>JANAVB010016797.1:3953893-4026393 GCA_029216955.1 Iris pallida | reverse complement strand
TTTAATGGTATATGACAGAACCATCATCAAGCATCCCGAAGACTTAGCAGTTGAATATTTTTTGCAGAAAATAAAGAGCCACAGACATTAGCCTCATTATTTTTGTCCGTTATACTCTGTCACGTGGCAGACTAATCACCCACATGCGCTTTCGCAGCCACGCACCCAAAGCTCTGCATGCGTCTCAAAAAGCCATGTGTCCAGACTCTAGGAGGTTTACTCCTTCAACGACAAAGACATCCTGCAACTCTTCGAGATGCTGAACACTACCAAAAATAAGTCATATCAGCGACGAAATTAGTGATGCCGACTTAAAACGTCGCTAATATTTTTGGATTTAGCGACTCCAAAAGTATGCGTCATAATACGTCGCTGATAGCGACAAACAGCGACATATTGCGACTACCTTTAGTGTAATAAAAACCAACGTCGTTGATTTGTCGGAAAATGTTGCCAGTTTTATTAGTTCAGCGACGTTTAGCGCCGCAATAATTAAGGCGTCGCCGAATATTAAAGGAAAGTCGACGTTTTGTGACGTATTTACAGTCGTCGCTAACTTCTGCTAAATAGGGTTTCCTCGGTTCGACTTTTCATTTCTCCCTCTCCCCAAATTTTTTGTTCCCGTCCCTCTTCCCCCGACCTCGATGACAGCCCGACCCCCTTCCCTCCGGCACCGCTCATCCTCCTCCTCCACCGCGAGCCCCTTCTCCTCCCTCCGGCGAGCCCCTTCTCCTCCTCCTCCTCCACCGCGAGCCCCTTCTCCTCCACCACCGCGAGATCCTCCTCCTCCACCACCGAACTTGTCCTCCTCCTCCTTCTCCACCACCGCGAGGAGACTGAAGGTAAACCCTAACCCTAATTGAGGTGCTTTTGTGTCCAAAATAGACACGGAGACACATTACGACCATGTGTTCACTGATACAGTGTGTTCGTGAGGTTTTGGACACTTTGTGTCCATTTGTTGGACACGTGGACACCCCCAAGCATGCATATATATGTATTTCACCTCTGTACACTTGATCCCCTCCTCCTTCACCACTGAACTTGTCCTCCTCCTCCTCCTACACCACCGCGAGGAGACAGAAGGTAAACCCTAACCCTAATTGAGGTGTTTTTCGTGTCCAAAATGGACACGGAGACACATTACGACCATGTGTTCACTGATACAGTGTGTTCGTGAGGTTTTGGACACTTTGTGTCCATTTGTTGGATACGTGGACACCCCCAAGCATGCATATATCTATATTTTACCTCTGTACACTTGATCCCCTCCTCCTCCACCACCGAACTTGTCCTCCTCCTCCTCCTCCACTACCGCGAGGAGACTGAAGGTAAACCCTAACCCTAATTGAGGTGTTTTTCGTGTCCAAAATGGGCACGGAGACACATTACGACCATGTGTTCACTGATACAGTGTGTTCGTGAGGTTTTGGACACTTTGTGTCAATTTGTTGGACACGTGGACACCCCCAAGCATGCATATATATGTATTTCACCTCTGTACACTTAATCTCCTACTTATACTTGTGTATTTTCATATTAATTTGGATTTGCATATTGGGTTTGGGTTTCGATATAGTGTTTGATACATTGTTTCACCTTGGAACATTCCTACACTTAGAGACGTTTAGTACACAACTAATTATTTTATCCTAGTTCGCAAGTGTACTTTTGGATAATCTGGGTATATTAGTTTACCAATATCCCCAATGGCCGGAGATTTTAAGTATATGAACCAATTAGTCAACATCTATTTGTTGAAGTATGGTACTCCATTCTTCGTAAGTTCTAGCTATATATGTCTCAAGATCCAATACTCAAAAATTCCAAGAAGAAGAAGAAGAAAAGAATAAAATGACATCGCTCAACATCCTATGACAACTCCATGAATAAAGTATACGATCCTCCATACAAGTCTTCCTTCATCTATTGTCTTAAAGTATAAGTTCTACAGTATGGTTCTCTTTGTAGAATTGTGTCTTATTTTAGACAACAAGGGTTTCCTATTTTTATAGGTAACATGGCAACATGTGTAAGGGAATATATAGGTGTGTGTTTGTGTTTGAAAGGGAGTGTGTTTGTGTTTGAAAGGGAACATATAGGTGTGTGTTTGTGTTTGGAGAGGAGGAAGAGTTCATACTAGTATATATAGACTAATATCCTAAAACTTGACTTATACAACTTAGAAATGCCTAGTTTGACCAAGTTGGACTAGTTTAGCTTAGAGTTTACTCGGTTGGACTATACATAATATATAGACTAATATACTAAAACTTGACTTATACAACTCAGCCTATATAAAATATTGTAGACACGGGTGATATACCGCCGCGATAATCTCTGACCACCGCATGCACAAACACGCAAAACAAAAGTTAGCAATGCGAAAAAAAGATGACCGATAATCTCTGACCATTTAACGTAAAATGTCATGTGTACATATACTGCGGAAAGTGTAGACCGCATGAACTGACCATTGCATATTATTCACTACCTTGATGTATCTATCTTACAGAATTATGGAGCTGAATTACTATCTGCAGAATCGTACTTGGATGTACAACCGTCATCCTGATGACATGTGCGGTGTGCGGGATGAATTTATAGAGGGTGTACACCAGTTCCTGCAGTTTGCCAAGGCGTTCCCTCAGTACATGGATGGTACCAAAATTAAGTGTCCGTGTGTGAGATGTCGCAACTTGAAATATCATCCAGAAGTGGATGTCACGTATCATTTATACTCGAAGGATTTCATGCCAAATTACTATCAGTGGAGCGAGTACGGAGAACTTGTGTCTTTAGCATCGGAGTACGAGCCTTATGTGGATGTCCACAACAACGCTCCTTACGACGATGGATTGGTGAACATGGTTTTCGATACGGCCGGGTCTAGTTTCGATCCGGATGATCATGATGCACCTGAGGAGGCACCGAACCCCGATGCTGCACAGTTCATGGAGTTGCTGGAGAATCCAAGGACTCCATTATATCCTGGTTGTGAGGGTCATTTACCGTTGGAGGTGGTTACAAGATTGTTGAGCATCAAGTCCAATTTTAATGTCGCAAGATTGCTACAACCGTCTTATAGAGTTGCTTATAGAAATATTGCCTGAGGGTGCGAAGTTGCCTAAAGACTTCTACCGATCTAAGAGGATGGTTAGATCGCTCTGGATGGGATACGAAAAAATTGATGCCTGTCGCAATAGGTGCATGTTGTACTACAAAGACGACAAGGATGAAGACGCCTGCAGATTTTGTGGTGTCGATCGCTACAAGGCATATGGTAGAGGAAAGTTTGTCGATGCCAGGAAGCCTACCTCTTCGATGCACTACTTGCCGTTGATGTCGCGGTTGCAGCGGTTGTTTATGGTGAAGGAAACTGCAGAAAACATGAGTTGGCATAAGCGGGAACATACCGAAGGAGTGTTGGATCACCCATCTGATGGAGAAGCATGGAAGCACTTTGATCGAGAGTATACAGATTTTGCTTCTGATCCGCGTAATGTCAGATTGGGTCTCTACTCCGACGGTTTTACCCCATTTGGACTTTCGGGATCCCACTATTCGTGTTGGCCTGTGATCGTCACCCCGTACAATCTACCGCCTTGGATGTGCATGAAGACTCCGTATATGTTTCTCACCGTTATTATTCCAGGTCTGAACAATCCGAAAAGGAACATCGATGTATATTTACAGCCGTTGATTGATGAGTTGAATCAGCTGTGGGAAGTAGGTTCCAACACGTACGATGTATCTAGAAAACAAAATTTTCGAATGCGGGCAACACTTATGTGGACCATCAACAACTTTTCAGCCTATGGAATGTTATCTGGATGGAGCACGCATGGTCGTCTTTCATGTCCGTATTGCATGGACAGCACTAAGGCTTTTCGTTTGAAACACGGAGGCAAACCGTGCTTCTTTGATTGTCATCGACAATTCCTGCCGAAGGATCATCCGTACCGGAGGAATATGAATGCTTTTCGTGCTGGCGTTGTGGAGAAGGCTAATCCCCTGCCAAGGTGGACCGGATACACGATATGGGAAGAGGTAAAAGATTTACCAAGAGCTATTGAGCAGCCTGCTACGGGCTACAAGTGTGACGGATTTGGTCGCACTCATAACTGGACGAAGAGGAGTATATTCTGGGATCTTCCATATTGGAGCACCAATCTGATTAGACATAACCTTGATGTCATGCATATCGAGAAGAATATGTTTGACAACATAATTAATACTGTAATGGACGTAAAAGGAAGACGAAAGATAATCCAAAGGCTAGATTGGACTTGGAAGAAATATGTAGACGTCCTGTATTGCATTTGATAGAGGACGGAAATGGGAAGTTGAAGCAGCCTAAGGCAATTTTCACTGGAGAAGGAGGATAAAGTGAGGCTTTGTGGTGGATTCAAGGTCTGAAATTTCCAGATGGGTATGTTTCGAACTTGAGAAGATGCGTCGACCTCAAGAAGAACAAACTGACAGGTATGAAGAGCCATGATTGTCACGTATTCATGGAGCGGTAAATTCCGATTGCATTTCGGGAATTCTTACCGCAGGCAATTTGGGATCCATTGACAGAGCTTAGCATATTCTTCAGGGACCTTTGTTCTAAGAAATTGCTCGTTGATCGTCTAGAAAATCAAGAGAAGGACATTGCGATAACACTGTGCAAGCTAGAGAAGGTGTTCCCTCCCGGATTCTTCGACTCTATGGAGCATTTGTCGATTCATCTTTCCTACGAGGCACGTGTTGGTGGACCCGTCGAATATCGATAGATGTACCCGTTCGAGCGACATTTGAATCACCTAAAAAGAAAGGTGAAAAATAAGGCTCGGGTCGAAGGTTCTATTTGTGAAGCCTATATTCTCGAGGAGATTACAAATTTCTGCTCCTCCTATTTCAAACCTCATGTTTTACGAATAGAACGAGGGCTCCGAGAAACGACGACAGATATGAAGAATTTAATGATGGAATACTGAAAGTATTCAATGCGTCCTGAAAGCCTTCGGAAAAAATGAAGAATATTTGAATGATGAAGAGCTAAGGGCTGCTCAGTTGTATGTATTACTCAATTGCGACAAGGATGAAGTGGAGAAGCTAGAGGGATAAGTAACTCAGGATGATGAGTTTACGTCATCTCAATGTAATAGTATAAGCTAATATTATTGTACTAATCGGCGGTTGCTTCGTTGTTTTCCAGCACATATAATGATGAGTTGAGGCTAGTTAGACCCTACCTAACAGACGAAACATTAGAACAAGAAATGAGACATCATTTTCCTTTTTGGTTGAGCGAATATGTAAGTAGCTCGGTAATTACTAGCCTCTTCTAATGCAACTGCGCAATAAATAACTTATTATCGCTTCTTTGATATTCAGGTCGATCGTCTAATTTTACCCGAGATTGAATTAATTAGAACTCTTGCCAAGGGACCAATTACTTTTGTGAAAATATGGCCAAGTTACTGTGTCAATGGCTTTCGGTTCAAGTCGACAAATGCTCCGATCAGAGACAGCTTCCTGGATCTTGATTCCACGAAAAATAGTTGTTTGTGTATCAAGTCTTCGAACTACAAAGACGTCGATCCAGGAAATGATTTCTTTGGCATCTTGCGAGAGATTGTGGAGTTGTCATATAATAATGGCAGAGAACCTGCAAAGATCGTGTTGTTCAAGTGTGAATGGTTCGATCCGATTGAAAATCAAGGTTGAAAAATTGACAAGCATGGTCTTCTGGATATAAACTACAAGCGTAGATATCAAGGCTACGAACCGTTTGTCCTAGCAACTCAGGCTCAGCTCGTGTACTTCACAGCTTATCCGAGACGGGGAGCAACAAAGTCTGACTGGTGGGCAGTATGCAAGACTAAAGCCAGAGATACTTTTGATGTTGACGAAAAAGCTTACCAGGAGGACGAGCTACCTCTTGTAACCAATATTGTCGATGTGGACTCTACGGAAGTTACGCATTATACGACACATAATATAGAAGATATAGAATTATTCGAAAAGGAAGACGAAGCCGACGAAGGCGAAGATGAAAGTGAAGATGAGGAGGAAGAGGAAGATGAGGTCGAGGAAGACGAACATGATGATTATTCTGAAGATGATTGAGAGAGATATACTTATCTGAACTTAGATGTTTCTTCTAGAATATATTATCTGGACTTAGATGTTTATTGTAGAATGTATCATTATATGTTGTCTTGGTTATTATCTTGTCTTTGTTGTACTTTTATATTTCTAGTCTCTATTATTTGTTGTACTTTCATATTTCTAGTCTCTATTATTTTTTGTACTTTCATATTTCTAGTCTCTATTATTTGTTGTATTATCATATGCTGTTATCAGGTATGGCAGGTCATCGTGGAGCGTTCCAAGGGAGACAACGAGGTCACTCTCCTCCGGTACTTCCTACAGGTACTGCTAGAGGACAGAGTTTTCCTTCGGTACCTCATTCTGGTACCGGCTCTGGATCCTCGTCGTCGATTACTCCTCCATATCGGCCAGTAGGTGGGCTTGCTGGTACGACGTCACATGGCATATCTCCTGGGACGAGTAGTTCCAGGCCTGTTGAGAGTGCTCGCCCGTCTAGCGTTCCTACTGCTGATACGACGATGGAGACGGATGAGCAGATGGCGGAGGCTGCGACGACGGTGTCGAAGGCCGACCAGCATCATGCAGATGATGCGTGCGCACCTCCGGAGGAGAGGAGGACGGAGATCTGGGCCAACGGTACAAAGTAGGTATTTTAGTTTATAATTTTTTCTTTCTGTTTTTATCATAAATTAACTTTTTTTATGAATATAATATGTTTGTATAGATATCGTCCTCCAGAGGTACAGAGACGCCTAGGCCACATGCTGAGGCATAATTATGGTGGTGCTTGGATTAACTACTCTGATGCTCCGGACGAGAGGAAGGCCTTCTGGTTTGTACGCTTCAAGGTTAAAATATATTTGCTTTTAACATGAATCATATAATTTTTGTATATTATATATAACTGATAAATATTTGGTTTGTGCTCTTCTAGGATATATTTTTCTATCCACCGCACCGGGCCGAGCTTATCGAGGGGATGTTTCCTGCCGTCGCTGCCAAGCTGATCCGTGACTCTATCAATGATCAGAAGGATCGTGATCGTGCCAGAAAGCCGATCCAAGGTTGGATCACCCCTGATTAGTGGAATGCGATGAAGGCTCGATTCGAGGATCCAAGGTACAAGAAGAAGTCGGAGAAGGCCAAGACGGCTAGGCAACATGCATCGAAGTGGTACGGTGGGTCGATTCCGATGACGGAACATTTTTGTCGTCTGGTATGTCTTCCTCTTTTATAAATATTATTTTAATGCGAAACCGATAAATTATTACTAAGATAATATATTTAATTACAGGTAAGAAAGGTCGGTAACGCCGACATGGTGACCGTCTTCCTGGCCACCCATCGTCGCGGCGGTGACCTTATTGACGAGAGGGCCGAGCAGAATTATGTAAGTATTACAATACGTTATCTTAATTTAATACTTCGTGTCAATTTTAATATAACTTAGTAAATATGATGCAAATAAATATTCATGTAGTTAGTAATAAAAAGTACATTAATTAGAAATTAGAAATAATAAGTACATTAATTAGAAATTAGTAATAATAAGTACATTAAATAGAAATTAGAAGTTAGTAATAATAAGTACTTTCTAGGCCGAGTATCAGAGGCTGCGGAAATGGGCGGCTGCTAGTGCACCTGATGCAGGAGAGGCCGGTACTTCCTCGCAGCCCACTCAAGCTCCGTCGGCGGACGAGCTGTGGATGACCCCCGCTGGTGGACTCCGTAGGGGTACGTACTACGGTACGGGATCCTATGGCGCCCTAGTTGCGATCTAGTCCTCTAGGACATCTCCTGCTAGTGTGCATGGTCCATAGCCGTCCCAGGAGTCTGCCCGAGTCTACCAAATGATGGAGTCTCTCCGTGATGACCTGCTACGACGGATTGAGGAGCAGTCTCAGTACCCTACGGAGGATCCTGCGCTGCTAGCACGATTGGATGCACTCGACCGCGGCATTTTGGACCTCAGGGAGATGAATGAGAGGACAGAGCACACCGTTGGAAGGTTAGAGCGCACGGTGATGGAGCTGCAGACAGGACAGGTGACCATAGCTGAGAGGATGAGATTGGCGCAGGAGTCGATGGTCCAGAGCAGTGATAGAATGTTATCTATCATGGATTCATACCACCAGCGACTTACAGCGTTGGAGCGTGCTGGTCCTTCGGGTGCGCCTTCATCGTCGTCGACTCCGCCGTCTCCACCGCCTTCTTCTTCGACACCGACTACACCGACGTCACTGCCTCCTCCATCGGTATCGATTTCACTTGAGGAGCATGAGTTGTTCTTATCCTTTCGTCGCGGCGGTGCCCCTTCTGCACCAGATTCCTAGTAGTCCTAGTTAGGACTATTTTTTGTGTTTGTTTCATCCTTTATTTGTGACTTGGATATTTGTTGGTTGTGTAGATTTGGATGTTTGGATCCTATTCTATTTGTTGGTTGTGTGTAGACTTTGGTTATTTGGTTGTAGACTTTGTTATTTGGTGTAGAATTGGTTATTTGGATACTTGGTTATTTGGATATTTGGTTATTTGGTTAGTTGTTGTGTGATTGTTGTAAACTTGGTTATAGGGACTGAAATCTGTGTACAGTGAGAAATGGACATTCTGAGAACTGGACATTGTGTGATTGTTGTAGACGTGGTTATAGGGACTGAAACCTGTGTACAGCGAGAAATGGACATTCTGTGATTGTTTGGATCCTATTCTACAGTGAGAAATTGTTATCTTTTTAAACTGCAGGAAGAAATGGACATTCTGTATATTATTTTTTTATTTTTTTTGCAGATTTAGCGACATTTACCGACGTCCACTGACGTACCTTTGCGTCGCTAAACGTCGGTAAATATACGATATTATCCAGCGTACCGACATTTAGCGACGTCAATATATGTCGGAGAACGTCGGTAAATGTCGGTGCACGTCGGTAATCAACCCAGGAATTCCCAGGATTTACCGACGTTTAGCGACTTTGAACATGTCACTAAACCACCGACGACTCGACGGTAATTCGTCGGTAAAGTTACCGACGCGTAGCGACACGAAGTAATACGTCGCTAAGCCACCGACGACAGGACGGTAGACGTCGGCAATAGACCGACGTATAAATACGTCGACAAACATCGGTAATTGCGACGTTTGGCGACGTTTAGAAGATCAGCGACTTACATTTCCGCAACCAGCCCAAAACATCGATAATTTCGTCGCTAAATATTTTTAGCGACGAAAAATGTAGTTTTAGCGACGTCTTTAGGCGTCGCTAAAATGACTTATTCTGGTAGTGGAAGCAAAGCGACAAAATTAAGTTGCCTGATCCAAAATGTCTCGATGAGGTTGACAGGGTAGGCGACCCGAGGTACTGTCGCTACCATCGGTTCGTCGGACATCCGACTCGAGACTGCTACATCTTGAAGAACTATATACAATACATAATATCCTCTCGCTTGATTATGAGGAGAAGACAGTCTTAGCCAATATTGCCACCTACTGAAGCTCAAGATGATGGCATCGTCCTCTCGGCACATTGCCACCTACAGAAGCTCAAGATGGCGTCGTCTCCATCCCAAAAACAACAATGGAAGTAAAAAACCTTCCACCAACTCGTGACAATGTGAGTGGACTAATACCACTTACGTCGTCCCGGGGAGAGATCATGTGGGTCCACCCAGATCTAGCTCCTGAATTGACTCGACAGGAGGTACGTCCTACCTCCAAAACCAAAGGCAAAAATACCAAGTCTTGTCACATGGTCACTTCCTCCCCTGAGAAAGTCCTTTCTTTTCAGACACATTCACAGCAGAACGTTCGGCAAGAGGAGGCTCCGATCGAAGTGATGCCTCCTGTCATCACCACGGCTATCCCAGAGAAAGGTTCATCCCAACCTCCAACAGTCGACTAACAGAAGCATAAGAAACCTCGTTTAGATGGGCCTTTCTGAAAAGATGGTGCTCCGGGGTTAACTAAATCCTACAACTTCGACATACTAGCGCAGCTCGCTAGTACTCCGGCTCGGCTATCCCTATTTGAGCTTCTCTGTCTATCCAAAGATACTCGGGAGGCTCTATGTGAAGCAATGAAGGATGCTGAGTCTTTCATCAGCCAGGTCAAGCGGCCTAAAGAAGATCCAACAACATGTCCAAACTGCCATAACATAGGGAAAATCATCCTGAACATCACGTTCACATGATCTCTCCCCACAGACGCCTATTTATAGGCTCAAGCCACGCATGTGAACTGATAAAAATATGATGTCAGCGTCTCTTCGTGTCTCATAAAATTGACGGCTGCATATCTTCCAAAAAAGATCATTATTAATCACCCAGAGTTCGAGGCGATATCTTCTTTGTTTTAATTAAGGAGATTATGCACCAGCATAGCCATGCTCGGAACGGCCATGTGCCCAAAGAGGACATGCGTCCAGAACATCTATTGCCCATGCTTCTCATTTCAAAGTATTCCAAAATTTGGGAGCAAGTTTTGAAAACTTTTAACGGGGTCTTGTAGAAGCATGAAATTTCATTCGCATTCAAGGGCAGAATTCCTATGCGTCCAAAGCACTATGTGCCCCAAATATCATGCGCCGAAAGACCAAGACATAATGTTGGCACATCAAAAAATAGCAAAAAAAAGAGGCACATGAAGATCAAATTTTTATTTCACATGAAAGTCTATTACATGTCCAAACTCTTTGTTACAATAAAAAGTCTACTACAAAGAAGCCTAGCCTAAATTACAAACTGGGCGCATCACTCTGACGTCTCAGAACAGACACATCGACACTCCTCATCAGAGCGAATCACTTTCTTGTCAAAAGTGCTTCGGCCAATGAAGCATTTATTAAGTAGAACGCGGGTTGGCAATCAATCTAAACCGGGTGGCTCTTCCAGCATAACGGAAGTCGGGGTACGACGACCCGATCTTCGGATGCAACAGACACCTACCGCTATCCCGTAGAAGAACACTACCAACAAGGGGTTCGAGCATAAGTTGTTGTGTGCATAGCTCTTCTAGCGTATCTCAGACTTCTGAAGGAGTTCATCATCAAAGCTTCTTTGAACAAGGAGATCCACAATCTGTAGTGCAACAACTTGCCAAGGAGGAGGATCAGTCGAGTTCATCTCAAATGAAAAGTTTGGATGAAAGAATGAGCAAACCCTCTATACTGCTATTTATAGGCCAGGACAAATCAAACCCATGTGCCAAGTGGCAACTTTCCTGAAGTCAATGCAATGAAGTGACATTAATGGTGATGAATATGCCAACTCAAAATTCAGCTAAGTCAAAGAATCATCAATTCGAGTCTCGAAAGACTCGATAAAGCTCACCAAAGGAGATGTGCTACGTAGCAGATGCGCTCCTTAGTATCATGCGCCCCTTGTCGATGCGCCTAGTGACAAACGGACAGATGCGTCCAAGCTCATCATCCATCAAGCATTTAATGCTATATGACAGAACCATCATCACGCGTCCCGAAGACTGAGCAGTTGACACACTTTTACAGAAAATGAAGAGCCGCCGACTTCAGCCTCAATATTTATTGTCGATTATACTCTACCACGTGGCCGACTAATCACCTGCATACGCTTTCGCAGCCATGTGCCCAAAGCTCTGCATGTGCCTCAAAAAGCCATGTGCCCATACTTGTTTTTGACTCCTAAAAGTCATGAGCCAAATCTTTTCATGTGCCAAATCCTAGGCACATCCAGACAGATCATCCTGTACCAAAACTGAGATCTTTGTGCCATAAACATGCACCACATGTCAATGACTCAGTTCTGCCTACGAATGGGTGCCAACCACCCAAGATCTCAACAACAACCGAATCTCAAAAACTGCCACATGTCAGCTCCTCCGTAGCTCAACAGTTCAATTCAAATAGTTTCAGCTCCAGTTCCCTGGCGCATCGTCCATGCGCCCAAAGAAGTCAGCCATGTGGTGTCACTACGTACAAATTCTCCATGCACGTATCGTATATGCATGCATAAGCATATCATTTTGCTGCCTATAAATAGAAGGATCATACCTTCATTCAACCTCTCCAAGCTTGAATCCCCACTTATTGAACATTTTCAACCACTTCAGCATCCAAAGCACTTGCAAGAGTTCCAA
The DNA here is from genome assembly GCA_029216955.1 of Iris pallida. Classification (NCBI taxonomy): domain Eukaryota; kingdom Viridiplantae; phylum Streptophyta; class Magnoliopsida; order Asparagales; family Iridaceae; genus Iris; species Iris pallida. Next base: position 4,014,183 of record JANAVB010016797.1, on the reverse strand, counting down.
TCCTCTTCAAGTCACTGCTCATTCCAGAGCAACCCAAACTTCCAGAGAGTTCGAGATCGTCGTCAGATCGTCAACGGAGTCAATTACCACTCGCTTCATCATCACGGTTTCTAGATAAAAACAAAAGTGTACTCCTAGGATTACATCAAAATCCTACGTTGTACTCTATTTTGTATGTAATTAAAAGACAAAATTCAATCAAACAACTTTTTTTAATGACAAACATGGGTGGCTTTCAATAATTAGAAGTTAGGACGTACAAGTCCATCTCTCTAACATGCATAGCATCCCTAAATTGCAAGGACGTACAAGCCTCATGGTGTTCAATTCTCTCCTAGGACGACACGATCTCTAATGTCCTAGAAATCGGTCGATAGACAATACATTTTGCACAACTTGTCCAAGACAAATGCATGATATGTACTTCTATGAGATAAAAATACTTCAATTGCAATAGTTAAGTAACAAGTAAACATTTCTGTCTTTCTTTCTAATGATTGATTCAAAGTTGTTCTTTCTTTCTTTCTCTTTCTCTTTTTCTTTCATATCATTTATTTAACAATAGTATAAGGCTTTCTTTATAGTTCTCTATCTAAAACATATGATAATAAACATGTAGTAACAGTTCTATCAATTCGTTCATAGTCTATAATTCTACCATGTAGTTCTTCTCTTTTAACTTATCTTCTGTTGTTAGGATATCATTGATCGTAGGAATATAATAGAAAAGATCTTTTTTAGGGCATGAACACAAAGACACAAAGGATCAAAGTCACTCACCAAAATGAAGATATTCAAGAGAAAAAGGTGCTTATACAACGATTACCTCTTACTTATGCATCCACCTGAAATCAAACCAACAAACGAACATCATATTTCTTTATTTTCCTCCTTTCACTTTCTTTCAAGATTGAAATAAATGCCAAAATTGATGAAAGTGAACAATAAAACCATTCATCAAAAATGACAAAAAAAGCATTCATAAAAACCAAGCAGCAAAAATATCCAACAACACAATAATAACAAGGATGGAAAGAAGATCTTATATAGAGTTCCTTCACCAGGCAGTATTCATTGCATTAGGACTCAAGCCATCAGAACAATCCATGAATTAAAAATGGACTCAATTTACTAGTCTCGATCAAACGGGTACCAAAACAGTTTTTTTAAGAAAATTTATTCTGACTAAATGGGTCCAGTCTTCAATCACACAACGTAGCACTAGGAGGTAGGCACTACACTTCCCCCTATCCGGAGCCCAGCCGGACTTCTAGTCTATGTTGAGCTCGATCTCAGCCGAACTATGCAACGCCCTTGCCGTCTGATCCAGGCATGATCGAATCAGGGGCTGCCACGTAGCAAGCCAAGCTAGCTCCCCCACTCTATATAAATAAGATTAAGCCATATTTTGTCACATTAATTGAAAGAGAGAGGGAGAATTTCAGAGAGAGTGAGCGGGAGGTAGATCTAAGAGGTGTTCACTTATTTCGAGAAAGGTTTTTAAGTAGCTCCGACGTCCAAATCTGCTCCATTTTTTATTAAAGCCATATTGAGGTATGATTTAATATTATGTATTTTAAATATAAAAAATTGAAACCAAAATTTCTATAGGATTTTTGGAGCGTCAGTCGTCCGCAAAACGAACATATCTCGATAATTTCGAGCTTCCATGAGATCCGAACTCAAAAGTACGATCTGTTTGATTTTTTTCTGAAATATGCCTTAAAGAACTAAACTATGGTCAAATTTTATGTTTTTCTTGTATTGATAGATAGGTTAAATAATTGTAGAAATCATATGTGACTAGTTAATTTTACTGAAAACTAAAATGGTCATAACTCCTAAACAAATAGAGTTTTGCACAAATTGCCAATTTCATGCAGTTGTTTTACTCAAATATACAGGATTATGCATGCACTCTTATCTTGAATTTGTGTCGATTAACTATTTGGTCAATGATATGCCTTGATTTACGTGTTTTAAATCCCAAATTGCAAACTTGACCCATGACCTAAAATTTGGATATAACCTATAAATCAGAACCTAATATGATAAAAATTGGATTTAAAGTAATTTATTTCAAAATTAAGAACAATTTTCTTAGGATAACAATTTAGTTAGGGTCGTTTGTTATTTTTCTAACTTGTGTTAATTAATCAATGAGGTTCGAGGAATGACAGCATAATTGGCTAGCTAGTATTTCGGGGCCTACTTTGTCTTAATTTTTTGATCGCAACACTTGAGAAGGTTAGGCAAGTGCATAGTTTAGATCCAAATCTGCCACTTTGTCTCAAGTTTGTCATGATCCATTCCCAAATAATTGCGTACGAGTGTTGTAGTGCCCCGCTCCACAAAGGTACTAGATAAACAGAGAGATCGAATTGCTGGCTCTGCAACAAAAGACGATTGATCTGGGTGAGTGGACAAAGACTCATTTATGATTTGCTTATGCCTAATAGGAATCTGAGTTTTTGAATGAATGCTTTTGCTAATAATAAGATGGTAATCATTATTTATGCTTGTAAGAGATTTCACATCTTGCTACGCTAAGAACAAGAAAAGAGATAACTTGTACACTAAGAAGAATTGTTGCCTGCTAATAAGAAATGATAGGATGCCTATATGCTAAAAGAAAGATTGTTGCCTGATAAAAAGAAAGAACTTTTGCTATGTTAAATCAAATGAGATGATGCCATGCTAAAGTAGAGGTGTTGCCTTTAATCAATAAACTGTTGTCATGCTAACAAGAAAAGAAGATAGATGGCTTTTGTGCCCCGAATTTGTATACTTTTAAGGTAGAACGATACTCTATATCTGCACAGAACTGTTATTATGTTTTCAAACAGATACAAGCTTGCTTGTCCTTCAAAGATGTTCTGAATGCTAGACATGTACAGACGGACTTGTACATGTTGCAAAGAAATGAAATATCTAGGAGCTTCAGCTCTGAATCAAAGAAAAGAGAAAATGCAGAGTCATAGCTCTATCGTTCAAAGAGAAAAAATGTCAGAAAGTGGAATGTTTGCTCAAAAATGAAATATTACCCCTCAAAGAGTCTATCTGATAGATGTTGTATTCATGCATTGGTCTCGGACAACTTGTATACAAGGTCACTAGATCTCTCGACGGTTTCCAGAGCATTGGGAGCCGATCGGCATAGGAGAGATTGTCTAGACCCTTAGAGGTACAAGAAACCTCGGGTGTTGCATCCCGTCCACTAGCGACGAGCTGAACCCAAGTGTCACAACGGCTAATAATGGGAATACCCATGGATCATCATATAGATAGATATATATTGATTGGTGCAGAGCTGAACCCATATGTTACAGCTGCCAATCGAGTCTGCATGTGTCTATAATAAGTGTTGCTAAGAGCTAACGATACAGAGACGAACAAAAAATAAGAATGTTGGTTATATTATGTTTATGTTAATCCTTGTCTTGTGCAAGGATGGACTGTTGGCTATGGTAAGAATCACTGAAATGTGATACATATGTTGCTTAAGTTTTCTGATCATGATTTGCTTAAAGAGAATAACATGTTGTAAAGAATAGCTATGTTCCGATCAAAGAAAACATGTGATAATCATGCTTGTAATCTGACCCTTAGAATATCTTGAATAAAAGAAAAGAATGCTAATGCTTCTGTCCCTGAGAATGATTATGGCTCATGAAACACGCTGCGCACTGCACAAGAGATGAATAGTCATCGTGCTTGAAATGAATATTCCCCTTGTATGCTTGAGATCAAATGAAATAAACTGTAGCTTTTCAAAGATGTTTTCAAAAGAGATGTAAACTGACTCTGTACTGCATGAAATGAACATAGGTAAAAGTAGCAAGATCACATCACAATAAATATTTTTTCACTAAATGAACAGTGATCATTTCAGACAAATGTAGCCCTTTGTTCAAAATTACCAGTATGCTGATATAATGACCCACAAATTGTCTGCATACAGGTGCAAGACGCATCGAGAATGATAGTCCAAAGTGATAGTCCGAGCCTCATCCTCGAAAGCCAGAAATCAGAAGAGATGCCAAGAGAAGGTCATGTGTTGTCAAGAGTTGATTTTGTATATAAAGGGATGTAATGTATGGGACGGGATCATTGTAATCTGTAAAGTTCTGAGAGAGTGTAAATATTGTATCAGAGAGAAATGACAGCTTGTAATCTATTCAAATAAAATCAATAAAGAGAATTGTTTCTTGCTACCATTGTGTTCAATTCATATATCTGCAAAGTGTCTGATGCTGCTTCAAACATCTGCAATATGTTCTGCTGCGTATTGTCTATCTTTTACAGGTCTTGGCCTTGTGCAAGTGCAACTTAGGCTTGTACGGCATCACGCCTAAGCGAGGACAAACAGTCTCACAGAGTCCAAAGCGAGGACGAAAAAGATAGAATGGTATCAGAGCAGCACGATCCTCTGCGGGATCGGGGCGTGATAGAATGGTATCAGAGCAGCACGATCCTCTGGCCAATTGTTGATTCAAAGATGTTCTCCTGATCAAGATTCCTTGCCTGCTTGATATCATCGATGAGATGAACGTTCCATACAATAACTTCGTAAATATTTTAAGATGCCGGTATATATTTTATTAATTAAGATTTAGATGCTTTATTAAATAAGAGTTTTCATATGATCTGAATTGAGAGTTTTATCGATTGATGATGGCGTACTAAGAATAAAGGCTTTTCTTGACGGTTTTCTCCATCAAGATGGGTATCTTGACGGTTGCAGATCCGTCAACTAGGCCGGAGTCAAGAAAAGACCCCCCCTTTTTTGACGGTCGCTGGCCTAGCTTTTCTTGATGTTTTTGGCTGTCATATTAAGTAATTTTCTTGATTGTTTTTAGCTGTTAAGATAGCAGTTTTTAGAAACCGTCACATAGGCAAAAACTTTTCTTGACTCCGACCTAGATGACGATTATTAGCCGTCAAGAAAATCTTCAATGAAAAGAGCAGTTGCAACAGGATTGAGTTAATTGTTGACTTTTTATAACCGTCAAGATAAGCTAAATTATGTATAGCCAAAATTTTATATATAATGAATCGAACACACACATAATGTCAATAATCCAGAAGATATACACACATCAAATAATTGTAATATCCTATTTTTATATTAACAAACTGTATTGTTCGTACACCACAAACTTCTAACACATCCAATATAAGTTCAACCAAAAACATCCAACACACGTCCAACCACAACATATCCAACAAAAGTATGTAGTTTTTGTACATCTTAAACATCCAAAACTAATCACTACAAGAATAAGGGCTTTTCTTGACGGTGATTCCCCGTCAAGAAATGGATATCTTGACGGTTGCAGATCCGACAACTAGGGCCGAGTCAAGAAAAGTCCCCCTTCTTTCTTGACGGTCCCTGACAGGGCTTTTCTTGACGGTTTTTTGCCGTCTTATGAAGTAATTTTATTGACTGTTTTTAGCCGTCAATATAGCAGTTTTTAGAAACCGTCAATGTAGGTGAAAACTTTTCTTGACTCCGGCCTAGATGACGGTTATTAGTCGTCAAGAAAATCTTCATTGAAAAGAGCAGTTGCAGTAGGATCGAATTAATTGTTGACGTTTTATAACCATCAAGAGAAGCTAAATTCTGTATAGCCAAAATTTTATTTATAATTATATATAATGAATCGAACACACACATAATATCAATAATCCAGAAGATATACACACATCAAATAACTGTAATATCCAATTTTTATATTAATAAACTGTATTGTTCATACACCATAAACTTCCAACAAATCCAACATACGTTCAACCACAAACATCCAACACACGTCCAACCACAACATATCCAACCAAAGTATGTAGTTTTTATACATCTTAAACATTCAAAACTGATAATTATACAAATAAAACCAAAAATAGGTAGCAAACCCGGTCGGAGCACATCCCTCCCATTTACAGCACCTTCATTTTCCATGTAGTTCCTGAGATAAGAAGAAATATATCAATGAAGTATAAACAATGAGGTATCACGTGATTCATGAATCAACAATAGCAATGGAACAAAATCAGTTATTCTTTCATCATTAGAGTTATCAAGGACCAAAACGAGTATTCGACATTAGTGACAGGAATCAAAAATGGCAATAGAATGAATTCATCTATTATTTCAATAATATAGTTATCAAGGACCAAAACAAGTATTCGACATCTGTGACAATGTCCTCTCACCCATGTAGCATCTTTCCCATGAGAAGGATTTATTATCTACGATAACCAATCAATTCCCGCTGAAATTTTGCAAACACTTTTTGATAAGTTGGTAGGTATTACCAGATTTGCGGTGTATATACACATTTAATTCACACTTTTTGAGAAGGATTCCAGTTATCACTCTATGTCTGATTAGTTCTGCAAGAGAACGTTTAAAGATGGTTTGAGCTAGGCAAACACATACAAATTCAAAAGGATACCAATACAATCCAATATGTTTATGCATTTGTCCACATAGTACAACAACCATAAAATGGAACTGGTCTCAGAAACCTAAGTTTATAATTCATTTCAGTGATGTTAACTCTTTAAAAAAGGTAGTGCTACGAGCCTTTATATAAAACTGCAGAATATGACCCCCAAAGACCATTAGCGGAAGCTAGATTTCTCATTAGTGAGAACAATACAAATGAGTTGCATGTCATATTTAATGATGTACACTGTTCAGGGAAGATGTGGTTGGTTTAAACACTTGTGCCGCTTGGTGCTAGGTTTAGCAGCACCAATATTCGTATGTCAATTCAAGGTAAACAACACACAAATAGACTAAAAGTTGAACTCAAGCATGACAAATACCTTGTTTGGATCAAGCCCAGGTTGAAAGCTAATTCCAACAACCCTTTCCTCTCTCCTTTTGTGCAACCTCGTTGCACAAATAGGCCTAAAAATAGGTTTCAATAATACTTCAATACAAGTTTTAGAGCATGAAATGAATAAATTCAAAGGCTAATAATAACAGCCCTTTGAGAATAAATTGCATACTTCATAATATAGACGTGAAAAAGAAAACCATGCCAACAATGGTCTGCAAATATTATTTCCAGTACTTATATATTAGGAGTACGAACATTAAATGTTCTGACAGAGTCCGCAAAACCAGATGCAAACTGACCTCCGTGAACTTGAGAAGCAGACTATCAAAGAGAAAAGATTCTCAAAAGAAGTGTAATTAAACATAAAAAATAAATTCCAAAGAAATGAGGTACACCAACCAAGCTCATGTTCTTGGTATAAGCTCTTTGTTCGAGCTCTACAACTGATTTAACATTTCCAGTCCAAGTAAAACAGTCACCTTCTTACAAAAGCTGAATATAATGACATTCATTTTGTTTTATACAATTTGGTATAGAAAGATTATCATATCAAAGCTTATGTAGCATAAAGCTTATGTAGCAATTATATACGGATGAATCACAATTTAGATCTACTTCTGTGTAATGCTAGATTTTTTTAAAGGAATGAACCATAATGATATGCCTTGTCCCCTTTTATCCAAATAGATTACCCGCACCTTTCGTTTACTATATTTCATATCTAACATGTTTGTAAATTCTTGAAAAACGTTTCCAGGCACACCCAAATAGAACAATTAATTCTCATCTAGGCTTGCCCTCGTGCCCATATTGGTAACAGACCATAAGGTAAAATGAGTACGAACCCTGGCATATATGAATTTGGACTATGACAGGCTTGTTGCAATCTTACCTGCCTAGCATGCCAAAGAAAGAACCTTTTTCAAAACAATTTTTTTAGACATCTAATATATACATAATCCAGATAGACAATAAAGGAAATTCTATGACACATGATCATGTTCATTCAATTGAATCAACTGGAACCAATCTACTACCTATATGAAAAATAAATCTTTTCAAAATTGCCAAATTTCTGTTTACCATATGAACTAAGGCCATCAAAACTCCCTGTGAGAATTCCCAGGCCTTTAATATCTGGTATGTTACAAGAAACCTCACTAACTTAAAAGGCAACACTACCAAACTAAGCAAAAAGAAGAAGATATGTTCTCATAATGGATTCAATATAATATTAGAACTCTTATAAATGTTTGATCTCCATACTGCATAACCATAGAGAAAAACCTTCAACAATATGGCTAATATCATGCTTGAAAAGGTTGAAGTATCATTTATATACTTCTAAAAGCTACTATACTATCTTCCATGAGAGAGGCTCTTAAACAAGAGATGAGTCGGAAAGAGACACAGATCTAAAAGTCCGTGTATATATACAAAATAACAACCAACATAAGAATTCAAAATTGGGTCTATGCCCAAATCCTCTTCAATAAGTAAGCAAATTCTTTATGAAACCATTGCATTCAAAAGAAGAAATAATATGGAACTATGAGGAGACACAAAGTTACACGTTAAATGAAGATATCCAACATGAAACATATGGAACTATGAGATGTTACATGTTAAATGAAACAATTCACTCCAAGAAGACACAAAGTTACAATTCAATCACTTCACCACCTCCTGGTAAAGACATCACAAAACACTTTAGCTTGCAACTTGCAAGTGCTTTACAACTGAAATATGGTAGAGAACGCATACTTTGAAATTTAAATGAGAACATTATAACGCATGGTTTAGTTTGTAGGGACTCGCACAAAAGAAAAAACTCGTGTGTGGAAAAGTGAGGCTCCAGGTATGCAAGCATCAATCAAGTCTACAAAAATATTTTGATGCAGTCTGAGCCCTTCGTCAACAACTAATACCCAAACTGAGGATGATCAGTCTTAGTTGAGAAAATATCAGAAAATATCTATAAATTTTAACAATGTTTAGAGTTTCTACCATTTCAAAAGATAAAACAATAAATATATCAGTAAACGCCTGATTACCAACTAAATCATTTCCTCCATAAATGGACTAAGGTACAAAGAAAGCCATACTAAATTGAGAACGCCCCAGAGGAAGTTTGTGTAAACTTCACCGAGTGTCAATCTAATGTCACTCTTGCTTGATTTCCTCGCTTAAGCAATTTATTAGAAAGAGAAAGGTTATGTAATTCCCAACCAAGTCCCTTAACTATGTAATTCTTATCATTTTGTCGAACACATAAAGCGCATTGAATAATTACCAACCAAATCCTTTTAAAAAACATTCCAAATCAAAACCACTTACCTACTCTTGAGAAGTCGATGATGACGCATAGGTATTGAATCAAATCCTTACTTATAGGGGTTTTGAGGAGGCTCGATGCTGCTTCCAGAGTCGTCGTTGACTGGCGGTACCTCTGAGTTAGGACAGGTAAGGCGGAGGAAGAAAAGGAATGGCGGTGGAAGTGACATCGGCGACGAGGTTCCTGCCGGACGATTCGAAGAATCGAAACCAAACCCTATGAAAGATTTTTTTGAAAGAGCATTTTTAGAAAGGGGAAAGAGAGGAGTGGTAGAAGAATTGAAGAGGGGGAGGAGAGGAGAGGAAAATGAGGGTTTCTTTTTCTTCTGCTTGCTTTTTTTTAGAGTTTTACTCCATCAGAGCTAGGTTCAAAGAAGAAGACAGGATGAAGATTTTTTGAAAGAGGGTTTTGAGATCGAGAGAAAGTTGGCTTGGTTCATCTATTAAAAAGAACCACAACCGTCAACAACTATACAAGGTTTGAAAAAATTACAAAAATGACAGCTGAAAAAATCCCGCCAAGTTTTTCGTACATGCATTCGTTGACGGTTATCACCAAACCGTCAATAAATAAATAAATTTTTCTTGACGGATCATCTAAAACCGTCAACTATTACGCTATAAAATTGCTAAATTAATATAAAACATGTCCTTTCTTGACGTAAGGCTAATACCGTCAAGATAACCCATTTTCTTGACGGTTTTTCACGACCGACGAGAAATAAACCGTCAAGAAACACTATTTTTCTTGTAGTAAATATTTATATAACTAGAAATAAAATATGTAGCAAACCCGGCCAGAGCACATCCCTCCCATATTCACAACACCTTCGTTTTCCATGTAGTTCCTGAGAGAAGAAGAGAAATGTATTTAATCATTATATGTACATGTTTGTATAAACTGATATCAACTTAGAACAAAAGCTCTAAAAAACTTTTAGCTTATTTCAACTAACATTGCAAAAAATAACAAATTGAAGGATACATAGCAATAAGCAAGTATCAGTAAAACTCTAACCCACCAAACAACGACATTGCAAAATAGAATAATGCTTGAAGTTGGCCAGTTTAAGATTACATTAGAAAGTAAAATTTGTGTCAAGATCAGATAAAAAATGTCAAACATAAAGAATTTCAGGATCTAAACACAAGTCTGAGCTTGAAGTTGGCCAGTTTAAGATTACATTAGAAAGTAAAATTTGTGTCAAGACCAGAGAAGTCATATATTTTTCTCACTTTACTTTCCTTTCATCTTCTCTCCTAACTAAACATGTCAACATTATTTTCGCTTTCATTTTATTTTCCTTTCCCTCAAACCAAACACAAGTCTTAAAGAACATACAAAATGACTCCTTATAGGGGGACACCTAGTCCTAACTGCACATGTGCTTCATAACAATAAAGGTCCATACGAATAACCGTTTGAAGCAAATTTGCATAATATATAGAAGTAAAATAGATATCTTTCACTGGAGTACAGTGGTCGAAGAAGATAATAGACATTAATGGAATGGCCATATTATGCTTCTTACTACCAGAATTCTTATGGCAAAGCTGGGAATGATAACTACTGTTGATGTTAGATCCAAATACATATAGAAAATTATATTATGAAGAGGCCCACAATTGATGTAGCTCTTAAGGAGACCAATTTGGCCCCAGTCCTATCTTGCCAAAACCCCAAACCTGCCTATTGTAGGCTAATTCCCTGCAGGTCGAGCCGACTATCTGAGTGAAGGGGCCAGTTTACGGCTGCTGCTAGTGCTTTACATTTGCCAAAGCATGCTGCTACTGCTTATAATGCACTACAGACAGCTATGCTGCCATTAGCAAAATGCAAAGCAAGGCAATTGCATGTGCTGCGGCAAAAAGAGGCCAATGCAACCCAAAAAGGCCTAACTCTGATACACACTCCCTCATTCTCCTCATGTGACACTACAAGAACAACCCCTTGCCCCTCTAACCTCTCGAGTTCATGCACACGAGGAAATGGCCAAGTGCCCAAAATCTAAAGGGTCTGCAAATGGCCACACTCATATTAGCCAATGTTAAGGCCACCCGAGCCCCTCTAACCACTCTATACCCGATGCATATATCCTCAAATGCTACATACTACTGACTACTGATACCCATATATATATATATATATATATATATATATATATATATATATATATATATATATATATATATATATATATATATATATATATATATATAATAATAATAATAATAATAATAATAATAATAATAAAAATAATAACCCACATACTAACGAATTCTAACTTCCAAATTCTAACACACATAAACATTCACTTGCTAATTCTAACTAATTCAGTTGATCCATCACATACACCCTCACATGGCTAACAGAGGGGGGCCCTGTGGTTTCCTGGTGCCCTTTGACCCAAAAAAGTCTTTATGTAAGGTTTAAAAAATAAAAAAATAAACTTCACTCTCAAACATAATTTGGATAAGTACTAAGTTTCTAGCAATAAATGGGGCTTTCCAGTACCTAGTCAAAATTCAATCCTAAATTAATTTAGGAGTCAAGATTGTGGTTATGATGCAAATTATGAATTTATGTTTCTGTTTTGCTAATCTTACAAAGTAACAAAGTGTTTATGTTTCTATTTTGCCAATTATTTTGAGACATTCTCATATATATATATATATATATATATATATATATATATATATATATATATATATATATTTGAAAATCCCATTCACACACACGATTGGGGGACTCGAACCTTGCCGGCCCCTCCGGATGTCCACTCTAATACCACTAGGGTAGAGAACTTGGACATATATATATATATATATATATATATATATATATATATATATATATATATATATATATATATATATTAATTCTCTCACCTCCTCATACATTATCTGTACTCCTGGCTCCTAACGTGGTCCCTTTCCCCTTCCTCAAGTTGATGAAACAACAAACACACGTATATATATGATCATCAATTAATTAATAGTGACAAATTAAGAAATGAACCCCCCCAATTTTTTTAAATTCCAAGAGTAAGTAAGTAAATTGTTAATTGCGTACCGGATCGATGTCATAAATAAGGTCGTAGCAGACACGAGAGAGGCAGTGGAGGGTGCAGTTCTCTTTGTCAATCATCAACCACCTACATTTCTCCCCCATAATCCACTAAATTTTCACCAAAGTCAAATAATATTAATAATTATGATCAGTTTCCATCCATTATTTACTCCACAAACAAACAAACAAACAAACAAACAAATAAATAAATAAATAAACAAATAATAAATAAATAGACGACTTGCCTATATCGGCATAGCAAGCCTGCTTCTTAACCCCAATCTCCTCGTCCTGGTATACAAATCAAGAGCAGCCATTACTTCAGAATATTGAGTCTTCAACATTTGTAGCCTTCAAGAAGGCAATTAGGACATCGGGCGTATTCTCTTGCACCGGAGCATCGAATTCTCTATTGTCTTTCAAAACAAAGGATGTACCAAACAATAAACGATCAGTTATGCAAAGTTTTTGAACATCGACATCAGTACTTACACCTATAAAATCCTAAATTTTCCAAACAAAGAAATTAAGCAAAACTAGGTGTAGAGATTGCAAGAAAATTCAAGGGTGTTCACAGGCAACCAACATAACCTAAGAAGCAATCCAAAATTCATGTCGTGTCCATGTCGGACACACGTATTGCACACGCCACGCAGTCCAAAATACACTTGGACATGCCAAATTAGGTGCCACAGGATGGGAGTCCACCCTTGCTGCAAATTCATAAACGTTCTCATTAATTTACTGGTCCACCCCGAAAAAAAGGCTTAAAAAAGTAATTGAAATTTTAGAAAGGTGAACAATAATTTTTTTAGAAAAGTGATGAGAACGTAGAATATACTCATCTGGAAACATACATGCCATAAATCAGTATCAATTGTGGGCAGCAAAAAAATATTCACCATAATAATAAAAATAGGGCAAACAAAAGGATGTTTTAAAGCTTGAGCATTTATCGATGATCTCCATTGCAGCCAAACCCATATTTCCCACATCATATTACAATCCAAGTCCAAGAATCACCACAAAATTTCCACAACCGAATTCCAATAAGTTATTCAAGTAGCAAGCATTTTAATATAACAGTCTTGTCTTCAGTACATCCCAATCAAATTATATGAAATGTCACAATAGATGATATGCCCCTAATTATTAGTTTTTTTTGGTGCATGATATTCTTCTTAAGCCAAAGTCCATTATATTCCACCTTTTAAAAGAAGATCGATTAGAGAGGCTTACTGAAGAGTAGGAACAATGCCGGAAGGATACTTGGAAAGATCCAACGACTGGCTCCCTTCCAACACCTGATCCGACATGTAACTCCGAATCCCAAAAATCAGAACCAAGTAAGAAGCTTTCCTATATTTCTAGGGTTTTCCAACCGAAATCGATCCAAGGTTCAATCAATCTACCAATTCTAGTCAAATCCAACCGAAGAGAATGAGAAAAAGGCTCAATTTTGTCAATAAAAGTGTTCGCTTGACCTAACCTCCCAAATTTCAGCCCCAAATCAAAAAAATTTCTCTTTTATATTATTTTCTAAACGATCAAAGCAAAGATCACTACTGAGAACCGAATCATGGTAAATAAAAACAAATACTAATGTGATGATGCAACATAAATTAGAATTTCGAAGTACAACAAGTTTAGATTATGACAGACATATTAGATTCTCACCAAATCAACAGCCTCATTCTTGATATCCTCGAGACTGATATCCATCACGCCACCGCCGCCAGACAAAGCTCATGCGAACTTAACTCGAAACCCTAAAAATAAGCTCCATAGGAAAACTAGGGTTAGGACTTCTCTCTTAGGGAGGAAAAAGAGGAGAGGAGTGGGGGACTCTTTAGAGGAGAGGAGTGGGGGCTCTGTGGGAGTCTCTTTAGAGGAAAGAAGTGGGGGGGGGGGCACTCTCCTAGAAAGGAGAAGATTAGGGAGAGAGGAGGAAAGGAAGGGGACGATCGGGAAAAAGTTTGTTGGGTTCATCTATTAAAAAAATCCACAACCGTCAAAAAATATACAAGGTTTGAAAAAATTACTAAAATGGCAACTGAAAAAATCCCGCCAAGTTTTTCGCACATGCATTTGTTGACGGTTATTACCAAACCGTCAATAAATAAATTGATGTTTCTTGACGGATCATCTAAAACCGTCAACTATTATGCTATAAAATTGCTAAATTAACATAAAACGTGTCATTTCTTGACATAAGGCTAATACCGTCACGATAACCTATTTTCTTGATAGTTTTTCATGACCATCAACTTATAAACCGTCAAGAATCGTCATTGTTCTTGTAGTGGCGAAGGATGAGGACTATCGCTGCTATGGATATCATAAGTTTCTCCTTAAGTTTCGAGGACGAAACTTCTTCTTGGTGGATAATTATGTAGTGTTCCACTCCGCAAAGGCAGTAGATAAATAGAGAGATTGGATTGCAGGGTCTGCAACAGAAGACGATTGATCTGGGTGAGTGGACAAAGACTCATTTTATGATTCGCTTACACCTAACAAGAATCTGAGATTTTAAATGAATGATTTTGCTAATAACAAGACGATAATCATTCTGTATGCACTACCAAAATATCTCATATTAGCGACGCCTAACAACGTCGATAAACAGCAAAAAAATGTCGCTAACTTCTAACAGCAACGTTTTTAGCAACGTTTCGGGCATGTCGCGTTATTCATGGTCACTAACTTGTAAAACGTCGTTATTCATAGATATAGCGACGTCATTCGGCGACGCTCGACGTCGCTAGATTTAGCGACGTTTACCGACAAAATGTTGCTAATTAGCGACGTAACATTTTGTTGCTGATTGTCGCTTTCCATTCAGGTTTTAGCGACGTTACAGTCAGAGTTAGCGACATTTTTTGACTCTACATATGGCAAATTTTTGGTTGCCATGTCATCATTTTTGTGACGTTTTGCGACATTTTGCAACGTTACGATACTTGAATACCGATGTTCGGATACTAGATTTGCTTACCTGTACAGTTTGCCACATCAACGTATCTGCAACGATTAGCGAAATTTTGATTCTCAGTTTTATGACGTTCTAGCGACGTATGTATGTGTCGCTGACCGTTGCTAAGCGTCGCTAATTCCAAAAAATATAAAAAAATAGAATGCAGTATGCATTTCACATAAATAACAGTTATATTAAAAATATTATACCTGTATTTAGTCTTTCAGTTTGCAATTAATAGACCCGGAGCAACCCTCCGTAGAATTTTCTGGGTTCGCCGACCCCTTCGGTAGAACACTCAACACCGATAAACCAATATAGAGACAAATAATAACAATGTACTACCAATAATCAAATAAATAGAATCGAACAATCAGAAAGATAAGAAATAGCCGGGTGGATACAAATCTACTATCAAACGGCTATAAAAAGTGTGTACGATAATATTCAACATAACATAACACAAATAGTCACACCCGAAATAAAATAAATACATGAAGATCCAAAAATGGGTTACCAACAAATACATAAAGACCCAAAAATGGGTCACTAACACAACAAATGAAAACAACTCCAATAAAGGACTACACTTGGTCAGGATGAGGAGAAGGATGAGGAGTAGCAGTGCCGGCAATTGGGACCTAGGAACCTATACTACTCCGTGGTCAGCATCACCGGTGATGACCCATCAGTAGGAGGAAGAGAAGGCAGTGGAGCCGCTGCATTCGATATGGATGCTGAAGCACGACCAGGAAGTATCTTCTCCATGGCCAGCAGTCTGGAGTTAGTGGAATCCATAACAGTCGCCAACCTCGAAACCTGCTCGCCAATGGCCGCCTGCATCCCGTGCAACGCATGAATAGCAAGATCTGTCCTCTCATGTACCGCCTGAATGGCACGATCTGTCCTCTCGCCCGTCTCCCTAATGGTGCGCTCGAGCATATGAAATCGTACGATGAGAGCCACATCGTCTGTCTGTGGCTGAGACTGGAACTGCTCCTCCATCATCCGTAACAGTTCGTCACGCAGCTCAGTAAGCTGGCGACAGAGTTCTCCATTCGGACTGACTCCTCTGAGGGCTGTGGGGAATACACACTGGCAGAGGAGGCTCTGGATAATTGCGTCGCCATAAAGGCGCCATAGGATCCCGTACTGTAGTACGTACCCCTCTGAAGACCACCAACGACGGTCATCCAGAGCTCATTCTTCGTCCAAGCCGGAGGGGGCTACGAGAAATTACCAGCCCCTCCCTCTGCAGATGCACTAGTAAGCTCACGCTCTAGCCTAAGATACTCATCCTAAAAAAGTATGCATCTCGATAAGCGTAATATTTACTACCAACCTAGTTTTTCCACGTCTATGGATATATTTACAAATTTCTTAAGTTATGATAAAGTTCGTGACACGTAAAGTAATACTTACATAGCTCTGCGTAGACCGATCATCGATGAGCTTTTTGTCCTTCCGAGGGTAGTCAGGAAGACTGTCACCATGTTGGGGTTCGCACCTTTCTTTACCTGTTATAATAAATGTTTGTCATTGAAATTAAATATTTTATTACTACTTTTATTAAAATAATATATTATAGTAAAATACATACCAGGCGACGAAAATGTTTTGTCATGTGAATCGAGCCACCACACCACTTCCCTGCCCTCGTCCTAGCCACCTTCGCCTTCTTCGACCGTTCCTTGTACCTAGGAGCTTCGAATCTAGCCTTCACGACAGTCCACTGCTCGGACGTGATCCAACCTTGCATCCCTTTTTTGGAACGGTCTCGAGCCTTCTGGTCGTCGATCACATCCCGGATCAACTTGATGACAACGGCTGGAAATTGTTTCTCAATCGTCTCAGCCCGTTGTGGTGGATAAAAATATATTTTCTACAAGAATTAAATTAGTTAGCGATACAATATGCATAAAATGTGATTTATACTAAAAGCAATATACTTTAGTTACCTTGAAGTAGGCAAACCAGAATGCCTTCCTCTCGTCCGAGGCATCCGAGTAGTTGATCCAAGGGCCCCGTAGTTGGACCTCAGAAATAGCCCCAATGCCCTCTTAACTGACAGGGGACGATATCTACACAATGATAATTAAATTCATTAATATATAGATATAAGTATATATAAATGTTAACTAATTAACATACTTTGTAGGTCCGTCGGACCAAATCTCTATCCTCGTTTAGTCCGGAGGGACGCATGGGGGATCGCTCGGATCATATGGAGACGGCGTAGGTGCGACCTCCTCCACCCGCTCCTCCGTCTCCATAGTACCGTCCGCAGGAGGAATGCTGCTGGAACGGATAGGTTCAAGCCTGGAACTGTCCGTCCCAGGAGTACTGCCACGTACCGTCTATGAAGACGGAGATCTGAGTGGCCAGTACACTAGAGTACTATGAGACGAGGGATAGGCATCGTCATCCACTAACGGAGTACCACTCCATCCACCGGTGGAACCTCTACCTCCACGTGATACTCCTCTACCGCTACGGTGGTACGATCCTCTGCGTCCTGCCATACCTGATAGAAATATATATCTACAACATAATAACCATATATTTAACATATCACAGTTTATAAAAATAGACCCGGAGCCGCCCTGCATTGAATTTTTAGATAATAATCATGCATTTAACATATCACAGTTCATAAAAATAGATCCGGAGCAACCCTCCATTGAACTTCTCGATAATAACCAATTCTAGATAATAGCATCAAAAAACATTCAAGTCTAGATAATAACCATGTCTAGAAAATAAGAAACATCAAGAGTTGTAAAAACATCCAAGTCTAACCCATAAATAAGTTTACCGAAAACAAATTCGGTCAAAAGACATATCATACTGCTCTACCCTCTACGCAGGTGCAGAGAGATCTCCCTCTTCAGCCACTACACATAAGTAGGATCCATGCCAGAAAGATCAATATTCGTAGGAGCTGGATGATTGGAACTCCCGGTGTAACTGCCTTCTGGTGCCACCTCCTCCTTCACAGCTGTCTCGGTTTTAGGAACCACTTCCTCCTTAACAGTAAGAGAAAATTCTTCCTTTACCTTCATCTCTGCTTTAGGTACCACTACCTCCTCAGCAGCCATCTGTGCCTCTCTCAAGTGACGTGCTCGGGTCATAGGTTCCATCTGGATAGATTGATGGAAACATAGAGATTAATTAGAGATTAAACAAAGTAGCAGTATTAGATGTGTAATGTGGAATATTCATTATTATATGGAGATTAATTAGTAGTTAAACATATTTTATATTTTATTTTACTTTCAATCATCTTCTGAAAATTCATCTTCTTCGTCCTCTGTGTCCTCTTCTTGCTCTTCCTCCTCATCGTCGCTTTCATCTACTTCGTTTTCCTCTTTGAATACTTCTACCTCTTCTACATGATTAGACGTGTAATATGTAACTTCTGTTGTGTCCACATCAACTGTATTTGTTATGAGAGGTAGCTCATCCTCCTGATAAGCTATTTCGTCAATATCGTAGGTATTTCTAGCTTTAGTCTTGCATAATGCCCACCAGTCCAACCTAGTTGTTTCCGTCTAGGGTAAGTAGTGAAGTAAACTAGTTGATCCTGACTTGCTAGGGCATATGGTTCGTATCCTTGATATCGACGACGGTTGGTAATATCCACAAGACCATGCTTGTCAATTTTCCAACCTTGATCTTGGATCGGATCGAACCAATCACACTTGAACAACATGATATTAGCCTGCTCTATGTCATTGTTATATGTCAACTCCACAATCTCTCGTAAGACGTAATAAAAATCATTATCCGGATCTATATCTTTGTAGTTTGTAGATCGGATACTCAAACAACTACTTTTGGTCGAATCAAGATCTGGAAAGTTCTCTCTGATTGGAGCTTTTATTGACTTGAACCTAAACCCATTCACACAATAGCTTGGCCATACTTTGATGGAATAAATGGGCCCCTTGGCTAGAGTTCTGATAGACTCATTCTCTAGTATTGCGTCCGGACGATCGACCTAAATACCACAAGAAAAGAAATTAAATTCAGCATTCCGTTAATTACTGTGCAAAGTGCATATACAAGAAGTAATTACTGCATCATCTTACATATGCACTCAACCATAAAGAAAAATGACATCTCATTTCCTGTTCCAGTTCTTCATCTGTTATGTACTATCTACTCGACTTCACCTCATCATTAAATGTGCTAAAAATAACAACACATATACCAATTAGTGTAATAATAATATTGGACACTATTACATGCATAGATGACGTAAATGTGGACGTATTAGTTACTTACCCCCTTGAGCTTCTCCACTTCATCCTCGTCGCAGTTGAGCAATATATATAACTGAGTAGCCTTAGTTCCTCGTCATTCAGATATCTTTTCTTCAATTTCTTGGAAGGCTTTCCGAAAGCATTGAAGACCTTAAGTATTGCATCATTAGATTCAAGATATCTATCGTCATTTTTGGGAGCTCTTTTTCTATTAGTAGCAACATGTAGCTTAAAATACATCGAGCAGAAGTTTGAAATCTCCTCAAGAACATAGGCTTCACAAATAGAACCCTCGACCCGAGCCTTGTTTTTAATCTTTCTCTTTAGGTGGTTCAAATGCCGCTCAAATAGGTACGTCCACCGATAACCGACGGGCCCACCAACACGTGCCTCGTAGGATAGAATAATTGGCAAATACGCTATGGAGTCGAACAACCCATGACGGAACACCCTCTCAAGCTTGTACAGCGTTACTACAATGTCCTTTTTCTGCTTTTCTAGACGATCGACAAGCAACTTAGTAGAACAAAGATCACTGAAGAATATACTCAAATCTGTCAACAGATCCCAAATGACCGACGGTAATAATTCCCGAAATACGATTGGAATTAACCTCTCCATAAATACCTGACAGTCGTGGCTTTTCATACCCATCAATTTATTCTCCTTCGGGTCGACGCATCTTCTTAAATTCGACACGTATCCGTCAGGAAATTTTAGGCCCTGAATCCACCTACAAAGTCTCACTTTATCCTCCTTGTCTAGTAAGAAAATTGCCTTAGGCTGTTTATACTTCCCATTGCCTTCCTTTATCAAATTTAACGCAGGATGTCTGCATATATCTTCCAAGTCCAACCTAGCCTTGGGATTGTCTTTCGTCTTTTCCTTTACGTGCATCACAATATTGATTATGTTGTCAAACACATTTTTCTCGCTATGCATGACATCAAGGTTATGTCTGATCAGATTGGCGCTCCAATAAGGCAGGTCCTAGAATATACTTCTTTTTGTCCAATTATGAGTTCGGCCAAATTCATCACACTTGTATCCCTTTGTAGGCTCTTTGATAGAACTTGGAAAATACTTGACCTCCTTCCATATCGTGCCTCTGGTCCACCTTGATGGTGGATTGGCCTTCTCCATAATGCTGGTACGAAATGTATTCCTGTTGGTCCTTCGGTAAGAACTGTCGATGACAATCGAAGAAGCACAGTTTTTCTTCGTATTTTAAACGGAAAGCCTTCGTGCGGTACATGCAATACGGACATGAGAGACGACCAATAGTGCTCCATCCAGATAGCATTCCATAGGCCGGAAAGTTGTTGAGGGTCCACATCAGTGCGTCCCTTATCTGAAAATTCTATTTTCTAGAAACAACGTAAGTGTTGGCACCTACTTTCTACAGCTGATTTAACTCATCTATCAATGGCTGTAAATACACATAGATGTTTCTCTTTGGATTATTCGGACCCAGGATAATAATGGTGAGAAACATATACGGAGTCTTCATGTACATCCAAGACGGTAGATTGTACGGAATGACGATCACAGGCCAACACGAATACTGGGAGCCCGAAAGTCCGAATGGGGTAAAACCGTCGGAGGAGAGACCCAATCTGATATTACGTGGATCCGAAGCAAAATCTGGATACTCTTGATCAAAGTGCTTCCATGCTTCTCCATCAGATGGGTGATCCAACACTCCTTCAATCTGTTCCCGTCTGTGCCAGCTCATATTTTTTGCAGTCACCTTCACCATTAACAACCTCTGTAACCGCGGCATCAACGGCAAGTAGTGCATCGAATCGGCAGGTTTCCTTGCACTAGGAGTCCTACTTGAACTTGTTGCCTTGTAGCGATCAGCACCATAAAATCTACACACGTATTCGTCCTAGTCGTCTTTGTAGTACAATATGCACCCGTTGTGACATGTATTAATTTTCTCGTATCCGATCCAGAGAGATCTCACCATTCTCTTAGACCGGTAGAAGTCTGTAGGTAACTTTGTACCTTCCGGCAAGATCTATATAATCAACTCGATGATTCGGTTGTAGCATTCTTGAGACATATTAAAATCGGACTTGATGCTCAGCAGTCTTGTAACCACCTCCAACGGTAAATGATCCTCACAACCAGCATACCAAGGAGTCCTTGCATTCTCCAGCAACTCCATAAACTTCGCAGCATCGGCATTCGGCTCCTCTGTCGCATCATGATTGTCTGGATCGAAACTAGGCCCCGCAACGTTAAAAACTATGTTCACCCACCCTTCGTCATAACCGGCATGGTCATGGACATACATATACGAGAAAGTAGGCTCCAGCTCCGATTCTGAAGTCACAAGTTCTCCGTGTGACGTCTACTGATAGTAATTCGGCGTAAAACCTCTTAAGTACAAATGATACGTCACATCCACTTCTTGATAATATTTCATGTTGCACATCTCACACATGGACACTTAATTTTGGTACGGTCCATGTACTGAGGGAACGCCTTGGCGAACTGCAGGAATTGCTCTACCCCATGTATAAATTCATCCCACACACCGCACATGTCATCAAGATGACGATTGTACATCCATGAACGATGTTGCAGATAGTAATTCATATTCATTTGACAATAATTCTGCAAAGATAGATATACATTATTCGAGTATATTCCAAATTGATGCATATAGACACATGAGTATCAAATGAGTGTCGTTACATGTTCAACAAGAAGGCCCCCTCTCTGATCCCACTCTTTGACCCCCCCCTCTACTTCCCTGCTTCTCATTCGACTCTCTCAGCATCCTATTCAGCATCATATGATATCTTTCTCAACCTCAGCCTATAGAAGTGTGGAAATATTAATGTTAACCAAGGTTCACAGTATCGGTATCGGTATAGGAATCGATTTCGGTATCATTTACGGTTGATATCCTAAATCTCATAGCTTCCGCTAGCAGTACATAATGTAGAGCCAAACATGAAGCAAAGCTTCACATTCAAAATATTAGAAGTAAAAAGTTTTCAATTGGTGGTGGGATGAGGCAGAATCATTTCTCGTCCCACCACCAATCAAAAACTTTTTACTTCTAATATTTTGAATATGAAGCTCTGCTTCATGTTTGGCTCTACATTGTGCTCTGCTAGCGAAAGCTATAAGATTCATGATATCAATCATAAATGATACCGATAACGATATCGATACCAAAACCGATACTATGAACCTTGGTTAATATTAATATTTTCACACTTCTCTAGGGTGAGGTTGAGGTAGATATCCTATGATGCGGAATAGTCGGCTCAATGACCCGAATGAGAAGAAAGGAAGTAGGGAAGCTCACTCTGTACACTCTAGGATACTACGATATACTACTAGTATACTCACTCTATACACTCTTACTTATGCAAGCATTTTGAGGCAATCAGCGTTATACTAGATTTTCAAAAAAATCTATAACTCTGATAGGCCCAAAAGGTTTGGCATAAGTAAATTTAATTTCTATAGAAGGGCTCAAAACATTGTACCAATCATACCTACACTTCTAGGATACTCTATACACTGTAGGTACTAGGATGCTTCTTAGCAAGGTTCTCAGAGTAGGTAATCCCTAATATCTTAGGATACTCTATACACTCTAAAGGATACTCTATAGGTACTAGGATACTCTATACACTCTAGGTACTAGGATACTCTATATATACACTCTAGGTACTAGGATACTCTATATAGTATATACTTCTTAGGATACCTCAAGTTCCAACCTGTCACAGGATACTCACCTCCTAGACACTCAAGTTCACTCATAGGATACCTCACTCTAACACTCACTCACTAGAATGCACATTAACCCATAGCCACTCATGTGTTCTCACAATGGGGTTGCTACATAAAACTATTTTTTGACAGTCCCCTCCTCTCTAAACTGTCACATACTTACAAGCTCGCGGGTGTGACACATTAAACAACATGTTGTGTCAGCGTGTGTATGTCGTATCAGTGTCGTGTCAGTGTATGTGCTTATCGTGTTAGCGTGTGTGTGTCGTGTAAGCGTGAGTGCGTGTCGTGTCTATGTCAGCACGTTAGGAGGAGGGAGCTAGGGTTAGGGTTTACCAGCCCTGGTCGGAGTTGGGTCGGGGTCGCCGAGGATGGAGCAGCGGCGGAGGAGACTGGTCGGGTCGGCGTCGACGAGGGGACTCGACGGTGGAGTTGCGACGGAGGGACGGGGGTCGCCGATGGGGGGGTCGCCGAGTGGAGGGGGTCGCCGCGGGAAGGGTTCGTCGGAGACAAGAAGGGGGAGGAGGTTGCCAGAGACGAGAGGGGGAGGGGGAGAGAGATTTACGGCTTGAGGCGCACGGGAGATCGAAAATTTTGGGGGAAGGAAAATAAATTCGATCGGTTCCAGCACCCTATATGAAAGATTTTAGTGACGTCGCTAAACTTCGTTGTTAACTAATAAACTTGCGACGTACTGGAGTAAGAGTCACAAAACGTCGCTGAATAAAATCAATCAGCGACGTTCAGCAACTAAACCGCGACTTGTTCTTTCCAAACCATAATGCTAGTCGTTATCAGTCGCTGAATACGACGTTCAGCGACGTCACTTTTATACGTTGCTAAATACACAAAAAATAGCGATGTATTTAGCCGGAGTCGCTAATGTCGTCACCAATATGACTTATTTTGGTAGTGATGCTTGTAAAAGATTTCACATGTTGCTATGCTAAGAACAAGAAAAGAGATAACTTGTATGCTACGAAAAATTGTTGCCTGCTAATAAGAAATGATATGATGCATGTATGCTAAAAGAAAGATTGTTGCCTGATAAAAGAAAGAACTTTTGCTATGTTAAATCAAATGAGAAGATGCCATGCTAAAGTAGAGATGTTGCCTTTAATCAATGAACTATTGCCATGCTAACAAGAAAAGAACAGAGATTGCTTTTATGCTCTGAATTTGTATACTTTCAAGGAAGAACGATACTCTATATCTGCACAGAAATGTTATTATATTTTCAAAGAGATGAATGCTTGTTTGTCCTTCAAAGATGTTTTGAATGCTAGACATGTACAGACGGACTTGTACATGTTGCAAAGAACTAAAATATCTAGGAGCTTCAGCTCTGAATGAAAGAAAAGAGAAAAGGCAGAGTCATAGCTCTTTCGTTCAAAGAGAAGAAATGTTAGAAAGTGGAATATTTGCTCAAAGATGAAATATTACCCCTCAAAGAGTCTATCTGATAGCTGTTGTGTTCATGCATCAGTCTCGGACAACTTGTATACAAGGTTACTAGATCTCTCGATGGTTTCCAGGGCACTCAGGTGTTGCATCCCATCCACTAAAGATGAGCTGAACCCAAGTGTCACAGCGGCTAATAATGGGAATACCCATGGACCATCATATAGATAGATGTTGATTGGTGCAGAGCTGAACCCATGTGTCACTGCTGCCAATCGAGTCAACATGTGTCTATAATAAGTGTTGCTAAGAGCTAACGATGCAGAGACGAATAGAAAATAAGAATGTAGGTTATATTATGTTTATGCTAATCCTTGTCTTGTGCAAGAATGGACCGTCGGCTACGGTAAGAATCACTAAAATATGATACATATGTTGCTTAAGTTTTCTGATCATGATTTGCTTAAAGAGAATAACCTGTTGCAAAGAATAGCTAGGTCCCGATCAAAGAAAAGATGTGATAATCATGCTTGTAATTTGACCCTTAGAATATCTCGAATAAAAGAAAAGAATGCTAATGCTTCTGTCCCTGAGAATGGTTATGTCTTATGAAACACGTGCGCACTGCACAAGAGGTGAGTATCATCGTGCTTGAAATGAATATTCCCCGTGTATGCTTGAGATCAAATGAAATAAACTGTGGGTTTTCAAAGATGTTTTCAAAAGAGATGTAAACTGACTCTGTACTGCATGAAATAAACATAGGTAAAAGTAGCAAAATCACATCACAAGAAATATTTTCTCACTAAATAAACAGTGATCGTTTCAGACAAATGTAGCCCTTTGTTCACAATCACCAGTATGCTGATATACTGACTCACCATCAGTCTGCATGCAAGTGCAAGATGCATCGAGAAGGATAGTCCAAAGCGATAGCCCGAGCCTCATTCTCATGTGTTGTCAAGAGTTGATTTTGTATATAAAGAGATGTAATGTATGTGACGGGATCATTATAATATGCAAAGTTCTGAGAGAGTGTAAATATTATATCAGAGAGAAGTGAGAGCTTGTAATATGTTCAAATGAAATCAATAAAGAGAATTGTTTCTTGTTACATATATCTGTAAAGTGTCCACTGCTGCTTCAAATATCTATAATATGTTCCGCTTCGTATTGTCTATCTTGTCTATCTTGTCTTGTTACAGGTCTTGGCCTTATGCAAGCACAACTTAGGCTTGCACGGCATTACGTCCAAGCGATGACGAACGGTCTCACAGAGTCCGAAGCGATGACGAAAAAGACTCTGCGGGATCGGGACGTGGCAAGTGTTTGGCCAAGCCAAGCCTATGTTACAGTGTTATTGTTAGTATATTGTCTATACTTGCACAATTACACGAATATAATCTTTATAACATGGATAACCTTCGTACAGTAAATAGGTCACATTATTCACAATTTATAACTATCTGACTCATTCATAATAAATTATAAACAAGTAGTAAAGACTGATCTGAAACATGACTAAAATTTCATAATTATTTAAGTAAACATCCATATGATTCAAAAAGAATCCATAGGCCCAAATCATAATAGTGATAAAAGAAAGTCCACTACACACCAAAGTCCAAACTAAAGAAAATCAGTAACAACCCCAATAAATGAAGATAAGCAAACTGACTAATCTAATAACTATATCCCCATTTGGAATGGGATCCAAATCCTTCACATCCTCACCTATATCACCCTCGGAAGGCCCATAATAAGTAGGGTTTTGGTCCTCCTCTAAAGCAGTCAATGTATAGATCTCCAATCAAGATTGAGAAAAGTAAACATAAGATTAGTACACTAATGATAAATCTATCCTGGATGACTCTAGAAGAACATATGGTATGAATCAACAGAGTTGTAACAATTATAGTACAATAGAGAGTGTGATGACGACAATTATCCATCTAGATAAAATTAGTAACAGAAGTAACATGTAAAACATTTATTCTTTAAAACAAACTGGTCAGTAAGTAAAGTACGAGGGGGCTAATCAGGCACGTCGGTGTGTGTGGGTACCAGAAAACTATTATTTGAGCAAGATGGATAGGTATACGAGTAGCAATCCAAAACCTAACAGTGTATTTTCTCTTCCAGTTGCAACATAATATAATAGACTAGTTATGCATGTGAACGAATAACGAGTATGTATGCGATTACGCGAGTAGCACGTATTACCAAGTAAACAGAATCATGTAATAACTTCTACATGTATGAGCAAAAAAAACATGATAATAACTAGTAATAATACACAAAAGAAGGGCATGCTAGTTAATAACATAAAGAGTACAATCATTCATGAATATTTGCATGTCCGTCCTTGTGAGAAATTGTTGACAACTGGTTAATTATCATACTTAGCTCCCCTACTAGCCCCAAACCAATAAAAGTACAAAAACAAAAAATATTTATCAATACACTACTTACGATAGACCTACCTACTCAATTCTCGGGTCTATACCTGCTTTCGTGTATTATCGGGTTATTTTTTTGTTCTCCAAAAAAATTCTAAAAATTACCAAAATTGTTCCAAAATTTTGGAAGAATAATCAGGATTAGTCTATTCCTAGCTAACCCAACATGTGAGATTTTTCTCAGAACCTAGTTCTATATGTTTTTAGGGCATACAATTTATTTAGTAATTAATAATTTAAATATAGAATAACAATGAAGAACGGGTCCTAACTTCCATCCTACGAATCCATTAGGTCTAAAAATTTGGTCAGGATAATTTAACGTAGTAAAAATGATGTTGACAAATGTTCACTCAAACATAAGTTTTACATTTTTATATATGATTATTTCAATATGCTACAACTATGTGACAGATTAATAGGTGAATTCAATAGAAAAATTCTAAATAACAATAATTATTTTTACCTCCTACCTTGACTATGTATTTGCCCTACTTGTTAGAATTTGACCAAAATTTCTATTGATGAAAAATCTACTAGGATCTAGAATTTATTCATATTTTCAGTACAGACAGGTTTTGCCAAAATCGCATTTTTGTAGAGGAATTTTATGGTTGATCAAACCAATTATTAAATTCTAATTTTTTTAAGGAACTAGACAAAAGATTGTAGTCCCTAGTAAAATGTGGGCAAAAATAAAAATATATAGATCCTTCAAAACTCTATCAAAGCTGGAAAATTTTCTAGGAACCTTGGCAGAAACTCCTCCTCCAAAATTTCTGAAAAGAAAAATCTCCAACCCAAAATCTATATATATATATATATATATATATATATATATATATATATATATATATATATATATATATATATATATATATATATATATATATATTTTTATATATATATATATATATATATATATATATATATATATATATATATATATATAGAAAATCTAAAATAAATGGATGGCTCGACTTTGATTTGGCCATCCATCCGACGGCTGAAAGTAATCCGGTAAAGGGGTGAGGTGCCAACAGGTAGGCCAGCCCGGCCGCTACTTCTAGTGACATGCAGGTCCTTGCTAGCCTCGGGTCACTCATGCGGGTATGGGTGCCTGCTAACCCGATGGACCTACCCAGCTAATGGTGAGTGGCTAACCATTGGGTCCCTTCCCTCGACCATACGAGTGTATTTGGGGCCCGGGTCCAAGTTCCCCTCTCTTTTTCATTTTATTTACTAAACATATTAAATAATTGTTGCAGACAATAAATAATAGGAATAAATATCCTAACAGTCTTTTAATAACATTTTAGGGTTAAAATATTTATCTATGTTCCTAATAAAAAAATAGAACTTATTATTTAATTATAACTAATTAGTTGTAGATTAAATAGAATATAATAAATCCTAGTAAAATTCTAACATTCCCAAATGAGTTTCTAATTAATTGTGGAATGCTTCTAAAGTGTATAACCTCACTCTAACTTAATGTTTCCAAGTTATGATTTTAAAAATACTTATTTTCCACATTTAGCCTTGGTAGAGCATGCAACAAATTTACTCATTTTGAGTAGTCATGAATTTAGTACTCATGCTAACCAGTGATTCTGACCCCTTACAATTTACAACCATGAACGTGCTTGAAGAATTTGTTTATATTTTGACACTTATCATACCTGCTCCCAAAAAATCGAAGAAGAACATAAATATCTACATGCAACAATTAATGGATGAGTTGTGCAATTGTGGGAGTTCGGTATCCAAACATATGATATTTGAAATAAGCAAAACTTCGAGACGTGAGATGTACTTATGTGGATTATTAATGATTTTGTAGCATGTGGCATATTATAGGGATGTAATGATATTGGAACTAAGGCTTCTCCAATATGAATGGAAAAGGGTAAGGTATTTTTGTTTTATGCATGAAAGGAAACACTACAAGAATAAGGGCTTTTCTTGACGGTGAATTCCGTCAAGAAATGGTTATCTTGACGGTTGCAGATCCGTCAACTAGGCCGGAGTCAAGAAAAGTCCCCCCCCTTTTCTTGACGGTCCCTGACAAGGCTTTTCTTGACGATTTTTTGCCGTCATTTTATGTAGTTGTCTTGACTATTTTTAGCCATCAAGATAGCTCTTTTTAGGAACCGTCAACATAGGCAAAAACTTTTCTTGACTCCGGTCTAGTTGACGGTCTTTAGCCGTCAATAAAAGCATTTGTTTTGACGGACAAAATTCGTCATGAAAAGCACTAATTCACGGCTATATTGTGCAGCATGATATGAATTAAAGTTGATGTATGACAACCGTCAAGAGAAGCTATCCAGAGTACCATCGAGATAAGCATGCCAAAATTCTGTCAAGCATTATATAATATTAATCAACCACACATTATATCAATCCAGAAGCTGCACACATCAAATTACTATAAAACCCAAATTTTATATTAACAAACTGTATTGTTTATACAAGAAAAACTGAAATAGTTGTCCCACCACATGTATTCTTCACTTGTCCAACCACGACATAATCCAACCATAAAGTACACATCCCACATCTTTTGTTTCCATACAACTTAATTACATCCAAACCACAAACAACCATCACTTGTCACAGCCACGAAACATAATCCACCAAAACTACAAAATGAAACCAAGAAAGTAGCAAACCATATCGGAGCACATCCTTCCATATCCACAGCTCCTATTCACAGCACGCATATCCACCCTTCATTTTTCAGCAAGTTCCTGAGAGAACAAGAAAGCAAAGTATCAACTTACTATTACAGGATTATCAATACAACTCGAGACAATTTGAATCATTCGAGAAGAACTGCAAGGCTAGCCATATTGAAACTATAATTCACAAATATGTATAAATCATGTAAAGAATCTGAAGGCTAGCTAAATTATCAATCATGTAAAGTTTCTCACTATAATTGAAACTATTTATAATTCGAAACTGCAACAGAAAGATGCGATGCTGAAACAACCAAGTATTGGTTCTCCTTTGACCAAACATCACAGAAACATCTGATCAATGTCACCCATGTTGCACAGGAAACTGGTGTCCCTATCGTGTCCGTACCCGTACCCGTACCCGTACCCGTAACCGTATTCGTGCAACATGTGTGATTACATTGTACCTATTTGAGAATCTACATACATTATACACTAATATTACAACTTGTGAATACTTAAGCAAGGAAATTTGTCAGGTTTCTTTATCATGTCAATCTGAGATGAACCACCCTTAAATTATTATTCACAAATTTCACACAATATCTCAATTCCACAAAACCATTGAGAGTCAAGAGGGAAAAGTTTGCCTTTATAACAATCACTCGAAGAGTTTCAGACTTAAGATCCCATATTTTTGTTGGACACCTCATAACTCTCCAGAAACTTGCCAACATCCAGAGAAGCATATAAGCTTGTTTACAAAATTGATCATTTGACATCAATACTAGTTAATTGTGTATCAGATGACAGAAAAAAAATCAAAATTGTATAGCAAAAAAATTTACCCATAAAATTCTAAAATAAAGACTAAGGAGGTTATAATATTAGTACTACAAGAATTGACGATTAGAGAAACAATTAGCCAAACATAATATGATGTCCGTGTTGACAAAAAGCTAACTTGATTAGGAGGATAATGCCTAAGTGGCTCTCTGATTGGCCTCGCCACTGGATCATACAAAAACAAAAACATAATATGATGTCTGTGTTTGTGTGTCTCCCTCCAAAGATTTCAATTCACAACTGAACCTGTTTCAAACCTAGTTAAAAACCAAACATCCATTTCCCATATATTGTGTCAGAATCCCATATATATGTCTCAGGAACAACACTTACCAGAAAAAAAATGATGCATATCTCTTTTGATAGACAATACTTACCAAATAATATATCAAATAACATGATGCATACCTATTTTGATGACCTCTTTTTTTATTTTTGGAAGGTGTCATATTAGGCATGCTTGATGTCTGCAAGGTGGCCGAAAAAGGCTATGAAATAATATGCAAACATGTTGGATCAAACTATATATGTCAAAGAAATAAGTAGAGGAGATTTTACAATATATGTCTTAGAAAGTAAGTGGATAGTATCAGTAAAAATAGGCTGATGTAATCGTATGAGTTCAAAAAACAAAATTCATTAATGTCACATATGATAAGAAACTTGTGTCCAACATTTACTTATCAACCCAATCCCTTTCACAACCTACTTTTTTATAACACATATTATCATCATCCCCAGCATCAAATAATATATTAGTATTTATCGATGCATTAGCAAAGGGATGATGTTCCATTGTATTGTCCAGGTCTTCATCATCTTCTTTGTGCATATAGTCTTTTTGATCCATGGACAAAACAACAGACCATTGAGGATCAAGTTGGTCTTTTACATAAAATACTTGCTTGGCCTGTGAAGCTAAAACAAAAGAATTTGATTTGTACCCAACTCGATTAAGGTCCACCAATGTGAAACCAAGTTCATCAACCTTAACACCCTTACTATCGACCCAGTCGCACTTAAATACTAAAATTTTGAAAGTGTGATAATCAAGCTCCCATATTTCTGTGATAACCCCGTAGAAACACATGTCCCCTATTATAGGATTCTTATCTTTCGAACTTGCAATCTGCATTGTCGTAGCTACAAGACTAACTCCACTATTTTGGGTAACTCGAGCGTTGTCACGACCCTTCGTGTGATAGCGACAACCATTAATAACGTAGCCAGAACACTTAAGGACATGGTGGCTAGGCCCTTGTGCTATCCACTTTACAATTTATGAAATGTCTTCCCTTTCATTAAATTGACTGCCAACCTGCAAAGTTTCATATTAATTAAAAGCAAACTTAACATCTAAATAAGTTAGAATATAACTACAATAATATTGCTACAACTTCTACCTTCTCCTGTAACCATTGGAGAAATTTTTGATTGTGTTGTCCTGCAACCACATTATATTTTTAGATTTAAGGGGATGTTGTGATTGTAACCACTCCATATGCTCACTGTCAAGACATTATAACGAACTTAATCATACAATTTTCTAACAATTTTTATACAATAAGTAAATAGAAAATTTATGATAAAGATGCTTACTCAATATAAGGTTGAATTTCATCTGTATTCTCCAAAACATATAAATGGGCTTGTTGCCATTCTTCACGATCAACTACAACAATGCGACCTGCAGGCAAAGATTGGCCATCTTTAACGTTGCCCTTCCTTGCAAGTGGATTTCCTACTGCTTCAACATATGATAGATACTCGCTACAAAATTCTATTGCTTCTTCTGCAATGTAACATTCTGCAATGCATTCTTTGGGACGGTTATGATTGCGCACAAAACCCTTCAAGGGTTTCATGCACCTTTCAAATGGATACATCAATGTCAGAAAAATAGTTCCACATATCCTGACTTGGGCAACAAGATGAAGAGTTAAATGGACCATAATGTCAAAGAAAGATGGTGGAAAATACTTTTCCAACATGCATAATGTGACCACAAGATCATTTTGAATATCTTTTAGCTTATTCACATCTACCACTTTCTTGCAAATTGTATTAAAGAAGAAGCAAAATCGAGTAATAGCAAATCTAACCGGCTTAGGCAAAATTGAACGGATTGCCACGGGTTGTAGTTGTTGCATTAGTGCATGACAATCATGGGATTTCAGACCATAAAGTTTCAAATCTTGCATTGAGATAAAATTTTTGATATTAGAAGAGTAACCTTCACGAACCTTTACGTCTACCAATGTTTGACAAAATATCTTCTTCTTATCCTTCGTCAATGTATAACAAGCACGCGGCAAATATGTTCGTTTCTTTTCAAAATCAGATTTTAATTCAGTCCTAGACCCTCGTCCACAAGATCAAGACGAGCATTGACTCCATCCTTTGTCTTTCCAGGAATGTTAAGCAATGTACCATATATGCTCTCACAGATATTTTTTTCGATGTGCATAACATCGAGTGTGTGGCGGATATGCAAGTGTTCCCAATAGTCAAGTGTAAAGAAGATTGACTTCTTCTTCATCCATCTTCTTTCACCTAACTGTAATGCTTTGCACTTTGCATGTTTCTTCCCCCATGAGTTCAAAATTTCACCAACCTTGTCAAATATATCCTTTCCGCTCAATGGTGTTGGAGGATCGCCAAATTCCTACTTACCATTGAAAACTTTCTTTTGAGTACGATACGGATGATGTCGTGGGAGAAACCTCCTTGTACCAGTATACACATTTTTACCACTATGTTTCAGCCTAAGCGCATAAGTATCTTTCCCGCATATGGGGCAAGCATAATATCCCTTAGTAGTACAACCAGACAGATTTCCATATGCAGGAAAATCGTTGATAGTCCACAAACAGTGAACATCCTTACACAAACAGTGAACATCCATAAAACCAACACCAACTATTAAATTCTTACACAAAATCAATCACAAAATCAATCCTTACACAAAATCAATCCATAAAACCAATTCTTATACAAAATCAATCCATAAAACCAACACCAACTATTAAATCCTTATACAAAATTAATCCATAAAACCAATACCAACTATTAAATCCTTACACAAAATCAATCACAAAATCATTATTCAAAATCCTTACACAAATAGTGAACATCCTTACACAAACAGTGAACATCCTTACACAAACAGTGAACATCCATAAAACCAACACCAACTATTAGGATTGTCAAGTGTGAAATTAAAAATCACTATAGTTCTCTTCTTGGATAAAATAATAAACATCCATATAATTTTTGACCACTAGTAGTTTACACATAACAGTTATTAAATTATACAAGTTTTGGTGGATTAATAAAAATGAACTTATGTTAATGCGTACATGCGCACATATCAATTCATGATGAAACCCTAAGTTTACGAACGAAGTTTACGAACGAAGGGACTCATTTTTGCCCATCACAGAACATAACATCCAAAAACCCACTTCTCTATAATCAAACCCTAAGTTTACGAACGAAGTTGCCACCAAAAAACCCTAACGTAAAAAACGAACGAAGTTGGCACAAAAAACCTAGGCATAAAATTGAATTTCAGAGAGAGAAAATTAAAGGCATTATACCGCACGGTGAAGATCGAAGTTGTCGCATTGTGAAGAACAGTTGTTGAAGCCTAGGGTTTTCTCCAGCACGAAGTTGTTGAAGCCTAGGGTTTTCTCCAGAGCAGTATCAAAATGGAGGGGTTTTCTCCAGACTGGTTAGGTTTTTTCCAGAGCGGTTTCTGAGACGGAGAGAGAGGGGTTTCTGAGAGGGGAGAGAGAGGAGGGGTTTCTGAGAATGGAGAGACGAGGGTTTCTGAGAGGGGAGAGACGTGGGTTTCGGAGGGAAAGGAGAGACGAGGGTTTTCTGAGAGAGCCGGGGGAGAGAGAAGTCGAGAGTTTCGAAGAGAGCGGGGGAAGAAGTCGAGAGTTTGGTTCTTATGAGCCTTAAAAATTTTTGTGGAAGACCGTCATTAGTTTTAAAGACTTTGAAATAATTACCATAATGACAAATGAAAAAAACCGCGGCAACTTTTCCGCATACACAATATTTAACGATTATTATCAAAACGTCAATATAAAATATGCTCTTTCTTGACGGATCCCTCGAAACCATCAACATACGTGCTATAAATGAGCTAAAGTAACAAAAAAAGGCCATCTCTTGACGTAAGCCTAAAACCGTCAAAATAAACCCTATTGTTGACGGTTTTCGACGACCGTCAACTTATAAACTGTCAAGAATCGTCATTTTTCTTGTAGTGAAAAGCGTAATTTTTTTTACTATCACCGTCAGTTTTTGTCTACGTCACATCCTTGGAGAAAGAACTATGAGGCCTTTTAAAGATGGTAAACAATAACTATAACATCCACCTACAAGATTGACTTGATACGTTATCTGGAAAGATGTATAAAATTTAGCGACCATGATAGAAGATCTAATACCAAACCATCGTAAGGAAGGCTTCGAACATAACCATAATTGGACTAAGCAAAGTGTCTTATGGATCTTACATTATTTGAGAGACAAATTCCACTAATCAATTTTGTAGAACCAGTCGTCCTCGTATGGACATGATGTCGTACGAGCCTAAGTTGCGATCGTACAAGACAAATACTGAAATGGTCGATTGAATAGCTAAGTGACAGAGTCTTACAAAAGTACCAAATAGAAAAGTTGAACAAACACAAAGATATATACAAAATAGTTCTCTTTATTAATATTAAATAGTGATAACAATGGCTCGATGCCAAGTTTACACTAACTCAAGCTCACTCTCTTTCTCTCTTATTACAATGACTCATGCCCTTAGCCTTACAACTTGAGAACGATTACAACAGGTGATGTCCATAAATTTTGTCTCGTATAAGAGTGGAGTCTTCAACGCGAAAGCACGCCTCGAAATGCCAAGAAAATTGTTAGCCCAATGATTGTATCATATTTTCGATTATGGCTAATCGATTAAGTTTAAGATTATGATATCACTAATATCCTCGCAATTCATGATATATTAGACTTAGCATTGTCCTAAATTAATTGTCATTAAATATACAAAACTGCTTTGTTCGTCTAATATGTATTTTTAGACAAGCAGTAAACAAGATCAGATCAAACTTAGACACGAACTTGGACATATACAATAAATAATTCATTACAGGACAAAGATGATGTTATACCAGAAGATTCGACCAAACCGTCCAATGACATTTTCGGAGCATCGTACTCGGGGGGTCAGTGGACGTGGACGAAGGGAAAATACCCCCCGTAGGGGTTCGAGGGTAAAACCCCTATAGGTATTCAGATTTCATAATCTGTTTATCTTTAGACTAGTGTTGTCAAGGGAAAAAGCCATCGTGTAAAGGAAGAAGACAAGTCAAGCCATATTGCAGGATATATTGGTCATCTACATCTTGTTTGAACTTATATCTTACTTTATATTTTATCTTTATTTATAGGGTCAAATGTACATCGAATTCACAGTTGGCACTAGAGAACTTATATGGCCCTCTATTCACCTTGATATGATTATCGTCTAACCCATCTATAGTCAAAGATAGCTTGACATTTCCAGTGAATTTCACACACGCACAAACACACACACACACACACACACACACACACACACACACATATACATTATTTTTAGTTAATGATATCTGTTGAACAGAGAAGAACATGGTAAGTTTATTCAGAGGTAGAGATTGTGTCGTGGATAAAATTGAATGTATTTTATATGCTATGCTATATCAACTACTCACATAAAATTTGATTATGGTGGTTAGAAAGATCACTTAATTATTACATACTTCATATAATTTCTTGAACAATTGAGATCATGAGATTAAATAGTCATTCACCAGTACACATTAATGTACTAACCCACGTCTCCATAGGTGTTGTAGATCAGGAAGGTGTGCCTAGGAACTAAAGGTGACACATGAAGCATTTTGAAGTCTTACTCGTGTGCGAAGGCAATTTCTACATTTTTGAAGACTCTGCTCAGGACCTGCTGCAATACCTCAACTCTCTCCAATACAAGGTCCAAGAGTAATTTGGTTTTCTACAAGGGGATATAAATGTATGTATCTTATCTGAGTTGAGTCAGTTTGTAAGCCTACGTGGCACCCATTGTAATAGAGTATTGTAATGATGTTATTATCAATAAAGCAAAAATGTTTACTTCTGTGCAAGTGTTCAATTTCTCTGCGTACTCTCTTTCGTTGTTGTGTTTCGGATAACATTATCATTCCACCTTGTGCGAGTGCAACTAAGGCACGCACGACAGCACGCCGGAGGACAACAATCGATTCTACCGAATCGGGACGTGACAAAAAGGCTAATAAAATTATTATATTTTAAGCAAATAATTTTAGTATGTTATTTTGACATACAATTTTTAAATTATGGATCCCTAGGCCAAAATTTTAATTTACATGACTTAAGTTATTAAAAAAATTGTATTAAATGTAACTATACAAGTTATTCAAAGTCATCTTTTTCTTAATATAGTACAATAAATTTTGATGATTAAAAAATATAAAATAATTTAAATAATTTATACTAGGTAATCAACTCAAGTTGGAATTCGTAACCAACCGTATCATAAAAAATTTGAAAGCTCATAACCCTATCGACCGATCTTCTTTGAAGGAAAGCGACCAAATAGAATTCTATATTTTGGATCGTTTCAGTTTGATCACTTAATCCCATTTTCAGTTAATAATGAACATCCTTAGTTCCGTTCAAACCTTAAAATATGTGCTATAAAAAAGTTCTATACTTTACGAGTAGAATAAAACTTTAACTGAGACCATTGTAGCACCCCCAATCCCAAAATACGTAGGATTAGGAGGACGTATACATGCCATCTACGTATCGAGAGGACTTCTTCTCAGCTCGAATACGTATAAGCTGTCTTACAGTTCTAATTCTATCAACCATTCACTACCACATATATATCTCAATCCACAAGATAAGTAACATCAAGAATGAACAATATATGCCATGGTTTGCAGCCCAATAACATATATATTCTATTAGACCCAAAAAATCTATAGGTCCAAAACAAGACTAAATAGCAAAATAAAAATAATGAATAAATATAAAGCACGAAAAAATACCTGAGCCAGATACAACATTGTCTCCATGATCAACGAACTATCTCGGCACGACCAATTTCCTGGGGAGACCACCAGGTCCTCAGAGGACCAAGCAAGGTACAGAAAAATATGACAAGTAACAATAAAGAGAATATCTATAAAATGAAGGATAACTACCATAACCATTTAAGTGCAAATATGGAGTTGAGAATAATCTTAATACCGGGCCCAGCCATGCTGGCAATCACCCATGGTACCGTACAGTAATATCGATGGACGAACGAGTAAACAAAGTCATAGCTCTGCTACAAATATCATGATTACGAGTAAAATAATCAAGTCCCAAATATGAAAGCATGATTACAAGTCTAGACGGTCGAATATTTTGGTAGAGTCCTCCCCACCCCATGCTCTAAAACTATCCAGTCAAGTCACGTATGAATCATGTACCAGTAATAAGTCACGCGAGCTAGTACTACATACAATCACAGTCCCTAGCCACGAATATCTCATGTCAGACTACGTATCATATCATCATCATCCACCATGTCCGTGTCCTATGGTTCATCGTGTCATTGAATACGACATAATGCATGCAATACCTAATATCGATATACAATGTCAATAAAATGACATCGGCACCCGAATACGATACGGACGCTAAATACCGACCAATTCTATGTCATGATAATAATGAATGAGAATAATACAACAATAAAAAGAGAAAGACATTAAACCGTAAAATTGACAATGTACACTTGTCTGTAACCTCTGTATGTGTGTACGTCTGACCAACTCCAACGTCCTCTCTACTCCTGCTAAGTCCACTTATAGTAAATATCCTATTATTAACAGCTCTCTAGAGACTTAGTATATATGGACTTTCCATATATGAACCATAATAATATCTATACAACAAAGACGGTCATATTGTCTATAATACACAATATAACTTATAAACTACAAAATCTTCCTATAAAAGTATTTTATTATTAACATAAAATATTAATATAAATTCTAAAAACTATTTATAAATATTTTATATTATTATTTATTATATTTTATTGGTATAAAATTAAGTATTCAAGTCCTACTTTGATTCTACAACAATGTTCCTAGGCTCTACAATATTGTTCCTAGACTAGGTATACGATATGAGCCCCAAAACAAGAAATATTTTAAAATTATTAATTCTGAAAAAATCACAAAAAATAGATAAAATTATATATTTATCATGAAAATAAGCATATAAATAATTTGGTGATGGAATACAGAGTTTCAAATCAATTGAATACGTAGAACTCATGCATTTCGATATTTCGATATTATGGTGAAATATTCAGATTTTTAATATGCATTGGAAAGCTTAGGAAGTCTAATTGCTTACCAAAAATATACAAAAAGTTGAAGTGGCCTGAAGTGGATGAAAATTGGCTCACAATAGAACTAGTTTATTCTGGACACATTTCCGTAAAATGGACGCCTCGGCCAAACTGTTTGGAACTGTGTGGTAGCCAATTGGACATAAAAATAGACACAAATATCTTTCTATTAGTTCTGGTTTCAAAAAAATATAAGGTCAAGAAGTACATGAAACCCTAGATGCAAAACAGCATACCTGCTGGAGCGAATTCAGACTTGGATCCCGAACCTTTGTTGACTTGTAGGGCAATTTTGGCGTACTATAAGAGATTATGAACGTATAAAGGATTTATAGGATTTTAGAGGGTCACGTTAGCTTTGTAACACATTTTTATGAAGCATCATGGGAAGTCGAAAAGGGGTTGAAACTGATGTTACACCACAAGGTGTTACGACTGAATTAGGCTGGTAGGAGATTTCAATGTTTGCAATGTATGGAAAGAGGGGTGCAGTTTTTGAAGATTAAAACATAAAACTTTTGAGTTTTATATTTTAATGTTTGATGGAATTTGGTTTGAGTTGATTTGGTTGTCTACTTTAAAAGATAGGCAAAGTTCTATCTCCTAGAATTTAAATCGAGTCCAAAATAGAAAAGTTGTTATTGAGTTGGTTTAAATTATATTTAATTAATGTGGCTGCATACTAATCCACAAAATTAATCTAAAATAGGTGTAAGAGGTTAGGGCACCCTAGAATAGGCTATATAAATCCTACTTGGACTAGTTTTGGGTGGATAAAATTTTTGTGATCTATTTGAGTCCAATATGTCTATAGTTTCAACTTGTGTGCTACTTAAAAATAAATAACACATGGAAACTCAATTGAGTGGGACATCATTGGCATATATTTAGTAGGATCAAAATAGATCAAAATTATATATTGGGTCAAAAAGTTTGGATCAGGTTTGGGCCTCAAATAGAAATTGAAAAAATACATCAAAATTTGCCGAAGGATAAAATATATTTTGACCCCAAAGTTGTGCAGAAATATATGGTGCAAGAAAACATTTTTGAGTGGACATGAGATACCAAAATGAAGATGGATTCGTATAGAACACAAATATGGAACTTGTCTCCAGAAATTGGTCAATATTATGCTTCTAAAATCAAAGCTAAAAAAAGTGCTTATACAGCCATAATAAAAAAAAGATGGTTTAATATATAAAAATTATATAACAAAATATTAAAAAATTCAAAAAATTAGGGTGCTTACAACGAGGCCATGGATTGTATATGCATATCATGTTTTCGGTGTAGATTCACACACACACACACACACACACACACACACGCACACACACAAAAATTAGGGTGCTTCCAAAAAAATAGTGTGCTTAAAACTAGGCCATGTATTGTATATGCATATCAAGTCTAGTATTTTAAATAGATAGTGTGTCATATTTACAAGAGAGGGACAGAATTGGGACATACGGCCGGACATCGGATCTACTCCCATAGAAGGGTGCATGGAATGAGATAAAGGTGGAGAAAATAGATAAAAGGAATAAGTATGCACTCCAAAAATACAGACCTAACCTAACTATACTGAATTATTCTATATTTTTAATTTTTGGAAATCAATGTTATTATTTTTGGAAATTATAAAATTTATTTTCCAAATTTCTTTGTGAATTTATTGCTAGTTCTAATTATTAATGTTTAATAATTAGTGAATCTTTTGTTGGATTAATATTTTTATTAATCAAATTCTTGTTAGCCTACCAAGTCTTTGACTTGGATTGTGCACTAGTCTAATTCTTGCTAGCTTACCAAGTCTTTGACTTGGATTATGGGGTAGTATAATTCTTGTTAGCCTACCAAGACTTGGGCTTGGGTTGCAGACCTATGCCTTTCCAAGCATTGGGCTTTAGAATAAGCAATTATTAATTAGCTTAATTTGTGGATTAGTTAGTAATTAGTTATGGATTAGTTGTAATTAGTTAGTGGATTCCACTATTACTCCTAAATCAATTATTATTTACATTATTGCCACTAAGGCTTGGAGAGCACTCCAATTTCTCCTATTAAAATATTGGAGACTCTCCAATATTTTATACAAACAAAATTCTGACTCCTACTCCCAGCCAGTCTTTCTTTACCTCCACCTTATGTCACTCGCCGCCGAGCTCTGCCGGTCGGACTCTGACAAAGCACTGCCGCCTTGTCGTCTACCCATGTCTCTCATCCTCCTCAACCAACCCCTCTGTCTCCTCCGCCATCACTCTGCTCACACATACCGCCATCTAGCTATGACCCAGCTATCCAACAAATTCGCCCATCTCCTTTGTCACCACTCTTCACCACTGCCTACTTCGGCAACCCCATCCCCAATCACCATCAACCCACAATGCACAACATCACTGTGATCTGCCATTCCTCCTAGACCAACTTTATCGCCATAACCAAGCCCATCAACCACCATGTCCGGCAACAATCATCACTCCACAACACCACCACAAGCCCACACTATCACCAGTACCACTACTAACCACCACACTGCCACCACTCACTTGAACACCTGACCAGATCCAGCCACCCAGAGGAGCTCCGTCCAGATCCAGCCATGCCACGCCCCAATACCGAAATACGGACAAACTAGGCCAGCTACCCCGTATAAGGTGTGAAAATATCATACGATGATTGTGGTTGTCAAGAGACTAAGGGTGCATGCTTTATTTAGGTCTTCTATGCTCTCATAGAGCATCTATGTCTCAATCAATCAACCAAGAAGTAGTAATAATAATTATATAAGATAAAGCAGTAAGGAGTTCCCGACGCTTTATCAAAATGATTCACGAGTCTAACAAAATAAAATGTAGAGCTGGGACCGAGAGTCAATAGAACATAATAGTAGTCAGCTGCTGTCACGCCCCGCTCCCGTAGGAGCGATCGTCCTCGCTAAGGCGTGATGCCGCACGAGCCTAGATTGTGCTCGTGCAAGGCAGTTCCATAACGGCCGATTACAACGGCGGCGACGGGGTCTTCGCACAGATAGTCCCAAGCAGATACATTGAATATACAGCAAAAATTTAAGAACAAGAACACATGAACACAAGTCATTCAAAAGAAACTCTTTTTATTGATATTAAATACAGGATTATATTTGTGGGCGCAAGACCAAATTACAAGTCACTCGTGCTCACTTTTTTCTTATTTTTATAATTCACTATGCTCTCTCTCATCTCTCGATACAATGCTTGAATCCAGCGGAAGCTTTGGAAGGCGATGTCCATACATTATGTCCAGTATAAGTCTTCAATCCGCACTCCCGCACGTTTCGAATCGCCAAGGAACTTCGTGCCTCGACGCATCCAAGCGAGCTCCGCGCCACGAGCTTCTACTTGTGCCTGCACATGAACACTGTGTGGGTGTCAGTACTCAACTATACTGGTGGAGTGAGCTTCTCACCCACCCATACATAACCGACACGTTCATTTACTTTGTGCAGC
The DNA here is from genome assembly GCA_029216955.1 of Iris pallida. Lineage (NCBI taxonomy): Eukaryota > Viridiplantae > Streptophyta > Magnoliopsida > Asparagales > Iridaceae > Iris > Iris pallida. The sequence goes on along the minus strand of JANAVB010016797.1, from coordinate 3,971,555 downwards.
TTAAACCCTTTCGATTGTCTTTCTAGTCTTTCCTTAGGATCAGTTTTAAGACTTGACGTCTAACCCACTCGATGTGCAACGACAGGGTCGTGTTACAATACCGACGTGTGTTCCGATTGAGGTAGTGCCTCATCGCCTAGGTACTCGGGACGGCAGAGTCGTGCCACATTCTATTCGCAACTTAGACATATTCAAGACAATGCTATGTCGAAGAGCAACTTACGCAAACTCGGCCGTGCCAAGACCTTTGTTTAAACTCAAGCGCCTCTAGACCAATCCTCGTGCCAATGATTCAAGTGCCAAGAACGGCAATGGGATGACTCGTGCAGGCCGTGCCGCTAGACTTGATTCGTGCCTTAAGAACTGCTTAGACTTGTACATGCTTCAAGATTAAGGACGTGCCTCACAATTTATCAAGACTTATCCTGCTACTGCCTTGCGGCCTTCCTGTTTAACTCATTTGTTAACTTAGACAAGACTTATGAATCGTAGTGACGAATCTATGAACATTTTGACACCATCTAACGTGCCAAGCACGGTGCCTATACTGCAGCCCAGTCTTAGACCCAGACATTGTATTACAGACTAGACCAGCATTTAAGTTCTAGACTCAATCCAAAGGCATACATGCGGTGTGCCGCTATCTGTCGACACATCTACATGAGGAGGTCACTAGCAATTTCAAGCTATCTTAGACATGGCTCGTGGGATATCAGCCTGTACCAATACGGGTAGCTAGCCCGGTGGGGTCGAACTCTCCCATGCGGTCATCCAGCATCCTAATTTGAGCCACACTCGCTTCTCCCAGGCCGAATGATCCCGGCGCCCCGGTGATCACTCGAGAAGACTACACCTTGTCGACAAGTTATCCAATGACCATGCAAGTCTCAACTCGATCTAACCAATCTTTTCTTTACAAGACCATACATTCCTTCTTTCTATCAAGACTTAACGAGACTCCCAAGCCGCGGGATCGATCTCGTGTGCAGGACATATCAAGACTTAGCGAGACTCCCAAGCCAGGGGACCGATCTCGTGTGTGGGATATATCAAGACTTAGCGAGACTCCCAAGCCAGGGGACCGATCTCGTGTACGGGACATATCATGACTTAGCGAGACTCCCAAGTAGCGGGACCGATCTCGTGTGCGGGACATATCATGACTTAGCGAGACTCCCAAGTAGCGGGATGGACTTCCTTTGTTCGTGGCAAGCTTTTCACTAAACCGACCGTAGCTCGTGCCTTAGACAGACCTGGTTCTATAGGCGACGTTAACGCTCAAGTTATATACTTATACGACGAGCCTTGTTCTCAAGGGACTACACGACTTGACAACCGCAGATAGAGCGGAACAGTGCTAGAAATGGCTTCAATGGCCCAGCACAACTCTTGTCTAACTTATTCGGGCAACGACTCGACGAGCAAAGGCTATGCTGAGCTTCGCATCGAGGGAACGTGCTAGGCACGGGGTCGACTTGGACAACCAACTTTTCGGGTGCCTAGACTTAAGCCAACGAGCAGTACGAAATGACTTAACTTGTGGGACGTACGAAGGCAATGCCAAGCCTTACGGGACAGGACCGTGCATGCTTTGTTAGGCATACATGCGGGCGACACCTATGACTTAGGCTAATTCGAGTGTCGGGACAAATCGACGGGACCGTGCATGCTTTACCAAGCATTCACGCAGGCGACGCCTATGTCTTAGACTATTTCAAGTGTCGGGACAACTTAGCAACATAAGCCAACTTCCTTCTCCCAAGCCACGGGATCGAAGGATCGAGTGTCATTTGAAAGCACGCTGAGCCGACTTCTATGAAGACCGTGGGACCATTTTCCATGTTCTAAGATATTTCGACGGGTCGGGATTATTCCCTTAGCTATGTGCGTTCGTAGCTTTTATATTAGCCTACTTGTGCAAGTTAAAAACATGTACATTGTTAAGTGAAAGCTAAGATGAGGCAAGTTCACCGAAACTACCCCACCTGTGCGAGGAGTCGCCTCGGACGAGCGAGCCTTCGAGCAGCCGTTGCAAGGCTAAGTTCCAATGCCGTCGGCGTTTCGATTCCTCCGATTTACTTTGCGGGACGGGGCACTACAACATACACCACTCAGAACAAGTCTCGTCCTCGAGACTTTTCTGGAGGCAAGCCATCCTACTATTTCTATGGCCAAGACTTTATCGTATACATTTCGCCTACCCGTTCCTTAATTCCGAGCCATGCTCTCATGACTATCAATACTTCCGTTAACATGATTTCAAGATCTCGACACACTCTCATCTTTCAAGTCTTGCTTGAACTCATTGTATCACTTAGCTGGATTGTACACGCATTCCAAGCGTCTCCAAAATATATGCATTCAGCCAGGCCGCATGATAGAGAATTTGCCATTCTCACTCGAGTCGCCTCGTGCACATATCCAAGTATCCCTGAAATATATGCATGTCAGCCGAGTCTCGTGAGCAGGGTTTCCTACGTTCATGATTTATGCTATCTATTCAAACCAATCCTCAAGATCAATTCTTCGATTGATAACTCTTGCAACAGGGACATTTCGCCTAACCGCTAGGCCAATCTTTGCGAGGCTAAGTCAATGTCAGGATTGGAATTATAGTTCCCCAACAATAATGCCAACACTGACCCCAATCCTAGGGTCAAACCAAAGTCGGTAGTACAAGGTTTTCTACCCAAGATCGCGTCACTCAGATTTCTAAACATCGAGTACGATCACCTATTCGCATCAACGCATTCATTGCGTGTATTAGAATCCATTCAAATCACCAACTCTAACCAATTCGTGCATTCGATCACGAGGTCATCTAGCTCGACAATACGTTACGCCCTAATCTCACGCGAGTCCGATTATCTATGGTGGTTCATGAATCACCATGCAACGCACCCGCGGAATAATCATCCTCATCGGGGCGTAACTCTTGTTTGAGTTTAGACTAACTCATTCTCGATACGCAGAATGGACCTACTCAATCCTCAAATTCAACCGTCAAACACACTGATTCATTCTCGAGTCTACCTTCGTGTCAAACCACAAGTCGAAGCACACAAGTTGCCACGCCATGCTAGTTCAATCACCTCCACTATATGAATCACCATACCAGCGCTCATGCGGAGTGATCGCCCTAACCGACGTGACGCATGTGCGAGGCTGGAGTTGCGTTCGCATAAGACAAGAACGTCAACGTTGTGGTTATCGACGAAGAAAATCCAAACATTTTCATTTTTTTTATCCAATCTAAGTTCGATAGTCCGACCGTCATTCATTCAACTAAAAAATCCTTGAGCCAAGTTTTATCTTTTCTTCAACACATTTCAATATCCCGAGTATAGCATCCGTCGGAACAATGACATTTGCACGATCGTCATTCGCCGTGTCAGAGTACCCCCGAGTTATCGTATATCGATCTTTGATACGCCTCAATACCATCGACGATATGCGTAACCTGACGATCTTCCTTTGCAACCAATTTCGAGTCGTACGTTGATGCTGTTGTCCGGACTGAATATTCTACAATTTTCTCGATATTCAAGGTCAAGTTCGATCGTTATTCCGCAAGCTTGTTTCAAGATCGTAGTTTAAAACTCACGTCATATTTCATTTGCATCAATCCGATATCGTACGCACGATCCTCTAAGTTTTCTCGATCAAGACCATTCATTTTCATTTATCGTTCCGAATTATTTCGGTATCTTTTTCTAACTCGCGTTGCCTATTCGCAAGTTGTCTGAACGAGATGCTTGTTCGGGACATTCTAAGTCACGATCAACTAAGCGTGACGCGTTCTAAGGCTTTACGCGATCGCATCGCCTCGCCGATATACTCGTCGTTACTCGTAATTCTCAATTTTGCTCGAATGATTTCCAAGAAAATACATACACCACTCGGATTCGAGCCATCCGATCTAGCCTATAATCACGTTCGCGTCATTCGCGTCATTCGCTAAGACATCCTTCGGATTCGTTCGACGAATCCCTAGCGTAATCGTTCGCACTATTTCCTCAAAATCCAAGTCGATCTTCCGTGTACGCCTAAGCGTTAATTCGATAGCGTTCCTATCGATAGACACTCTAAGTGTAGCTTCGTTCCCGACCGAACGATACTTGATATCACTCGTAATTCGTTTGCACCAACAAGTTGAGGTGCGTGATACGCGACGCAACTTAGCCAAAAGGCCGTGCACATGGCTATCCCGTACGGACTATATTCGAGTTTGCACGCTCAATTGCTAGGGTCAACGCATGACTAGTTAGGCACGCACACGACTTTGCTAACTTAGCATGTGTTCTCTATCGAGTCATGTTTAACATCGTTCGGCACAAAGGCCTACAGATGCGTTCGACGATAACCTATCGATGCTTTTGGTTGAACACTTGTACGAGCTTTTGAAAATATTTAGACTTATTGTATGGACATGCCGAGGGACAATCGAGAGAGAGCGCACACTTATTTTCCAACGACGAGCTTTCAAAACTGAGAAATCGACGTGAAGTCCAAGGACGTAAAGCCGTGCTCTGATACCATTATGTCATGCTCCGCTCCCGTAGGAGCGATCGTCCTCGCTAATACGTGATGCCGCACGAGCCAAGATTGCGCTCGTGCAAGGCAGTTCCATAACGGCCGATTACAACGGCGACGACGGAGTCGTCGCACAGATAGTCCCAAGCAGATACATTGAATATGCAGCGAAAATTTAAGAACAAGAACACATGAACACAAGTCATTCAAAAAAAACTCTTTTTATTGATATTGAATACAAGATTATATTTGTGGGCACAAGGCCAAATTACAAGTCACTAGTGCTCACTTTTCTCTCATTTTTACAATTCACTCTGCTCTCTCTCATCTCTCGATACAATGCTTGAATCCAGCGGAAGCTTCGGAAGGCGATGTCCATACATTATGTCCTGTATAAGTCTTCAATCTGCAGGGCCGCACACTTCGAATCGCCAAGGAACTTCGTGCCTCGACGCATCCAAGCGAGCTCCGCGCCACGAGCTTCTACCTGTGCCTGCACATGAACACTGTGTGGGTGTCAGTACTCAACTGTACTGGTGGAGTGAGCTTCTCACCCACCCATACATAACCAACACGTTCATTTACTTTGTGCAGCTTAAACCCTTTCGATTGTCTTTCTAGTTTTGCCTTAGGATCAGTTTTAAGACTTGACGTCTAACCCACTCGATGTGCAACGACAGGGTCGTGTTACAATACCGACATGTGTTCCGATCGAGGCAGTGCCTCATCGCCTAGGTACTCGGGACGGCAAGGTCGTGCCACATTCTATTCGCAACTTAGACATATTCAAGACAATGCTATGCCGAAGAGCAACTTACACAAACTCGGCCGTGCCAAGACCTTTGTTTAAACTCAAGCACCTCTAGACCAATCCTCGTACCAACGATTCAAGTGCCAAGGACGGCAATGGGACGACTCGTGCAGGCCGTGCCGCTAGACTTGATTCGTGCCTTAAGAACTGCTTAGACTTGTACATGCTTCAAGATTGAGGACGTGCCTCGCAACTTATCAAGACTTATCCTGCTACTGCCTTACGGCCTTCCTGTTTAACTCATTTGTTAACTTAGACAAGACTTATGAACCGTAGTGACGAATCCATGAACATTTCGACACCATCTAACGTGCCAAGCATGGTGCCTAAGCTGCAGCCCAGTCTTAGGCCCAAACATTGTATTACAGACTAGACCAGCATTCAAGTTCTAGACTCAATCCAAAGGCATACACGCGGTGTGCCGCTATCTGCCGACACATCTACTTGAGGAGGTCACTAGCAATTTCAAGCTATCTTGGACATAGCTCGTAGGATATCGGCCAGTACCAACACGGGTAGCTAGCCCGGTGGGGTCGAACTCTCCCATACGGTCATCCAGCTTTCTACTTTGAGCCACACTCGCTTCCCCCGGGCCGAATGATCCTGGCGCCCCGGTGATCACTCGAGAAGACTACACCTTGTCGACAAGTTGTCCAATGACCATGTAAGTCTTAACTCGATCTAACCAATCCTTTCTTTACAAGATCATGTATTCCTTCTTTCTATTAAGACTTAACGAGACTCCCAAGCCGCGGGACCGATCTCGTGTGCGGGACATATCAAGACTTAGCGAGACTCCCAAGCCAGGGGACCGATCTCGTGTGTGGGACATATCAAGACTTAACGAGACTCCCAAGCCAGGGGACCGATCTCGTGTGCGGGACATATCATGACTTAGCGAGACTCCCAAGTAGCGGGACCGATCTCGGCGACAACAAGTCGCATGGACTTCCTTTGTTCGTGGCAAGCTTTTCACTAAATCGACCGTAGCTCGTACCTTAGACAGGCCTGGTTCTATAGGCGACGTTAACGCTCAAGTCATATACTTATACGACGAGCCTTGTTCTCAAGGGACTGCGACTTGACAACCGCAGATAGAGCGGGACAGTGCAAGAAATGGCTTCAATGGCCCAGCACAACTCTTGTCTAACTTATTCGGGCAACGACTCGACGAGCAAAGGCTACGCCGAGCTTCGCATCGAGGGAACGTGCTAGGCACGGGGTCTACTTGGACAACCAACATTTCAGGTGCCTAGACTTAAGCCAACGAGCCGTACGAAACGACTTAACTTGTGGGACGTACGAAGGCTATGCCAAGCCTTGCGGGATAGGACCGTGCATGCTTTGTTAGGCATACATACGGGCGATGCCTATGACTTAGGCTAATTCGAGTGTCGGGACAAATCGACGGGACCGTGCATGCTTTACCAAGCATTCACGCAGGCGACGCCTATGACTTAGGCTATTTCACGTGTCGGGGCAACTTAGCAACTTAAGCCAACTTTCTTTCCCAAGCCACGGGATCGAAGGATCGAGTGTCATTTGAAAGCACGTTGAGCCGACTTCTATGAAGACCGTGTGACCATTTTCCATGTTCTAAGACATTTCGACGGGTCGGGATTATTCCCTTAGCTATGTGCGTTCGTAGCTTTTATATTAGCCTACTTGTGCAAGTTAAAAACATGCGCGTTGTTAAGTGAAGGCTAAGATGAGGCAAGTTCACCGAAACTATCCCACCTGTGCGAGGAGTCGCCTCGGACGAGCGAGCCTTCGAACAGCCGTTGCAAGGCTAAGTTCCAATACCGTCGGCGTTTCGATTCCTCCGATTTACTTTGCGGGATGGGGCACTACAGCTGCAGTCTGATTTAATTACAATTATGTAAAAGAAAACTAATGTCAAAAACAACCAGCTAAACATGTTTCGGTGGCTAAATGCCGAGTACAAAATAGAAGATATCACAGCGGTGAAAAAAAACCCACTCATGGTCCCTAGCGTCCATACTCCTGGTGTACACCATTGTTCGGGTAGAAGGTTGGTTCCTCTGGCACTGCTACGATATCTGGCAAAACAAAACCAGTGGAGTCAGGCCCCGAGCAAGTACCACAAGAGAGCACATAATGAATAAGACAAAACCCAAGCATAATAGATAAGACCTGGCTCATGAGTTATAGGATTATAACTTATCATCACGGCCATAATACACCCTTACAACCAAACAAGGACAAACGGTGCCAATATCATGACGTGATAAGATACCTCCTATAACCATGGTCAAGTTATGGGCTTTCGGTCGTAACCTCGGTCCATAGTCTCTCGCAGCACAATAGTCCAACCCAATAACCAAATAAGGACATAGGTTGGACCATGCACCACGATAGTCCATGTTCCTCAGTTACTAACACAAGAAACATATCACAAGCAAGTCACTTTACAAGCGGCCAATCAATCCTACGGCTTTCTATGATGTGCCTGGGTTATCCCAGTAATGCAAATATATAGGACTCCTCAGATCGTATAGTATCTAAGCAGAGCTAGCTAATCTATTATATATATATATATATATATATATATATATATATATATATATATATATATATATATATATATATATATATATATACACACACACACACACACTACACGCAGCACATTGATTATGCACCGGTCCCCCGTAAGGCTACCGTGCTAAAACATAAAACACATAGTATGTAAGAGTCGGATATAGTCATCCACTATAGACGGATGAAACTGTATCCGTGGCGGCCAACTCGACACGTCAGAACAGGACCTGGGGTGGCTGATAACATACGATCTCGAGATTCTGTTCCCTCCCAACACTTCTACCAATTTAGGTTTCTTAGATTAACCTTATGTTGATCTTGGAATCACATGTCGTGGTCATATGATATTCATCCTCCTAAATGTCGTACCATAGTACGATTACCCCAATTAAGGATCCACACTAGCTCATGAAGTTATACGTAAGGATCCTTTCTTAGTGCAATACAACACGCAACACATACCACGTCATTGCTACCGACCATTTAATATGTATGCGCTGGAGACTTTGGACGTACTAACATATATCGCGTATGAACACTTAACACATGAGATAACACTTCAGTGCTCACATAGATTGTACCTTAGTACACACATTGGATTAACCAGCACACACATAGGTAGTCAGGTCGAGAATGAACGTCAATTCACAAGATGGAAGAATACTAGAAGGCATAATGCACTAGGGACACGTAGTTGTAGGCTGTGCAAAAAAGTGCAGGCTGTGCAGGAAGGTGTGCAGTGCACTACAGGAAAGTACGCAGTACAGAAAAGTACACAATGCAGTCTGCGTAGTGCAGTACAGGAAGGTGCTTAGTGTAGGAAAGTGCACAGAGCAGTCTATGCAGTGCAGTCTGTGTAGTGTAGAAAAGTGCGCAGTGCAGAAAAGTGCACAGTGCAGTCTGCGCAGTACAGTACAGGAAGGTGCGTAGTACAGTCTGTGCACTGCAGTCTGCGTAGTGCAGTGCAGTACAGGAAGGTGTGCAGGCTAAGCGCAAGTGCGCAGGTGTAGGCTGTTCATCTTCCCAAAATCAGCACCGAAGTGCTTAGGGAACCCATGAACTCAAGGAATGCCATAACTTCCTCAAAATAAGTCAAAATCAAACGGTTCAAAAGCAAAAATTGAATCAAATAAAATTCTCTACAACGTGGAATAACTAGTTTTTGAAAAAAAAACCAAATTTGGTAGATCAAAACCACAAAATCCATAAAACCCTAGTTTTAGAAACTTAGATCTACACAAAATTAGCCATTAAAATCAAAAACTCCAAGACCTAAACTTGTAGAGATTTAAGATATAAACAATCTAGATTAATAATATCAAAAAACAACAAGAAATAAAAAATGCAAGTGGTCTCTCATTTGTGCAAAATATACTTGCCTTGGTGGGTTGGTGGGAGCAAATGAAATTGAGAATGAATCAGGAGAGAGAGAGAGAGAGAGAAAGAGAAAGAGAATATATATAGTGGGATGGGTTGGTTCAACTAAACTCTATACCTAACATGCCCTAACCATATCTAATGACGTTTAAATGTTGCATGATACAACCAATTAAATTAAATAAATAAAATCCTAACCACAACATGATCCAAAAACCTTATCATCGAAGCAGGGAGCCACGCCTACAACCAGAAAAGGACAAGAGGTGGCACACTAATCCGCGACGAGATACTGTCCCATGCCATGACCAATTGTAAATACATGATACATTCAATCAAGATACAGGTGCCATATACCATATACAGGAAAAAAGTAAAAATTTTACGTATTTTGGGAATAAGGAGTGACAAGCCAACCCTGGCGTCTTTCGACCCCTACCGTCTCCTCCATGCAGTCACCAATATTTTTCGAAGTTAGATCCGGTTCATGAACCACCGCCGCCTCTAATCTGTGTCGCCATCGATCCTGCATCCCTATATGCACCACCGATTGGATCCCGAGCACTCCGCCGTGTGCCGCTCCGGTGAGCCGCTTTCCCTCTCTTTCTCTCGATGACTCACTCTTCCCTTCTTCTTCGTCTTCCTCTTCTGTGTTCTTATCTCTCCCTTTGTTTTTTTTTGGTAATAAAGAGAATGGCTGGGCCAGAACCCAGTGGGCCGGGCTAGGCTCAGAGCCCAGTAACAGTTTTATTGGTTTTGTTTGAGTTTGTTAATTTAATTTTTGGATCGGGCCAGCCCTAAATCCAGTAGGTTTTAGGCCCAGCTATATATATAAATATATGTATATATATAATATTATTAGTATGGTATAATTAAGTATATGTATTATATACTGCTTTTATTAATATTTATATTTTGAATATCAAATAATTATATAATAATTATTCTTCCAAAATTATTTACCAATAGACTTTGAACCTATTTTGGTTTCAAAATTGGACGTGAAAATCTAAAATATTAATATAGTATTTTTTATCTACTAAAAACATAAATTTTACCTATTAGGTCCAATTATCAAATGTTAGCCTGAAAGGATTTTCTTATTATCAAAATAATTATTTCCAATATTTTGACTAGTAAAACTTAGTTTCTCAAATATTAGAAATAATTGCCAAAATAAATATATCTATTTAAATCATGCATTCCTCTTTCGATTATCAATTTAATCAATCACTAATCATGCATTTTCATCTGTGTTTCTGATTTATTATTTCTAAATCCACGAGATTGTGGACTACTATTGGATTATTGGACGATGGATCGATCTTGGACTATTATTGGACGTCATGATCATTTTATAACTATGATTTGGAATGACGCAATCTTGGGATTTGTTATGGAGTTTAGACTTTGATAGTTTTTGTGTCGACACGTTCGTGTCGCGCATCGACTTCACATACCTGAGGCAAGTACATACAATGATCACTTTCATTTCCTGATAGTTACTCTATTTCATGTTTAGATGTATATTCATGGTTATTGACACGGCTATTACACGAGATTAGTGTTTATTGATTCTATTTCATTATTATCGTGTTTTTATGTTTTTGTGTTTACCTTGTTTCAAGTTATGACTCGAATCCATGATTATTAGTTTGACGCAAAATACCTTAGTATATATGTTATCAAAACACGTACTCTGCGTTACCGTGCCTGATAACTAATCATACACGACACATATGATTGACCCTGACCATGTAGATCCCTCAGTCGATCATATATAGAAGATGGTATTTCAAATACACTTAGTATAGCTATAACTTATGCATTTTATATTTATTATGTCATATGCTTTAATTTTTCTGCCATGATTATTCCTTTTCCCGTTTATATATACTTGTCAGATCATGAGTACAGTTTATTCATTTATGTTTTCTTACTCTATTTTATATATGTTATATACAGTTCCTATTATATTATGAATAGTCGATCATGTTTTGTATTTACTTCCATACTGATCGGAGAACCATATTTTTAGGCGATAACTTAGAGGTCTGGTTCCCCACTTACTATGCAAACCTGCGGCTGATCACGATATTCCTGAGGATGTAGGAGACGCAGTAGAAGACTTACCCCTGGAGGATGCCTAGATTTATATTAGCATTTTTACTTACTACTGTTTAGATTCTGTTGTCAGAACATTATTGAGATGTACTCTATTTTGAGGATTCATGTATCTGACTTTCTGGATTGGATCTCTTGTGGACTAATCTTTCTATTTCATATCTATCTGTTAGCACTTGTGATTGAGTTAGAATCTTGTTATTATGATTTATATTATTTTGTTGGATTGGATGTTACTTAAGGATTAACTATCGTACTATACGGTTGACTTTACTGCGTAGGCTGGACGAATTTTTGCGTACTCTTGTCCGACCTTCCAGGCACGAGTTGTGACAGGTAGACATGATTTGTGATTTTGGATTTGGAAGCTGTGGTTTTGGTTAAATAAAATATTTAAAAAAAACTCCCTTTTGTAGGACATTTTGTACTTAACTTAATAAAAAAACACATAATGCCTTTTCTTAGGGTTTTTGCCAAAAAATTATAAAATATATAAAATAAACACATAACGCCCCTTCCATGGGGGTCTTCACTTACTTTTTTGCATATAAGCTCTCCAAACATTTTTTTACATATAGGTCCCTCCAAACTCCTTGTTATTATTGTAATATTTGTCATCATTTTAACATTGCTTTTTGCATATAGGTCTCTCCAAACACAACAAAATAAAGCATCCCCTAAAATTTGTTTTTTTTTTTGCATTTTGTAGGACTTTCTGTTGACTTTTTGCATATAGGTCCCCCAAAATTTTGTTGTATTCCATTATTGTTAATAGGCTTAATTGCACTTTGATACCCTCAACTATTTTCATTTTTTAACTTAATATCCTAAACTTTTTTTACTCAACAACGCGATACCCTCAACTATTTTAATTTTCAACTTAATACCTAAAACTCAAAATATCCCCAAACTACCCCTGGCTCCCTCTTTCTCTCTCCCCATGCCCCCCTCCCCCCCTCCCTCTCCGGCGATGCCCCCCCCCCCCTCCCACTCCGGTGGAGGCGGAAAGGGAGGGCGGCGGGCGGGAGGGTGGGTGGCCGGAGCGGGAGGGGGGGCAGAGGCGGGGTAGGGCGGAGGCGGCTAGCGAGAGGGGGCACTCACGAAGGGGCGATCACTGACGTTGATGAAGGGGGTGCGGGCTGTGGGTCGGCGACGGATTAAGGTGGCCGGGGGCAGTGGGGGTGACGGTGATGAATTAGTCTGGAGGTGGCGGTGGCAAAAATGTGGCTATCATGTGATGGCGGTGCTGTGACAGGGGGTTTCCAGTGGTGGTCCAGCATGGCCGGAGGTGGGAAGAAGCTGTGGCTATGTTTGTGTGTCACCAATGGTGGTGGCGAGAGATGGTGGTGGCGTTTGGGGGCCAGACGGTGGTAGCAGTGGTTGTGGCTGGGTGGTTGCGAAGTTTGGAGTTGGTGGTTGAGATGACGACGGTGGTGGTGGTGGTTGTTGATGAATGGTGGTCGGCGGGCGGGCGGGGCGGGGCGGAGGAGGGGTAGGGCGGAGGCGGCCAGCAAGAGGGGGGCCGGGGGGCGTGCAGGGGTGGGGGGGGAGGGGTTGGGGCCGAAGGGGGGAGCAGGGATGGGGGGTGAGGGTTTGGGGGGTAGTTTTAAATTTTAGGCAGGGGCATTATTGTCCAAATAAAATTCAGGGTATCAACTTGAAAGAAAAAAAAAGTTGAGGTAGTAAGTTGAAAAGCGAAAATAGTTGAGGGTATCAAAGTGCAATTAAGGCTTGTTAATAAAAATAAAAAAGGTTGGAAATGTCCATACTATGGACGTTTTTATTTTGGTATTTTAAAAATAATGAAAACGCCATCGCCAAGGACGTTTTCCTTCAAATAATATTTTATTTACTTTCATTTTTAGGGAGAAATAAAAAAAGCTGATAGCGAACGTGTAGATGCTTTTTTATATCACTCTTTCAAGGACATTATGTATTTGAAAAAAAATAAAAATAAACTGTGGATCTCGTCAGCTTTGTGCGTTTCTAAAAAAAGGGATAAGAAATGCATGTTTCCCATTTTTTTTATTTCTCCCGTAAAATGAAAAAAAAAGAGAGAAAAATAAAAATAAAAATATTATTTTAAGAAAAAATGCCCTTAGCAAACATTTTTTCACTATATACCAAAATATCATTTCCAACTTTTATTTTTTCTTTTTATTAACAATAATGGAATACATCAATGTTTGGAGGGACCTATATGCAAAAAAGTCCTACAAATACAAATAAAAATAACCATTTTTAAGGACAACTTTATTTGTTGTGTTTGGAGGGACCTATATGCAAAAAAACAATGTTAAAATAAAACAAATAATAAAAAAAATAACATAAGGTGTTTGGACGGACTTATGTGTAAAAAAATGTTGGGAGGGGGGACTAATATGCAAAAAGTCAGAAAAGACGCCCATGAGAAGCACGTTGTGTGTAATTATTTTACCTTTTTAAAGTTATTTGGCAAAAAATTATTTTCCAAATGACGTTATGTGTTTATTTTTTATTTAATTAAGTACAAAATGTTCTAAGAAAAAACGTTTTTTTTAAACCAAAACGTCTTTCCTATGAATTTTATTGTGCTATATATATACATTTTTTTTGAAAGGTTGTGCTTTTATTGAGAATTCATTAAACTAATGCTATCTACAAAAATTTCTGTCTTTTTTTAAGAAGTAGCAACCCCAACGTAGCTAGGCCTAGGTTTTCGCATTAGTTACAGTTGGCATGTGTTAAGTTAACTACTACTTACATATAACTAATAAAATGTTCGTGATTAGTAGGATTTTAAGATCCACGAGGGATTTAAGTATAAAATAATGTGAATTTTCGCACAGTTATATTTTTTTTTAAAAAAAATTAGTACATGCGAGTTCAATTAAATTGTGTATTTTTTGTACACGATTTCTTAGTCGATCATCATCGTGTTGTTTCTGGATTTTTACACACTTACACCAAGAAGAATATGAACGAATAGAACAAAGAGAAGACGGAACCGACCGGCTTCAGTTTTCAAGGAAAAGAAAAGGAGGATCATTTCAGAAGGCAACAACACGTAAATGTCAATTCGTTTCTGGCACACATCATATCCTGCTCCAGAATCAGCACGTCCACGTACCATTCATTCATGTACGTCAAAACCAAAGCAGGTATATATATTAATTATTAGGTTATTATAGGGGACACATGTGACTTTATTGAGTGTGTTATGGACAGAACTTTCTACATTGGTCTCCACTCCCTAAAAGCTAAGCTAGATTAATAGGGAGCTAGCTAATCCAGAGTGTCCATCCTGAAGCGGTGCTAACCCTAACCCTAACCGTGACATGCTCGAGAGGGCCCGCGCGGATGGCCATAAATGGCACGGACTGCAGGGTTTCTGGTGAGTATTAATGTCAAATGTAAAATGGAAATGAAGAAGATGAAGAAGATGAAAAATGACTGTTAGTCTCGGAATGCAATTTTTTGATAAAAAATTGAAATTATGCAACATTTTGAAAAAGGTTGCAACAAAGAGATGCCGGAGGAAAATGAGGGAAGGAAAAATTTGAGGGAAGGAAGGAAAATGGTGACTATTTGGAAATGAAGGAAAATGGGAGGAAGGAAAATTTTTAGGAAAAAGTGGGTGAAAAATCAAAAGTTTTGATGTTTGAAAAGAGGGGAAGAAAAATGGAGGAGAAAAATTTGAGAGAAAAATTTATGTAGGTCCCACCACAAAATTTTTCTCTAAAAAATGGAAGAAAAATGAACACACAAGAGAAAATCTTGATAAATTTACCCAATTACCCTTCATTTAATTTGTTGCATTTTTCTATGTTGAGAAAATCAAAGGTTAAGTAGTATTTTTATCTATGTTCCACAAAAAAAAAAAAAAAATTCTTTACTTTCCTTTCATTACTTTTTTGTCATCCAAACAACTAAAGGTAAAATTAATTTTTCTTCCCCTCCATTTTTCTTCCTCTCAAATATTTCGTCCCCTCCATTTTTCTTCCTCTCATAGTTTCCAAACATAGTGCTAAAGCTAAGCTAGCACAACAAGAATAAGGACTTTTCTTGACGGGGATTTTTCGTCAAGAAATGGGTATCTTGACGGTTGCAGATCCGTCAACTAAGCCGGAGTCAAGAAAATAATTCCCCTTTTCTTGACGGTCGCTGGCATGGCTTTTCTTGACGGTTTTTTGCCGTCATATTAAGTAATTTTTTTGACTGTTTTTAGCCGTCAAGATAGTATAGTTTGGAAAAACCGTCAACGTAGGCGAAAACTTTTCTTGACTCTGACCTAGATGACAGCTATTAGCCGTCAAGAAAAGCAATCTTGCAGCAGGATTGAGTTAATTATTGACGTTTTATAACCGTCAAGAGAAGCTAAATTTTGTATAGCAAAAATTCTATTTATAATTATATAATATGAATCGAACACACACGTAATATCAATAATCCAGAAGATATACAAACATCAAATAACTACAAAATCTAATTTTTATATTAATAAACTGTATATTGTTCATACATCACAAACTTTCAATACATCCAACACATCCAACCACAAACATCTAACACTTGTCCAACCACAAACATATCCAACCAAAGTATGTAGTTTCCATACATCTTAAACATCCAAACTAAAAATTATACAAATAAAACCAAGATATGTAGCAAAACCGGCCGGTGCACATCCCTCTCATATTCACAGCACCTTCATTTTCATGTAGTTCCTGAGAGAAGAAGAGAAGAAGAGCATAAGTTACCAATTTATGTTAATGAGCTTGTTGGCCAATAAGTAAACATGAGAACAATATTGTCCTTACAAACCTATTATGGATGTAGACATGAACTTAACAAATGCACCAAATACATACATATATGCATACTCATCTATAGGAACAAGATCAGTTTGGAAGTTTTATCTTTTTCATATGTAGACACTTACCACACAAGTCCATATCAAACTATCCACTGAATGGAGTAACCAGTTGGGGGTTTATGAAATCAACAATGCAGTAAAGGGAGGGCTTGGCTCGGGCTCTATCATGAGGGAAAGTTGAACCTGGGATTCAAGTCAGGACATCAACCGCTCTGGAATGAGAATTAGTCATATGGGGGTCATTTGGGACAACAAGGATATTGCATCAGTCCACTTGGGGACTCGATTTGGATTCAAACCAGAGTCTAATGAAGGATCCTGGACAGAGGCAATCATAAAACAGGGAATTTGAGAGAGGGTCAGGTAAGTATGGAAATAAAGAGGGGATTTATAAAGGAGGGATGTTTTTACGTACAGTAGCAAATGCATCTCTTTGAATAGTTTGGGGATTCACTAAGATATATGTGGCATGGGGGTTTGAGATAAAGAGACGGTGCAACCATGTGTTCAACTGTGAGGAAAACATAGATTAAGAACCAGTGGAGGTAGGCAGGGTACTTGATACCTGGGAATAACCATTACCATGTTGATCTGATCCTCGGAAGCACCAACATGGTAATGGTTATTCTCATCAAGGGTCAACAACATCTCATAATCACTCCTACAATTTGAAGGGAAATAGGTTGATATTTCAAAGTCTAGCATGGTTTATAATCCTCTTTGTTGAACTAAAATCCTTTACATTCCAACAAATTCTCCATTTTGAACTCAAGTGACAGGCCCTACCTGTGCTTCATCCCCATTTTTATTGAAGATTTAGTTATAATGAATGTGACTATATCATGACAGTGGTTACGACGAAGTAGCACTGAAATTTCTACCCAGTTCCAACAAACCAATTAGGGTAAACCACCAAGGTGGTATCAGAAATCAAACTCTACAATAATATCAGAAGTTGATGCATCTTAATTATTTGAAATTTTATACAAAGAAAAAATGGACTAGAAATAAGTATGCTTGCTTACTCATTGAAGTCGCGATGAGTATGAAGAACATTTCAAAAACAAGTCATTGCTGTTGCCAAATGTAGCTTCCAATGCTTCCACAAGTTATGCCTCTGAACATCAGAAAATTATTAATATAAGGTATGCCCGAGAATAATATGAAAATATGGAACCACACAAGATATACTCTCCAAACTCTCTTGGCATCTTGGTTCCAGCTATTCTATCATCATATATGTTTACATAAACCAAGCTAATGTATATCTAAAATCCTTTAAGGTCATGTGCAAAGCAGTGAGAACATTTAAGATGAGATGTTTATAAATAAATTATTACAGTAAGGGGTGGAATGAGGAAGTAAAACATTAGATTTTAAAAGAACTTGCATATATATTA
>JANAVB010016797.1:3682060-3953880 GCA_029216955.1 Iris pallida | reverse complement strand
CGTTTAGATCGGGTCTAGCGCTTGGACTGGAGCTACCTCCTACTCCGCGCTCCGTCGCTGCCATTTTTCTGGCGCCCGACTCCACAGTCTCCTATCGTGGTCGCTTCGGCTTGATCACCACAGTGAGCACTGCTTCCGAGGAACCGGGCGGAGGAGAGCGACGGTGGCATCTTCCTCGGAGAGTCGTTGGGGTGACTGTAGCCCCTCCTTCCTAGCAGTTTTTACCCCCTCACTTCCTAGGAGTTTCCTCCTTTTTACTCGGATGTCAAAGTGATAGAAAAATGGGGGACAAGAACTGCAGCTGAGTCTTATCATCCAAAAGTTACACTTTCATATAACACAACCAAACACATGAACTCCTTCAACTTCAGCTAGTTTCACAAAAACAAGTAAATCCAGCTGAGTTATATTGAACCAAACAGGCCCTTACTAAAGAGGGAAAAGTTTTTGAGAGAATAGCAGGGGAAAGAAAGGAGAGCGGAAAGAGAGATCAAGTCTTTCGAGAGTGGGAGAGAACGATGGAGAGTGTGTGAGGGGTTGCTCGCGGAGGAAATGGCGGTGGCGACTCTCGAAGGAGGCGGTTCTCGTGAGACATCAGCGGTGCTGATCTACGAGCGCGACGCACAGACGTAGGGCCGACGTTCAGATATGTCGTCGGAGAGGGAAGACGAGGGGAGACGGTTGCGGAGGACGGTTCGGCAAACAAGGCTAGATGATCGAGACGACATCTAAGCGCGATGGTGGGTGTTGTAGGCGAAGACCATGGTGGAGGAGGTCAGTGAGCGCTGGGGTGGCAGTGGGATTGGGTGGCCGGCGACAGGTAAGCCCTTTTATTTTTAAATTTTTGGCGGTGGTGTTGGTGTTTCTGCTGGTGATGGTGGCGGTCGTGTATTGGGACTTTCGACGGAGTTGGTCAAGTGGCAACGGACTGGGAGGAGCATGGGTGATTTGTGGGGGTGCACAGGTTTTGGTCTCGATTGGTTGTGGTGGTCTGGCTGAGCGAGGTAGTGGCGGAGGGTTCGGGTGATGGTGATGAACCGGAGAGGGACGGGCTGTGATGGCTGAGGGGAGGACGACGATGGTGGTGTAGACGCTGGGTCAAGGACAAGGCAGCAGGCCGAAGATGACAGGGTGCCGGTTGTCCCGACAACCACGGTGTGGCGTTGTGCCCCGACATAGGCAGCCACAGGGAGGTTTTGGTTTATGGTTAGGGTTAGGGTTAGGTTTGGGGATTATGTGTCCTGCGAGACACATGATTGGGTTGACGAGTACGGGGTTGTCGAACACGAAAAAGAGAAATTGTAAGTGTAATAAAAATAGTGGAAGAAGAAAGATGACACGAACACGGTGCACGGCACGACGGGATGACGGTTGTTGGTTCGGTATAATTGTGAGAAATTGTGTTGGTTTTTGGAGAACGAAAGGAGGACTCCCCATTTATATAAGGGTTTAAGTTTTCTAATTAGAGAGGTATGAAGATTCAATGAATCAATCCTTCCATAAATTTGAATATATCAAAATTAGATTTATATAAGTTTAAATTAAATTAGTTTAAGCAATCAAATATTGGTCACAATAGGAATAATATGAATCTTATCAAGTAATTTGAAAATATGTTTTCAACATAAAATTATTTAAATAATATATCTATATATTTAATTGGTCAAGAGAATAATTAATATATTAAAACTGAACCAAATAATCTAGTATTTAATATAATAATTCAAACTATTATTTAATTATCAAAATAATTCAAAATATTTTCATAATCCAAAATCTACTTTTAGAAAACATAATTTGGTAAAATTCTTTTTGTAGCCAAAGAATATTCAAAATTTCCTTCGTAGAATTCAAATAAAAATATGTTGTTTTAACAAAATAAACAAATAAAATTTTAAAAATTCGAAAACGAGGGTTACAGGTGCACCAAGTGTTTGTCATTTAAATTAGTAGATCTAATAGACTTGTATGATTTGTGTGTGGCTAGATACATGTCACAAATGGATACAAGTAGGTCGTGTCATGATATTCTAGGACACAGGGCCAATTTGGGGGTTTCTCCTCCGACACGTATGACACACATGCCACATTTCATATGACATATTGAATTAGCTAGACAGTACTCTAATTAAGCTTTAATTATCATTTTAGACATGCTCATGTGATTTTAAGAGAGTCGAACAATGTTTGGTATAGGTATCTTGGACGTATCATGAGAGTATCGGTACGATACTAGCGTGGTGCAAACCAAGTGTTTGACTATTTGCATATGTGTATGTGTGTGGTCATAGGAATCTATATTTTTTTATTTTTTTATTTGTGTCATAGGAATCTATATTGTGTGTGTCTTATGGATACATGTGTGTGTCATAGGAACCTAAATATGTGTATATGGATATCATGGTAGGGTATAGGTGTGTATGTGGATACACACATGTTGTTGTGTGTGTTTCTCCTAGGTATCTATATGTGTATGTGCATATAAATATTGTGTAAGTCGGTATAGGTATTATGATATGGTTTTGTATGAGTATGGGTTCCTAGGGGCTATATGTGTGTGTACATTGTATATATATGTGTGTATCATTGTATATGTGTGTGTGTATACATAGGTGTTCGCATATATTGCCTACATGTGTATTAGTGTGTGTATGTATGAGATGAATTGGGTAGGAGCGGAAGGCATAACAACAATTTTCCTATTGTTTGATCACCTACAACAGTGTGTGGTGAGGAGGGGGTTATATTGAAACTATTGTTAGTAGCTGGGGTGATGAGGTGTGTGACAGAGTAAAGGGGAGAGGGTATGTGAGACCCAACAACAGCAACAAGCATTTGCTTGCTGCAGAGAAATGTAGCAGCATTCCTGCCACAGCATGGTACCTATTGTGGGGGGGGGGACTAGCACCAGGTCAGTGGCAACATGTTGTAAGCATACCTGCACATAGCAGGTAACTGTTTGTTGTGTACGACAAGAAGAGGGAAAGCAGCAGTGAACTAATGCTTATTAGTGTACTAGACAACAAGTGCACACTAATAGCAACAACAAGCCTTGCTTTGCACTGCACAGGGGTAGCAAGCAAACTGCAGTACCTATGTGAACTAGTGTGAGTATGTGTGCGTTAATGAACATGTGTGCTAGTGAGTAAACGAGTGAGAGTGTGTGGGGTAAGGGTAGCAAAGTGAGGGTGATTTAGGATGGTAAGATATGGTATGGCATAATGAGGAAAATATTTAGGTAAGAAATTGTAAATGTGTAACTAGGTAATACATGGATGCTAGTGTAGGAAGTGTCATAGGTAAGGTAAATGGGTGTATATGGACGCATAGGGCTATCCATATTATGGTATATGCATGTATATATTTATGTGGAAAATAGCATAGGTAGGTAATGAATATATAAGCAATGATTAAGAGATGGGTATACATGTAGGTAAGGATATAGGTATATGTTAAGGTACTGTATACAGGTATTGCTATAGGGTAAGGTAAAGGGTAAATGTTAAGGTGTTGGACCATATGAGTCCATATGCTTGTATAGACCTAGTATCCCTATTTCTATGTAGTATGGACCTAGAAACCTAGGTATGATCTAGTTTTGACTAGTGTTGACTAGTTTGATCCTAAACGTCAACCTTTTAGGTAATTTGACCTGGTTTGACCATAGAAGCGAGGAATTGACCTATTTTGATATCACGCCCCAGAACCAGAATACTGGATGGAGGCGTACACAGCTAGCTACGCAATTCCAAAGTAAGCTAATACTCTGAAATCACGTATAAGCTGTTAAGACATGGGGGTTACTCTACAAGCCATCAGTCGATACTATGGTTTAACAATCCTAGGTATCTCAATCACAGGCAATTATACAAGAGCAAGAGTACGATCATCATACATACAATAGTAAGGCGTCCAGAACCATATATACATGGATGATCATGAAGCCAGAACCACAGAACTGATGACTAGCTAGAGTATTAGTCGTACAGGATAAGGACTAGCTATAATATAGAATACACATATCATGTTTATGCCCGTAGGCTACAATATCAAGGAAAATACCAAAACACGAGCTAAACACGTGCTCGGGGCTAAACGTTACAAGAGGAGAATTTACATATCAGTAGGAGAATGAAGAAGGAACCCACTGAGGCACTCTGGTGCTCCGGCTGGTCACCGTCGAGTAGATGGTGCGGTAGATCCTTCGGCCTCTTCTATCAGAACCTGGCCATGCAAAACCAGTGGGGTCAGACCCCAAATAACAAGTACCACAAAGGAGGCCGAACTATGAACTTAAAACCAGCAATCGTAGGCAATCAACAGGGAAGGAAAGCAATAAGTAAAGGAGGATCGAGATTCGTGCAGTACCAATGCACTCATCCCGATCATAGAAAGACAATAAGTAAATCATCATTTGACATAAAGAAAACTAGGGCACATGTTAAATAAATAGAGATAGGCAATATACGCAGAGAGGACGAAGGTACTGTTCCGGAAGCCAGGTTACAACCCTTAAACCAAACAAGGACCGGGATTGTAACCTTTCGCCTGAACATAACTTGGTCTCTGATCATTTATTGCTGGAGATGACAATCATTAAGTGATAGTAAGAGAGTGACAATACAGAGTACAATACATTAGAGTGACAATCCTTGCAACTATTATCCTGGAATAATTAGGAACTGGATCTGGAAAGGTGATATACGATGGGATAACCATGTGACTATTCAGATAACCAGGTTACAACCCGTAAACCAAACAAGGACCGGGGTTGTAACCCTTCGTCTGAACAGAACTTGGTTTCTCCCACCATTTATCGGCAAGATAAAATAAGAATTAGGACATGTATCAATCAGTACAAGATCAAGACAAGACTAGACAGACTGAACGTCCAACATTCATGGCCAAGCAATAAGTACGGCTTGATACTTTAACTAACTAGGGTTATCACAAGCCTAGTTACTAACAATATGCAATGAGATTTCCAAGTCCAGTTACCTGCCTGCTGCTACCTGAGTGACCCTAGCAAAATAAAAAAACAAGTATAGCAGACACTGTAGTGAGATACATGTGTCCTAAAGAGGCGTCCCACTCGACGGCGGGCTGGAAATGTGCTCATCATGACAGATAGCTCCAAGTCCCATGTATATATTTATATAAGGCCGGGGTCAAAGGGGCAACAGGTAATTGGGAAAGTCTCTTCATGAACTACTGAATTATTCTAGTTATTAGCCTTAGCCATTTACAGTAGGTACCCCTGACCGTGGTACTATGGGGTCCCTGTGCAAGACATGATGCAAGACAAAACATGTTCATTTATACAAGCACAATCATCTACGGTATCCGGGTCATTCAATTTGTCATGTCAGGTTAGCCGTCGCAACATCATTTCGAGAAATATCATGTCAGGTTTATCATGTCAAGAGTGCGCCACGGCGAGCCACTATCAAGAATTATCATGTCAAGAGTGCACCACCACGGGTCACTATCATGTCATGTTACTTGTTTCTAGTTACTGCTTACAGGTTAGAGTGCACCATGACAGGTCACCATCGTGTCAAGCAATTTCATTCATTAAAGAAAAAGCAAGCTAATAAGTGGGGTCGTCGCAATTTAGGCCAAGAATAGAAAATGTACAGTACAACCAGGAGTTCCATATCAAAATAAAAGAAACTTGCACAAAAAAATAATATATATAATATAATATAGATATATATATATATAATATATATTATATATCTATATATATATTATATATATATATATATATTCTTGAAGCCAAGAAAAAACTCTACAACTTTCATGTTGGGAGTGGGAAGAAATTCTGACCACAATTCAGGCAAATAAAATATTTAAACAATCAAAGTGGACCCCATACGGCCCAAAAGTGGGAGAACATACATGCGGCCAAAGAGAGTGGGAGGCTACCCATGCGGCCAGCCAAAGCTTATGCAGCCAGAAAATAACTGAAGGGGGCCATGCGACCAGCAAGAAATATTTATGCAACCAGAAAAGACAAGGAGAGTGGGACCCGCAATAAATGCAAGTATCCACTCAAGCAAAAAAAAAGGGCACGTGGCCGCTTAAGTACTTGGGCCATGTGGCCTAAAATTACATGGATACAAATCTTGTGGGACCCTACTACAATTAATGCTAGTATGCCATGTGGCCAAGAATAATAAATAGGCCATGTGGCCAAGAGTGGATGAGGTGGGGGCCATAAGGCAATTACTCAATATATAAGCCATGCGGCTACAGTGTTTCCTTATGCGGCCAAGAATGATAATCCATGCGGCCATGAATTGCTAAGCATGCAATACATGCAAGTTAAATATATAAAAATATTTGCAACATGCAAGCATTTAATACTAGCAAGGCCATATGCGGCCAATAATTACAAATGGCCATGCAGCCATATATGCTAGGCCATATGCGGCTGAGATTAATATTTTTAAGCATGCAAGCTGCCATTAAATTTACGTGGCCATGCGGCTACGAATTAATCAATGCATGGCCAACTACTTATAGCACTCCATGCGGCTATGAATTAAAGCAATGCATGGCCAACTACTTAAACATGCAAGTAATGCATGTAAGCTTAATTAAGAGCCATATATAAAGCATGGGAGTTAATGCAAGTTAATACAATTATAATCATGCACCTACGCATGCAGATCCATGTATACACAAGAATGGGAGTTAATGCAAGTTAATGCAATTATTATAAGCATGCACTAACGCATGCAAAGCCATATATATAAGCATGCATATGCATGAAAGCTAGAATGGAAAGGCTTACTAATGCATGTGATGATACATGCAAGCTATAATGGAAAGGCCATGCAAATATTATTAAATACATGCAAGCTAGTATTTAGCAAGGGCCATGCAGCTATCTGCAATGTATGCGGCCAAGCACACTTTTGTGCATGCGGCCAAGCTAATTAATTAATGCATGCAAAAGCATGTCCATGCGGCCATGCATTCACTATGGGCCTATGCGGCCAGAAAATTCTCTAATGGCGATATGCGACCAAGCAATTCTCTCAAATAAATAATAATAATAATAATAATAAAAAGCCATGCGGCCAGGAATTGAACAAAGGCCATATGCGGCTACAAACAATTGACCATGCAATTAATGCTACTACATGCAAGCGAAATAAAAGGCCTTGTAATTAATGCAAGCAAGCACATGCTTGTAAATGCATGCAAATAGTGGAAGCAAGGAAATGCTCATGCGGCTAAGAGTGCAATTAATGGCTCCCACAGAGAATATGTCCATGAAAATTCTATGGCCTCCATGCTCCACCAAACAACAATAGGAACCCATATCCAAACTTTAATGGGTCAATTTTGGGTAAAATAAAATTCTCTACAACATGGAACCATCAACTAACAAAATATGCAAGTCTAACAGATCAAAACCCATGAAAACCGAAAATACCACAAGGCTAGATCTACCACAATCTACCAGGTAAAATCAAAAACTCCAAGTTCTAAACATGCTTAGAATTTAACAATAAAAAGAATGGAACAAACGAAATTGAAATCGTCCAACATTCGGCAAGGTGTACTTGCCTCTCTCTAATGGCTAGGGTTTGGTGGAAAAGAATGAATGAGGGTGAATGAGGAGGGAGAGAAAAAAAGTGGCTTATTTAACAAGCTCAAGTGATCTCCACCATTCATTTCTCTCCACTCAATCTAAACCATACACCTCATCTCATAAAGAACCAAACTAAACCAAACCAAGTCAAAGTGGAACCAAACCAAATAAAACCAAATCCAAGTTAAACCAAGTCATGAAATCCTACACTTAGGAAAATTTAAAATATCACGCAAATCGATAAATATGAAATACGGCTCAAATAAACACGTATCCGTATAGAATACCGATTCAGTGAGACGGGTCTCACAACTCTCCACACCTAAGAAAAATTCCGTCCTTGGAATTTCCTGAGGCTAGTCGAGCAAGATAACAAAACAAAAGCTCCAGGAAAGTCAACAATCTCAATAAATCAAGCATGGCATATAGGTAAAGTAAAATAATCAGTAATGTAAATAAATGCGTAAGCGGTAAATAAATACAGAAGAACAAATACAATCATGATCAAGAAGGGCTGGAGGCATATGGATCAATATGTCTCCTGAGACAGTTGTGTAGAAACCAATGTCCTCACTGGCCTAAACTGATTCCAAAAAATGGATAAAAGTCCAGCCTCAAGGTAAGTCGGTACCAATGACTTAGTTCAAGACATGACTCTACCCCGGACGTATCATCGTAGTTGAAACAGATGCATGAACTTTATAACCTGTCTCAAGATACGAAGACAGAAGCGACTGGCTGATCGGAATGGTCTGACATCTCTGCCGCATGCTGATGATCCTCCATAACTGGCATGGCTGAAGAATGCTGAGTTGCCCTCGGCAAAACAAACAAGATAATTAGAAGGGTCAAGAATAGTGCCCTTGAAAGTTGAAGGACACAAGATCAAATCATGGGAACATGAATGATCAATGACCAAAACAGATATCAAGTCAAGTATCAGAGGTAGAGAATAATCCAAAAGAGATCAATAAGGATAATCATGATTGAGATATCTAAACATGGTAACCCCTACAAATCTGAAAATCGAGACCTGCATAGGCCACCACTAAAACCATGTCACGCCCAAACCAGAATACTGGATGGAGGCGTACATAGCCAGCTACGCAATCCCAAAGTACATTAATACTCTGAAATCACGTATAAGCTGTCAAGACATGGGGGTTACTCTATAAGCCATCAGTCGACACTATGGTTTAACAATCCTAGGTATCTCAATCACAGGCAATTATACAAGAGCAAATAGTACGATCATCACATACAATAGTAAGGCATCCCAAACCATATATCATGGATGATCATGAAGCCAGTACCACAGAACTGATGACTAGCTAGAGTATTAGTCGTACATGATAAGGACTAGCTATAGTCTAGAATACACATATCATGTTTATGCCCGTAGGCTACATATCAAGGAAAATACCAAAATACCAGCTAAACACGTGCTCGGGGCTAAACGTTACAAGAGGGGAATTTACATATCAGTGGGAGGATGAAGAAGAAATCCACCGAGGCACTCTAGTACTCCGGCTGGTCACCGTCGAGTAGATGGTACGGTAGATCCTTCGGGCTCTTCTATCAGAACCTGGCCATGAAAACCAGTAGGGTCAGACCCCAAATAACAAGTACCACAAAGGAGGCCGAACTATGAACTTAAAACCAGCAATCATAGGTAATCACAGGGAAGGAAAACAATAAGTAAAGGAGGATCGAGATTCGTGCAATACCAATACACTCATCCCGATCATAGAAAGACAGTAAGTAAATCATCATTTGACATAAAGAAAACTAGGGCACATGTTAAATAAAGAGCTAGGCAATATACGTAGAGAGGACGAAGGTACTGTTCCGGAAGCCAGGTTATAACCCTTAAACCAAACAAGGACCAGGATTGTAACCTTTTGCCTGAACAGAACTTGGTCTCTGATTATTTATTGCTAGAGGTGACAATCATTAAGTGACAGTGAGAGAGTGACAACACAGAGAACAATACATTAGAGTGACAATCCTTGCAACCATTATCCTGGAATAATTAGGAACTGGATCTGGGAAGGTGATATACGATGGGATAACCATGGGACTATTCAGATAACCAGGTTACAACCCGTAAACCAAACAAGGACCGGGGTTGTAACCCTTCGTCTGAACAGAACTTGGTTTCGCCCACCATTTATCGGCAAGATAAAATAAGAAATCACGACATGTATCAATCATGTACAAGATCAAGACAAAACTAGACAGACTGAACTCCATCCAACATTCACGGCCAAGCAATAAGTACGGCTTGATACTTTAACTAACTAGGGTTATCACAAGCCTAGTTACTAACAATATGCAATGAGATTTCCAAGTCCAGTTACCTGCCTGCTGCTACCTGAGTGACCCTAGCAAAAGAAAAAAATAAGTATAGTAGACACACCGTAGTGAGATACATGTGTCCTAAAGAGGTGCCCCACTCGACGGCGGGCTGGAAATGTGCTCATCATGACAGATAGCTCCAAGTCCCATATATATATTTATATAAGGCCGGGGTCAAAGGGGCAACAGGTAACTGGGAAAGTCTCTTCATGAACTACTGTATATTCTAGTTATTAGCCTTAGCCATTTACAGTAGGTACCCCTGACCGTGGTACTCTGGGGTCCATATCCTAGACATGATGTAAGACAAGATGGGTTCATTTGTACAAGCACAATCGTCCACGGTGTCCGGGTCATTCAATTTGTCATGTCAGGTTAGCCGTCGCAACAGTATTTCAAGAAATTATGTCAGGTTTATCATGTCAAGAGTGCACCACGGCGGGCCACTATCAAGAATTATCATGTCAAGAGTGCACCACCATGGGTCACTATCATGTCATGTTACTTGTTTCTGGTTACTGGTTACAGGTTAGAGTGCACCATGACAGGTCACCATCGTGTCAAGCAATTTCATTCATTAAAGAAATAGCAACTATTAAGTGGGGCCGTCGTAATTTAGGCCATGAATAGAAAATATACAGTACAACCAGGAGTTCATTATCAAAATGAAAGAAACTTGCACAGTTAATTAATATATATATATATATTCTTGAAGCCAAGGAAAAACTCTACAACTTTCATGTTGGGAGTGGAAAAAATTCTGACCACAATTTAGGCAAATAAAACATTTAAACAATCAAAGTGGACCCCATGCGGCCAAAAAGTGGGAGAACATACATGCGGCCAAAGAGAGTGGGAGGCCACCCATGCGGCCAGCCAAAGCTTATACGGCAAGAAAATAACTGAAGGGGGCAATGCGGCCAGCAAGAAATATTCATACAACCAGAAAAGACAAGGAGAGTGGGACCCGCAAAAAAATACAAGCATCCACTCAAGCAAAAGAAAAGGGCACGTGGCCACTTAAGTACTGGGGCCATGTGGCCTAAAATTACATTGATACAAACCTTGTGGGACCCTACTATAATTAATGCTAGTATGCCATGTGGCCAAGAATAATAAATAGGCCATGTGGCCAAGAGTGGATGAGGTAGGGGCCATAAGGCAAATACTCAATATATAAGCCATGCGGCTACAGTGTTTCCTTATACGGCCAAGAATGATAATCCATGCGGCCATGAATTGCTAAGCATGCAAATAAACGCAAGTTAAATATATAAAAATGTTTGCAACATGCAAGCATTTAATACAGCAAGGCCATATGCGGCCAATAATTACAAATGGCCATGCAGCCATATATGCTAGGCCATATGCGGCCGAGATTAATATTTTTAAGCATACAAGCTGCCATTAAAATTACGTGGCCATGCGGCTACGAATTAATCAATGCATGGCCAACTACTTAAAGAAGCTCCATGCGGCTATGAATTAAAGCAATGCATGGCCAACTACTTAAAGCAGTTCCATACGGCTATGAATTAAAGCAATGCTGGCCAACTACTTAAACATGCAAGTAATGCATGTAAGCTTAATTAAGAGCCATATATAAATAAGCATGGGAGTTAATACAAGTTAATACAATTATAATCATGCACCTACGCATGCAGATCCATTTATACAAGCATGGGAGTTAGTACAAGTTAATGCAATTATTATAAGCATGCACTAACGCATGCAAAGCCATATATATAAGCATGCATATGCATGCAAGCTAGAATGGAAAGGATTGCTAATGCATGTGCTGATACATGCAAGCTAAAATGGAAAGGCCATACAAATATTATTAAATGCATGCAAGCTAGTATTTAGCAAGGGCCATACGGCTATCTGCAATGTATGCGGCCAAGCACACTTTTGTGCATACGGCCAAGCTAATTAATTAATGCATGCATGCAAAAGCATGTCCATGCGGCCAAGCATTCACTATGGGCCTATGCGGCCCGAAAATTCTCTAATGGCCATATGCGACCATGCAATTCTCTCAAATAAATAATAATAATATAATAAAAAGCCATGCGGCCAGGTATTAAACAAAGGCCATATGCGGCTACAAACAATTGACCATACAATTAATGCTACTACATGCAAGCGAAATAAAAGGCCTTATAATTAATGCAAGCAAGCACATACTTGCAAATGCATGCAATTAGTGGAAGCAAGGAAATGCTCATACGACTAAGAGTACAATTAATGGCTCCCACAGAGAACATGTTCCTGAAAATACCATGGCCTCCATGCTCCACCAAACAACAATATGAACCCAAATCTAAACTTTCATAGGTCAATTTTGGGTAAAATAAAATTCTCTACAACATGGAACCATCAACTAACAAAAATATGCAAGTCTAACAGATCAAAACCCATGAAAATCAAAATACCACAAGGCTAGATCTACCACAATCCACCCGTAAAATCAAAAACTCCAAGTTCTAAACATGCTTAGAATTTAACAATAAAGAGAATGGAACAAACGAAATTGAAATCGTCCAACATTCGGCAGGATGTACTTGCCTCTCTCTAATGGCTAGGGTTTGGTGGAAAAGAAATGAATGAGGGTGAATGAGGAGGGAGAGAGAAAAAGTGGCTTATATAACAAGCTCAAGTGGTCTCCACCTTTCATTCCTCTCCACTCAATCTAAACCATACACCTTATCTCCTAAAGAACCAAACTAAACCAAACCAAGTCAAAGTGGAACCGAACCAAATAAAACCAAATCCAAGTTAAACCAAGTCATGAAATCCTACACTTAGGAGAATTTAAAATATTACACAAATCGATAAATACGAAATACGGCTCAAATAAACACGTATCCGTATAAAATACTGATTCAGTGAGACGGGTCTCACATTTGACCTCTAAGACCTAGAAATTATATTTTAATTTAGATATCAATGTTTAGTATACCAAAACACCAATTGACATTGATATTTAATAACTAGGTTGCTGTGACTCCACTTTGGACAGATCCACACCCGTTTTCAAGACCACATGCGGGTATATTTTCTGACAGTTTTTGTTATCCTGACAACTTCTATAATATTATTCTGTAGTGTTATACTAGATTCCTGACACGAGGGTACACGGGTTAGTATATCTTGGATCCCGTCATGAGATATTATTTCATGGAGGACAATGTATATGTCTTATGTTTCTTATACATGTATAAACACCGATTTAGGAGTGGGCTGACCCCATGCTCCATGAATCCTGTATCATAGCGTGACATGGTTGGATCTACTATACTAGTTGGGGATGTGGAGATATTAGTAGATTATGTGATCATACCCCCAAATACTTGTGCATAGCTCACCCTCACCTCACGTAAGATGTGGCCTGATCTTACTTGTACTTGTGCATAGCTTTCCATATATGACAGGCTGATCTATTACATGTACTTGTGCATAGCTAGTCATCTGGAATAGCCTAATCTTGTCTAAAGTTGATCACATAATAAACTAATATCTCAAGGCAAATTATAGTATTACATGCTCTATTCTAGTTATTACCTGCTGATACATTCATACTCGTGATTACTTACAGTTTATATTTGCCCATGATATGATAACCTATATTTTTTTTTCTTTTTACTGTTCAGTATTATATATCCATCATGTATTTCGCTACTTACTATTTTATAGTTTTTGTCAATTTAACGGAACTACTGTTAGTTTATGTACTTCACTCCAATCTTGACTGGATAACATTTTTCAGAGGATCTAGATGACTTCTTTCCTACTTATTACAACCCCGGAGTAGATGAGTAATGCCCATGAGCTTTCTTTGGAGCAAATGCCCGTTGAGGAGGCACCACCAGTAATACCTTAGCTAGTAGCTTATGATGAAGTTGTCTTTAGTTTATGAGACCTGAAATGTTATATTTATTTGAGGCATGTAATTATGTTAAGATATTAGACTCTTAGACTCAGTTATGGACTTGAGTTTTATTTGCTACTAGACTCTCTTGTTTATCATTTCATATCTTTATCATTATCGTGCCATATCTTCCTTATAGTTATTTATGATTGGTATGGATTTTAGATATTATATTGTCCTCCTTTTGGAGATGTGATATCATTGACTGGTTATGACTTATAAATTCACTAGATATGTTGGTTAGTAGTGCTGACATAGACAGCGTTCTACCGTCGGTGATGTACCGTAGACTGGACGTACCCATGTACTTGTGCCCCTATATTGTGTGAGGGTCGTGACACCATATTCTGAACATCAATCACAATATCATACTATGGCATCGAATCATTGTTGGGCCATTAGTGTCCAAACAAACAACAATCTTATTCATGAGCATCATAATGTATTTAGACTTGTTATATAGAACTTCCATTGAGCAACCAAGAGGGTTAACGAATTTTTAGACACAAATTAACTTTGAATGATCGGAGAAGAAACTTGGAATAATATCAGAAGGAATCCTCGATTAAATTACGGAAGAAACATTGAGTAATCACGAAAGCAAGTTTGGTTAATCGTAGATGCAAATTTTATTTGAAATGAATCAAATGAGAGTCTAAGGACGTAAAGTCGTTCTCTGATACAAATTTTTCATGCCCCGATTGTGTAGAGTCATTTGTCCTTGCATTTATCTTAGAAACCGATCATCCTAGGTAGGACGTGATGTCATACAAGTCAAAACTTCACTTCTACAAGGCCAATACTATACATAATTGATAATCTACAAATATGAACACATCACAGCGGCAGAAACAAAAAATTAAAGATATTAAGGACACATCTTTATTGAAAAAGATCACCTTATTGATTCATAGCAACAGAAACATGCAGATAACTTGAAGTCACAATAAGGCATGTAGAAATAAATCTCTTTATTGATAATTGAAATAAAGTACAAGAGTTGTAGTGGAATGCAAAGCTTACAACAAAACTCACATTATATTGATAGCCAATTGAAACACCTACCACTTAGGATTACATTTGATACTTGATACATTGACTTACAACTGGATATGCCAATTTGGCTTACAACTCACTAGTGTAATAAGATACAATATTCCATACATTATGTCCTTTATAAAAAGGAATCATCATCTTGTATAAGGAGAGCTCCTGTATGCCAAATAAATCTTCGATATCTCGGGACTGATCAATGCCAATCGTAGTGTATAACGTCCCAGTCCCAAAATACTTAGGACCAAGTACGCAACATGCCAGCTGCACATATACGAAAAATACTCCAAGATATAAATCCTTGTATATGTACATAAGCTGTATATATATAATAAAATCACAGGCCAGAACATAAGTATCTAATCTCATCACAGCTCAATACAGAAGAAACGAGAGTCCAATAAATAATGCATCAAAAGATAGCCGGGTGGACATACCCACTCCAAACAGCTATATAAAATAGTCACAAAGATCGGAGTCCAACCTTCGTAAAATAGAAAGTAAATGAAAGAACATAAGATATCCACTATATAGTCTTCATAATCCTCAAAGATAAGAATAGAGCGAAATGTCAAAGGAAAATGCCTCGTCGCCCACAAAAAATGGATCCAATGCCGCTCCGTACTCCTGTGGGAAATCTTCTAATCCTGGAGAGATAACCAGGTCCTCAGAGGGACGTAACAAGATACAAGAAAATACCATGCCATATAAACTGTGATTTATAATAGAAAATAAGGGATGCATGCAATAGGGTACCTAACCGTACTATAGTGAATATGCAATAAAGAACAATCCTTCACATATGGGCACTCGGGCTGTATAGAAGTGGTATCGTCCCTATCATCGAGAATCAGTACAATCTGTCCATAACGTTTGGCAAATGTCAGAGGGAATCAGTAAGAAAATGTCCATAACGTTCCATGAACGTTAGAGGGAATCAGTACAATAGGGTGAACCTACGTCTCCAACGGAGCTTCAGGTACAATAGCAGTATGTAGATGTGGCCCATACATCAAAGAACTGTTCTTCCCTTCCAATGTCTAATGGAGTCACATCCATGACTCATATGACCATCTATTAACTGCCAAGTCCACTAGCATGCAATTCTATTGGCAGTTACTCTTAACCGTCGTACGCCTCATACGTATCGGTGGCCGGCCGACTACACGAGTACATGTTCTATATGTGACTCACAATACATGCTAAAGTAAGTGTCAAGGCCGTATGAGATATACCAATACCTCATCAACAATGGATGGTCACTAGGCTAAGTCGATGCAAGAGAGATAAATAAAAGGCAGAAAATGACCGATAGAGTCGCTTGTACCCAAGTGTGACTTGGACGCACAGTTTTATAATAACAAATATGAAATGCTGAAAATAACAATTGAAAATAAGAATATGTAAATCACAGAGTAAGGTGGCAAGGTATCTTGCCTGATGGTGCAAAGTAACAAGTCCAGGAAATCACAATATCAGCCAAGAAATGTCATAATCTTCAAACAACTCCGGACACTAAAACAAACATCAAAAATGCACTCAGTGTAAAAGATATACCTAGGAAACGCTTTTCCAAAAGTCTAATTCTAGAACAGGGGCAAAATTATAATTTCGGGTCAAAAAGATGTCCGTCGTTGGACCCGCTTTACACCGAAATGCGTGCCAAAGTCTGATCTCTAAATTCGTCAAACTACATATCTACAAATTCAGTTTGAGGAGACGAACTCAACGGTATGTCCAGTTTTGGATTCCGATGAGTACAAAATTGCCCATTTGAGTGGGTCGCGGGCCCGCCAAAAAGGGGTTCCGGACGACCTTTTTCAGAATTAAACCAAACTTGTCACACAGGACCAAAATTTTGATTCGGACCTGTTGGCACAAGTTTTGTCTCGATTTGACGACTGTACATGAAGTTAGGGCGAAGTTTGTAAATTGGCGATATGGGGGTATCTCGACGGATACTGACTGATTTCGTCGCGCATACACGACGAAACTGAGTTCCGTCAGTTCCCACACATCGGCAACTTCCATACGCGGCTTTCGATACGTATAGTACGTGACCATGTCATCCTGTTCGTCGGGACGCACGTCGTATCGAGAAAAATTTCAGAATTTTATATAAGTTAACACAGTTTTTCCTCCAACTTCAACATCGATTTACTTTTTACACGTTAATCGAAACGACGATCCAAAAGATGCGTTACGATCTTGGTTAGGTTATCTTTTACTATTTTCAATTAGTTTCTACAAATCTTTAATGCACAGCAAAAAAATTGGCCGACAAGTTGTCGTTTAGAATTGAATTTAACAGTCCAGAAAAATAGATTTTTTTTCTAACTTTGATTCAATTTTTCGAACCAGTTAGATGGTTATGTCGAAATCCATCTAGAGGATATCAAAAAGGGTCAAGTCTACTTTCCAGAAAAACTTACGGATCGAAAATTGGTGCTACGAATAAAAGTTACGTCATCGGGTAGTAGGGTACCTTTAGTAGGAAAACCGCTCCGTAGATGACGAGGGGCTAACTTTCGATGCTCCGTTCGTCGTGCACACAACTCTGTCGCTGGTGAAACGAACTCGTAGGCGAAAAGGGTATGATCTGCCGTAATTTTCGTTTTGGAAGTCTAGGGTTTTGAGGTCTGTGGAGGAAGTTATATATGTAGCAAGTGGGGCAAAAAACCTAATACTACTACTATTACTAATAAGCCAATGGCCTACGGGTTGCTATGGGTTACTCATGGAAATTTGCTGCTACAGCAGCTATGTAGGGAGGGGGGGGCCCGCCCACTTAAGTTGGTGGTGCTGTTGTTTTTTTTTTCTCTTTTTCTTTTCCTTTTTTCTTTCTTTATTCTTTTCCTTTTCATTTCTTTTTCTTTTCTTTTCTTATTCTTTCTCATTTCTTTTCTTTTTCATTTCTTTTTATTTTAGAAATTCTTTTTTTAAACTAATTTCTATTTTTCTATTATTACTCTATTTAAATAACTAAATTATTTTTATTTATTTTCTAATTAAAAACTCTCTTTTTTATTTCAATAATTTAGATATATTTATATACACATATATTCCCACATATATGTATATATAAAATATACACCTTAATAAATCAACACATACACATATACATATATACTGATAATATATCATGTAAACTTATACCCATACTATGCAGTACTTAAGTATTTGCTATTACTATTATTTCACACTCCTAATATTGCATACATGTATTTTAGTACAAATTTCTACACAAAACTAAATTTAAATATTTTAATGAATTAGGGGGTTTACATCCTACCCAACTTAAAGAAATTTTGTCCTCGAAATTAAAACTACGGTAAGGGGGTCGAATGCAAATGCAAAATTTTAAGGGGCTACGCATGAAGTTCGTCCCTTGGTTTTCAAACAAATGAAGGTAGTTGTACAAGGAACCCTATTGGCTTAATTTCTGTAGGGTAAGTGTTCTTGGTTCAAGGCTCTACTCCACTTATAGAAGTTGGCTATCGGTGATAAAGTCGTTACGAGCCTTCTGAGAGGGCTAAAAGGTGCAGGGCTTTCATATTGAATGAATCCATCTCGAATTTAAACTATATTGGTGGGGCAATATCTCGTAAGATCAACTTATACCATCTCTGCTAGGCTATGGTAGTCTAAAACAAGTTATAACTCGAGAGGTTGGGATAGTTCCGAATCGGATTGGTTAGAAAGGTGCTGTAAATAAAAAATGCCTTCCCTGGCTTTTGTGTACAAGTGGCAGATAGGGTCTCAATTGATTATCACCCTAGGGCAGGTGCATATTAGGCTTCGAGTAGATCACAACCATATATCGGGTCGAAAGTTTTGGGTTGAGTTTGGTTCTCAAATTGAAACAGAAAGGTTCGTCGGTATTACGGTAAGGTTTATATTTGGCCCTTTTTGCTCAAAAATTGTATCATGAAAATAGAGTACAAGGGGACGTATTTTAGTGGGACATGATATGTCTACATGAAGGTGGACTCGTATAGGTCTTGCAGATGAATTTGTTGGAAGGTAGTAGCTGGTCTTGTGCTCCGAATCTAAATGCCACGGTCGAGAACCCAAAATATTCTAAATAAAAAGTGGGAGTTCATGAGGCACTAATTATCGTTCTAACAGAAACCAATTATTCTAATCAATAGGCAATCCTAGTACATTCTAAATTCTGCTGGAGCTCTACGATCTATATCCTACAGTAATTCATTTCTAGAAGTTTAACAAATACACCGCTCTATGGTTTGGTGGAGTTAGAAAGGTTCGAGTCGGAAGGTCATACCTCAATTTGTGAAAGAATATTACACGATGTACTAGGATACGAGATGTTAGATATGAGTCAAGCTTTAAAGACCCACTACAAGAATAAGGGCTTTTCTTGACGGGGATTCCCCGTCAAGAAATGGGTATCTTGACGGTTGCAGATCCGTCAACTAGGCCGGAGTCAAGAAAAGAACCCCCCTTTTCTTGACGGTCGCTGGCATGGCTTTTCTTGACGGTTTTTTACCGTCATATAAAGTATATTTTTTATTGTTTTTAGCCGTCAAGATAGTAGTTTGGAGAAACCGTCAACGTAGGCGAAAACTTTTCTTGACTCCGCCTAGATGACGGCTATTAGCCGTCAAGAAAAGCAATCTTGCAGCAGGATTGAGTTAATTGTTGACGTTTTATAACCGTCAAGAGAAGCTAAAATTTGTATAGCAAAAATTCTATTTATAATTATATAAATAAATCGAACAAACACATAATATCAATAATCCAGAAGATATACAAACATTAAATAACTACAAATCCAATTTTTATATTAATAAATAGTATATTGTTCATACATCACAAACTTCCAATACATCCAACACATCCAACCACAAACATCTAACACTTGTCCAACCACAAACATATCCAACCAAAGTATGTAGTTTTCATACATCTTAAGCATCCAAAGCTGAAAATTATACAAATAAAACCAAGATATGTAGCAAACCCGGTCGGTGCACATCCCTCCCATATTCATAGCACCTTTATTTTTCATGTGGTTCCTGAGAGAAGAGAACAAGCACAAGTTACCAATTTATGTTAATGAGCTTGTTGGCCAATAAGTAAACAAGAGAACAATATTGTCCTTACAAACCTATTATGGATGTAGACATGAACTTAACAAATGCACCAAATACATACATATATGCATACTCATCTACAGGAACTAGATCAGTTTTGAAGTTTTATCTTTTCATATATAGACACTTACCACACAAGTCCATATCAAACTATCCACTGAATGGAGTAACCAGTTAGGGGTTTATGAAATCAACAATGCAGTAAAGAGAGGGCTTGGCTCGGGCTCTATCATGAGGGAAAGTTGAACCTGGGATTCAAGTCAGGACATCAACCGCTCTGGAATGAGAATTAGTTATATGGGGGTCATTTGGGACAGCAAGGATATTGCATCAGTCCACTTGGGGACTCGATTTGGATTCAACCAGAGTCTAATGAAGGATCCTGGACAAACGCAATCATAAAACTGGGAATTTGAGAGAAGGTAAGTATGGAA
This sequence comes from Iris pallida, assembly GCA_029216955.1. NCBI lineage: Eukaryota > Viridiplantae > Streptophyta > Magnoliopsida > Asparagales > Iridaceae > Iris > Iris pallida. The sequence goes on along the minus strand of JANAVB010016797.1, from coordinate 3,933,381 downwards.
ATAAAGAGGGGATTTAGAAAGGAGGGATGTTTTTAGGTACAGTAGCAAATGCATCTCTTTGAATAGTTTGGGGATTCACTAAGATATCTTTGGCATGGGGGTTTAAGATAAAGAGGGGGTGCAGCCATGTGTTCAACTGTGAGGGAAACATAGATTAAGAACCAGTGGAGGTAGGCAGGGTACTTGATACCTGGGAATAACCATTACCATGTTGATCTGATCCCGGAAGCACCAACATGGTAATGGTTATTCTTATCAAGGGACAACATATCTCATAATCACTCCTACAATTTGAAGGGAAATAGGTTGTTATTTCAAAGTCTAGCATGGTTTATTATCCTCTTTCTTGAACTAAAATCCTTTACATTCCAACAAATTCTCCATTTTGAACTCAAGTGACATGCCCTACATGTGCTTTATCCCCATTTTTATTGAAGATTAGTTATAATGAATGTGATTATATCATGACAGTGGTTACGACGAAGGAGCACTGAAATTTCTACCCAGTTTCAACAAACCAATTAGGTTAAACCACCAAGGTGGTATCAGAAATCAAACTCTACAATATATCAGAAGTTGATGCATCTTATTTGAAATTTTATACAAAGAAAAAAAGGACTATAATAAGTATGCTTGCTTACTCATTGAAGTCGCGATGAGTATGAAGAACATTTTCAGAAAATAAGTCATTGCTGTTGCCAAATGTAGCTTCCAATGCTTCCAACAAGTTATGCCTCTGAACATCAGAAAAGTATGCATATAAGGTTCTCCCGAGAAATAATAAAATATGGAACCACACAATGAATACTCTCCAAACTCTATTGCATCTTGGTTCCAGCTATTCTATCAATATACGTTTACATAAACCAAGCTAATGTATATCTAAAATCCTTTAAGGTCATGTGCAAAGCAAGTGAGAAAACATTTAAGATGAAGATGTTTATTAATAAGTTATTACAGTAAGGGGGTGGAATGAGGAAGTAAAACATTAGATGTTTAAAGAACTTGCAATATATATATATATATATATATATATATATATATATATATATATATATATATATATATATATATATATATATATATATATTATATATATATATATATATATATATATATATATAGAATAAAATTTGCATTTTATCTTGAAACTGCATATAATTTGTTCATTCCTTTCGGAAATAGATGATCAATATATCAATTGTACAAATTGCAAAGATGGTTATAAGCAAAACGAATTAAATAGGCGCTCTACAATGACAAATATAAATGCTATCCATATTTAGAAGGATAGGGACGCAGATGACCTTTTTCCGCATATTATGTAACATGTGTGTAGGCATGTTATACTATGAGAAAAGAAAATGACAAGCAAACACTATGAGAAAAGAATTAGAACTTGCAACAAGAAGATCCTTACATTCCAAGTTCAGTAGATACAATGAATTGGCTTGCATACAGTTGACAGTACTCTCCTATCTCTCTCTCTCTCTCTCTCTCTCTACTCACCTAAATGTTACAACAACCAAACACCTGGTGCTATGCATCATCAAATATCGAGAAAATAGGTCATGTTTCCAGATTTTAATGAGCTCGTCGATAGAGTATCAAATTTAGAACCAACCATGTTCAATAGATCAATGGTAAGCCCACATAGAAGAAAAATTCCAACAACAAATATACTAACCTGCATGTGGAATCGAGAAGTAAAGCCCTAATGTAATCTGTATGCCCTCTTAACTTCATGTTCTTTGAGCCAGTTCGTGGATCCCAAACACGTACAACCTACAAAGAAGCATAAAAATGACCTGATTATAATTGGTTCTTATGTGTTTATTGAGTAGCAGGGAGCAGTTGCTTTAATTAAGCAGTTAGCAGCTGTGACACATGCTAATTTCCAATAGTAAACACTTAATTTTTTTTACTTGTATCAACCTTATGTTATAGTTTATTAATGTTCACCCTTCTCCATTACCTGATACCAGTTTAAACACCTGCATGTTTAATGAATGGGATTGGGTCACTGGATACTGTAAAAAATCATTTTTTTATTGCATGTATAAGGGTCAATCAATTAGAAGAAGAAAAAAGTACTGTACAACCAATCATCAAGCTTTTGTGGTACTGACTTTGTGAGGACATGTTGACAAACATAATTAAGTTTCTTTTAGCCTTTATGCTTAGCTTGTGACTTATTTACATAAAGTCCGCACGTTCTATCAGAACTAAGGAAGCAACATAGTGGCCTAATGGATCCAAAGCAACACCCTGAACATAATGAAAGTGTGCATCCAAAATTTGATGAACTTTTTCGGGTTTTATGGACTTTTTCTGCAATTTTCAGTATTTTTTGGATTTTATTTATTTATTTTGAACCGCCTAGATCTAGACGACCGCTTAGGCACGCTAGGCGCTAGGCGGCGAGTGCCCGCCCGACTAGCGCCTAGCGCTTTTCACAACCTTGGTCCTTAATGAAGACTACGTTATGGATACCCAAACACCATAGTTCTATTTGAAGTGCCGCTTTCCTGAAATTTACATTTAGCAGTATATTCCTGAAGGGAGCTACCCAAAAACAAACTCCAAGGGTAAGCATATCAAGTCTAGCATATCCTCCACAAATTTGTCAGAAGTATGAAATATCACAATCAACATGTAAAGTTTCTTCATGTCGAGCCAAGTGCCAAAGGTATATACATCCTCCTACAGTATAAGAGGAAACTACGACCAAGGACTGGCGTAGTGCCAATGGTATTACACATAATCCTCAAGCACAGAAAACAAACTCCAAATCTTAGGGAAAATAAAACAGCCAGGTAATCAAATTATTATGGCTATGCTTAGTACATAATGTTTGTAGACACAGAAAAGTAAACTAAGCTAGAACTTAGAAGCATTTGGTTCAATCGAATCTTCTAATTTCAGTCTAAGCCACCTAGAGCCATTTACATCTTTATTTATTCTCTAGAGACTTGATAGATACTTATGCAGGTTGTTTAGATTTGTATAAGTTTCCTCATTAGGTAGGAAGCATGTACTTATTAGAATAGCATGAAGCAATGGCTGCTATGAGAGATAAGCATGCCTAGTAGAGTACAGTATAGTCCTTCAAACTAGAAATTACTTGTTGACAACCAAGATTGTTCTTGAAAATGATTTACTGTTTGAAATCCCATTTAGCTAATGATGTTGCTATGGAAAGTTTCAGTTTTAAGATAGATTAGATTATGGAAGTCAGGAAGTTATTACAGATGCATTACTTTGTCAAGGACTCAAAAGGGTTCCGAACCTATACATTACTCTGATTTATGATCTTAAGGATAGTCACAGTTGCTAAAGGAATAAAACATGGATTAGTTATAGAATCAAAATTCCCATCGTTCAAATAACTTCATCATGATTTCAGACACACATTATTGATTTTGATTCTAAAACCACGTAATATTCAAATCTGTCTAATACTGATCCAATGCCAGTCATCAAAAATTTGTTGTGATGTGACAACAAATACAATCACAATGTAAGGTAATACTTCTACCAATACTATGAAACACTGACAACTCATAACAAATAAACACTATAATAGATCAATCATCCTACAAGTAAGCATGGCAAATTTTCAATTACATAGACAAGGTTAACAAAATTTCAAAACAGAGGAGTCCAAAGTAACGAGCAATAATGTTTATTTCACAATCCTACTAGAAAATATCATCTTCAACATAGTTCAAAATGCTTGAAGGTTTGATGGAGTACTCTTTCGTTCATCAAATTCATTCTTTCAGACAGGAAATAATGATAACTGGCATCGGATAAGAGGAGCATGACAACAGTATTCATAGTGGGGATTAAGGGAGCAACCACAATGACAACCCAACCTTTCTAGTAGGCGTGGTGCCTAGTCAGTAGTCAGACGATGACGATAATAGAAAAGGGTGGTGAGTTGTAGCTGTGTGGCATCTTGAAGTTGATGGTCGGATATAAATCAAGCTTAACCGTAACTATGGTAATCATAATGATATTGCTTCCAGTTCTAGTAATAGCATGGGAAACCAGAAAAAGTCCATAAACCAGTTCTGGTACAACTGCCAATTCATATAAGCCAAGAGATAACAAAACCAAGTGACAAAAAATTGAAAAAAACTTCAACATGTAGGCTGCAAACAAAAAAGTTAAAGAAATTGAACATATAACTATACCCATCCTAGTCATAACCCAAAAATAAAGAAGATCGAACATGTTGGCTACAAACAAAAAAATTGAAGGAAAAAACTGAAATAATAGAGGAGGGTTTGTGATGTACCAGAGATAAGAGGGAGGAGATGGAGACAGGGTGGCGAGTGGCAAGCGGCGACCGCCGGGATGCCGATTTGGCAGAGCCGAAAGGCGACTTGGCGAGCCGGAAGGCCGACTTGGCGGAGCCGCGGCTGTAGGCTCTGCAGTATACAGGGCCGACTTGGCGGAGCCGGACGGCGGCGACGCGGGAGCTGTCCGGGCGGCAGTCGACCCCGGTCCAGTTCCTCTCCAGGGGCTAGGTCGAAGAACTAGGTTTAGGGTTAGGGTTTCTCTATTTTCTCCTGGCTCTCCATAGAGCATCCAAATTTGTGGAGAAAACTAGGGTTCAGGTTTCTCTCTTAGGGTGGTGAAAGAGGAGAGGAGTGGGGGCTCTTTAGAGGAGAGGAGTGGGGGGCTCTCTCTCTAAAGGATGAAAAAGTTAGGAAGAGAGGAGGAAAGAAAGGAGACGATCGAGAGAAAGTTTGCTGGGTTCATCCATTAAAAGAAACCACAACCGTCAACACATATAAAATTTTTGAAAAATTTACTAAAATGGCAGTTGAAAAAATCCGGCTAAGTTTTTGGCACATACATTACTTGAAGGTTATCACCAAAACCGTCAATAAATAAATTGCTGTTTCTTGACGGATCCTCCGAAACCGTCAACATACATGATATAAAATTGCTAATTTAACAAATAAAAGGGCCTCTCTTGACGTAAGCCTAAATACGTCAAGAAAACCACTATTGTTGACGGCTTTTGACGACCGTCAACTTACAAACTGTCAAGAATCGTCTTTTTTCTTGTAGTGTAGATTAATAGGGACCTAGCTAATCCAGAGTGTCCATCCTGAAGTGGTGCTAACCCTAACCCTAACCCTAACCCTGACATGCTCGAGAGGGCCCATGCTGATGGCCATAAATGGCACGAAGTGCAGGATTTCTGGTGAGTATTAATGTCAAATGTACAATGGAAATGAAGAAGAAGAAGAAGACAACAGATGACTGTTAGTCCCGAAATGTAATTTTTGATGAAAAATTGAAATTATGCAACACTTTGAAAAAGGTGCAACAAAGATACCCCGAAGGATTTTGATAATCGAAATCGATTGTAGCACTTCAAATAAGGTACAAACGATTTTGTAGTGGCAGCGAGGAATGTCCACTAACATTTTTTGATTAGATCAGAAACGTTCTCGTTTAGAACGAGATAAAAGTGGATGAACAGAAATTGTGAAATGGCCTGCTGGGGTGAATGATCACTAGCGCTCAAATCTTGATTCGTCCCTCATGAACAGCTTCCAGGAACCAGCAAGTTCGACAGAGAACTTCGGAACACTCCTGTCTTCTGACTCCTCGGATGGCGCAAACTCTGGCACTAAATGGCGCTGGCACACAGATTCTCTCCTCTCTTGAACTCTATGAAAATTAGTAAAGAATTATTTTGAACAACACTTAACATCTGAGAGAGAAAGGAGAGAAGCTTATATTGGCTTGTACTATAACCGTCCAGTTAGCAAAGTGTTCGGGACGTAGAAAAAAATTGCTCCGAACGTTCTGTAACTGCTCAAATCGTGCACAGAAACGATTTGAGCCAACTAGCGCACAACGTGCGCCAATTGTGCACATGCGCCAATTGTGCGACCTGTACTCGCGTGTACATGCACAACACGTGCACCATGCGTAAATCGTTCGCCAACTGGAGCGCCAACTATTGCACCATCTGGCTGCACATATGGCCGCGTCAACTGTCGTACCATCTGGCCACATGATCAGGCCGTGCCATCTGGCCGCACCAACTGGCACGCCATCTGGTCGCACGATCGGGCAGCGCGTACAGGCACACGAACGGCTGTGCAAAAGGCTCACGCAACAAGCACAACTTAAGCGTACTATGCGCCTAGCGAAGATGCTGACGTGCTAAGTGCACCAACAAAATGCCACATTACGCCTCATGAGCTCATGAGTTCGAGTCCGAATCTGAGTCGCCGAGCCCCTACGGAGCTTAGCTCTAATGGAATAAATTCCAAGAGCAAAAAACATAAATGCTTCCTTGTTAGTTTAGCCTTTTTTTAACTTGAAAAACACCCCACATGGCACACCCATATGCTCCTCCACACCACATGTGCATCGATCTCTAAACAAGCAAAGCTTACATATAGAGATTCTCCTCATTTGGCCTAGCCAATGTGGGACTAACTTTCATTGTGAAAAAAGGACAAATACCAACAATCCTCCATATATATATATATATATATATATATATATATATATATATATATATATATATATGGGTTTTAGTGTTCCCCGTAGTAACTGTCCATCATGCATTAGGAGAGATGTCGCTGACGACTTGAATCTTCTCGTATGGGTCAAACAACAAGTATAGGTCAAACAACAGACTATAATAAGAATAGACTAAGCCTTGAATTCTGCACCATAGCTGTATTTCTTCTCACTCACATAATATAGTTACATGTGCTTCTGGCTGCACATTAAAGACCCTATGCCAGCCTGGTTTCAGTGTATTATTTTGGACGTCTACAAGTTTACCCTCAAGAGACGGCCTGCTATCTCTGTCCATACACTATAGGTGAGTTCTTTATTAAAGAGACATGGCAAAAAACCTTGCGCTTCTCTTGCGGTGCTACGCCGCTATGACATGGCCTAAAGTGGAGTCATTATTCCTACCTGGGAACCTTATCGTAGTGTCTTTACTACAGAAAATGTGTTTTCACGGCGCACAATGTGTGTCGTAAAACACTTTAGACGGTGCACATGCTAAGGCTATATTTGCCCATGTCGAAAAAAACATGGTAGTTTAGAAGACTTAATCTACATGTCGTCTAAACTCAATTTCTGCGTCGTCTATACGCATTTACGACATTCATTGCATGCCGTGAAAAGGTAATTTTGGTGTGTATTAGTGTGCCATTTGTACACATTAGCGACATACATATACACGTCGTTAATGAATAATCACGACATTCACAAGTACGCCACTAATAAGATTTTACGACATTTCTTTGCATATCTTTATTAGTCAATTATGACATCCAATGTATGTCGTAAAAAGTATCATATTCACATCAATTAGGACATACATTGCACGCCTCAATTTCTCTTCAATTAAAAAATATGTGCATTTTATATATTCAATTTCATTTTTTGGCATTCAATCACAAATCATATAATATACGCAATAATTATGAAGAGTAACAACTTTCATTGAAACATTAGTGTCAATCATCCAAATCTAAAGTCACTTTATAGTGTAAGCAACCATTGTTATAGGTATTAACTTTCATGAAAACCATAATAATGCCAAATCATGTGAATTCTAAATCACCAACTAAAATGTCACAAAAATGTAGCCATATACTTAGTAATATCCTTGGCCTATACAAATTATATTAATTTCTGTCACTACCACTTTCTAGAATAAGGATATTTTGGTAATTATAAATTTTGATTATTTTTTATAATATTTAATTTGGTATAATGTAATTTTTGGCCTTTGCTAGTGAAACCTTAGAACAACTTAGCCTAGAGACTAACAATGACCATGAAGACCTAGATAACTATTTTGAGTTAGTATTTAAACTCTAACCTAGCTAGGAATGACTTAAAGACTATTTGGAGAATTGAATTAAGGAGCTAGTTTGGACCTTTAGCTTAAAGGGCTTGTTTTACATCATAGGAAGAGGTAATGGGCCTTTGTAACTTAGCCTAACCCTAGCCCACTTCATATGGCCGGCCAAGAGAGCCTCTCATCCCCTATTTAAGTCATCATGTAGCCCACTTTTCTCCTTTGTAGCAAACCATAATCCTAGTTTATGTTCTTCTCCAAATTTGTCTCCTTTCTTCAAATTATCTCTAAATTAGACTAAATCAGTTTTATTGTATTCCTCAAGTGAAGAAGAAGTCTCTAGTGGCTAGCTAGCAAGGATTGGAGGCATGACCATAGGAATTTGGTATTGAAGCTTTTGAAGGGGCTATTTCATTGAGGTTCCAACTCTCAATAAGTATTGCTATCTAAATCCTTTCAATTCCTGATTTCTCTCCATAGATGCATGAATTTAGGTCCCCCTAGATATTGGCAGAGTTCGTCTTCGATTCGTGTCCATTTGGTATACGTATCGGAGCCGTATCGTAGTATAGTGTAAGGTGTTTGATGAAATACCTCAATGGAATGTTTATTCATGAATTTCAAAACTAATTTCTTCATTTGGTTGCTATTTTTGTGTGGATTGGGTTTCTTTGTGACTGAGCACGATTCGACACATTTTTCGTGTCCAAATCAGATACAGGGATGCTCATTGCACACTATGGACACTCTCGTGCTACCCGACACCCATTTCTTACTACACACCACTTGGACACGTGAGACTTAACACAGAGGTGGGGAACATGAATGTTAGGCCCCTCCCCAAGTTTCTGGTTGATTCGTGTCGTATCGGACACGTTATCGTGTCTGTATTGATTTCGAACAGACTATGCATACACGAAATCGAGCTTCTGATACGGGCTCGACACGCGGATATGAGAGCACTTGGTCACCTTGTAAGCACTTGTACACCTAGCCCTACACCTACCCTAGCTACTGACACAAGCACGAGATATTTTGTGGTGTGTGTCGTGTCCTAGATAGGTCGACACATCAGCACGAGCCTTGCTGTGCACTGGTTTCTGATACGAGTTGACACTTGGACTTGGACACAATATTGACATGATTTAGACACTGTTTTGACACACCCCATTGCTGACACATGTGTGGACACATTATCCCCTTCTTTCCTATATATATATATATATATATATATATATATATATATATATATATATATATATATATATATATATATATATATATATATATATATATGTATGTATATATACTTACATGTTTTGGTTAAGTTAGGTTTTGCAGTTTCTGAAATTGGGTTAGGCTGGGGAAATACTCAGATTTTTGAGGTTTGAGATGTGATTTCTAGTTTCTTGTTTAGTAGATATGTATTGTTAGAATATATTAGATTAGCTATATACTTTCATATATGAATACATATATCTTGTTTCTATATAAGCTCTATATATAGTTAGTTTCTTTACCTATATTTATACATGATTCATTGTTTGGGTTTGCCTTAGCCTAGGTGTTCCTGGGATCATCCCAGTTTAGGGGTTTTCCAGTTCCCTCTTCACACACACAGTATACACACACACACACACTTAATTGCCTTACCCTTTTCCCCCTCTTCCTTTATATATCTATAAGTTATATACATGCACACATATTTTTTTTTATATACATACATACATACATATATATATATATATATATATATATATATATATATATATATTATATATATGAGATATATTAGACTATTTTGACCTTAGATATTGACTAGATAGGCCTATTATGACTCATAGACATGAGTTGGACTAAACCCTAGATTAGATGACTAGTTTGACTAGAGTTGACCTAATTTGACTAGATTCTTGACCAGAAGTGACCAAGAGTTGACCACAACCTAGAATGATCTAGAATCATGTAGAATGCATTGTAACTTTATTTATAACATCTTGGATACATTGTAACCTGTGTTGCTCTAAATAGGACTCAGTTACTCCTGTACGGACACCTATTCTTATCAGTTCAGGATATCAGACGAGTACATTCTCTGATCGTTTCATACTTGCTAGGACTTATATTCTTGCTCCAGACTACTTTACTTGATGGTGAAACTTGTTATCACGGATTAGTACTATATGGATCTTTTCATGTGATGTTATCTCCTCAGCGGATACATCGGATATTTTATGTTCATGTACTTTATCATGAGCACCATGTACTCCTTGTATTCGTGATATTTGTATACAAATTATGTGCTCTCATATACTCTCGTGTGCTCACATGATTTTCTTGTGTAAACTAATCTTCGTGTACGTAACATAACTTGAATGGATCCTTGTGTATTGATTGGGGACGGGAGAGTAGAAGTGGTTATGCGATTATTCCTATTAGTTTACTCGTATATAAACTCTGTAACTTAGTCGTACAAAACACCAAGCCGATTACATAACCATCTTGTGCTCTAAATCACTTAGTCACTTACAGTTCTTACTCTATCTATATATATTTGCAGTTTATCATATATCTCTCTTACCTTTCATGTACATTTATTACAGTATTTCATGTATCTTATTCTATTGCTAATTTTACATTTCCTGCTATGATATAAACTGTTTGAGAGATATGTGCTCGTTTCTGTCCTGACTAGACCTGTTAAAAATATTACAGATGACACTGAGGAGTTCGATTCTACTTACTATGGAGCCCATCTAGATGACACTTGTGAGTTGGACCCACAGGAGGATCCAGCTCTATCTGAGGACATCATCCCTATTGTCTAGGCTAGATAGCTAGGCTGTTTATCTTATTTCATTTGTGTTTCTTTGATTGTATTATGTGGATGTTGAGACGTTAGTGTCGTTTAGACACTTAGACTTATTTTTTTCTATTTGTATCTTCATTTAAGATTTCATATCTATCTTATTGTACTATTTTTATCTTAGAATTGTGATTGAGTTGTACATTCTGTATTGTCCTATGATTGGAGAGTATATTTAGTATAAGTACATTTATACTGTTAGATGTTTATGACCTAGGACAACGTTCTACCGTCAACACTACGACATAGGCTGGACGTACCCACTTCTCGTGTCCCTACATTGTATGCAGGTCGTGACAATTCCTCCATTCCATTCACAGTCGAGAAACAATATATACTTGAGTCATCTTCAATCATCACTACATCAAAAATATCTAAGTCCATAACCTCTAGCAAAAAGTAGCATCCCTTATATAACCTATCATGTACAATAACAAATCACGTCAATATAATATCAAAATGAATGGAATAACAAACAGTATACATGATGTGGAGAACAATAAAATCTGGCTCCAGGCTTAATCTCTTCATTAGCAGTAAGCATAGAATCTAAAATTGTGACCTTACATAGAATCTAAACTAATAATGATGCAGCTGCCAGAAAGTCTAAAACTTCTATGCACATTAAAGACTTGAATGTCATACTTAAAGCCAGAAAATACGAAGAAACCCTAAAAATCTTTTGAGACTCGCAAGGTCGAGAAATCCACACACTGATACATACTCTTGAAGACCGCAGTTTATATCCTTTTTGCTGCTGCATTAATGATGTAGCTGCATGCTATTGCCTAAGGCTAATGCCAAATTCTAATATATTTACTTGTTGCCCCAATCGCATGTTGCTGCAATCAAATATTGCTTCTGCAGTATTAATTCCCAACTATTGTTCCACAGAAAAAAAAACCCCACACCATCCCCTGCTAACACTCTACTATCAAATGTAGTATTTGGATTAGTTAAAAAGATGTCATAAAGCCAAAGAAACACTCATTTTTTGGTAGCAGTTCAGTTTCATTTTGTCCCAATTCTACTATGATTCCCTTCATCAATCTTTGACTTGTTAGCTATCCTTGTTGTTGCATATGCAAGAAACACTGAGGGATGGAACCCTTATTGCTATAAAATCACTCTATACTAAATCGAAACAAGGAAGAAAAGAGTTTCTAACTGAGATCGATACAATATCCAATGTTAGGCATCCCAACCTTGTTCAAATTATCGGATGTGTTGAAGGCAATAATCGGATGCTAATCTATGAATATCTGGAGAATAATAGTCTAGCCATCTCCTTATTTGGTAATTCAGTTAGATTGTGCTTTGTATAATACAAGCTACATAGTAGTTTTCAGTAAATTTTCATATTAACCAGATATCAACCATTTGACATTTCAGGACCCAAGAAAATGCAAATCAGCTTGGATTGGTCCAAAAGAGCGTCTATATGTATTGGTACAGCTCGTGGTATTTCATTTCTCCATGTGTAAAAAATCCTCAAGTTACCTCAACTTTTTTTTTACTAGTTTGGACATCATAGAGTTGATACGTATATTATGAATAACGAGCCTGTGGATGTGCTGATATGTTGTATTCATATGTGCTTAAGTATTGCAAAGGACTAAAATATAATATGCCAATATCATCAAGAACTCTCTTGACTTCCACCTCCAGTTATATGGTGCATCTATTTTCTTGTCGTTGTCAGTTACATTCATTACACTATTGATTATTCAAAAGCTACTCTTATAATCTACTACTGCAAGTCCATCAAAGCACCAATTTTTTTACATATCTTGGATTTGTGACTTACTCAATAAGACAAACATGGTATTCTTGCATTTTGGACAGATACCGCATACCATACATGAACTTAACTTATAATTATAGGAGCAAGTGAAAATCAATCAATATAGTTCACAGACATTGTATATACTAACAAGAGGCTGCCATTGATAGGAAGCATATATACGTCAAAATATGATTTTGGTCTAGTGTAGCATGCAGTATCGGTCTCGTGTTCGATACTGTGTTTTCGACCATGTTAAAAGAACATAGTATATATAAAAGAAGACATCTAGAAGTCAGCTTTGCCTCTGAGAATGTAAGATTTCTGTCTCTATACCCTACAGCTTTATAAAGATTTTTTCAAACAAAGCAAACAATTGTCTTTATGTGTTACATGTAACACCTACCTATGCAATAAATCACAAACTAATGAATAAAGATTTCAAAGAGAGCACAAGACACCCATAGATATATGTACATGTGCTCCTGACCATTGCCTTTGCCATAGTAGGGAGAGGACACATTGCATGATTGGGAATCGCTCCATTAGGTGAGCCGATTTTATTTCTTTGTTTCAGGACTATAAGATATTGAACAATTTGTCAATGATCCCTAAAAAGATCCATTTGGCCTCAAACCGATGACAGCAAGTGCTCAGCAAGAGGAATTAATTCTATCTTGCTACAACTTCAGTAACATGAAAAATCTCAAAGTATCAACTCTCTTCGTTATCCCTTATCTAACATTAGCTTGTACAAACTATCCTCATTAACTAATTCCTTATCTAACATAAACTTGTATGAACAACTCTCCTAACTAAAACCATCAGCAAAACCTTGACTTAGAGATGGAATTTAGCAACGGTCCCATCTAACTGAACTGGCTTGACCTTGAATTTATCTTAAATACCTTATATCTTGAATATCAGTATCTTATATAGTTATACACATAGCATAATTATCAGTGTTTCAGTAATGCTACTGATAAAAAATATCTTAAACTCAATATTTTGTCTTCATGTTAGTACTACAAATATTTAGATATCCATAAATTAAAATCATACATATTTACCTATTCAATGAAGGCATTCTCACAGGACATCAAATTGGGGTAAAAGATGAGGAAAGAAACACAAGCAAATAGCCGTGAGCATAAACAAAAAGGAAATTTGCCTTTTGTGCCATCCGTCAACCACTTCTCCCATAACTGACCGCTGGTCCTGCCTTCGCTGTTGTCACCCTAGCAGGAATTGAATAAATGAATAATACTAAAACTTAATGCAAAGAATAATTTTTGTACTGTCATCAATATTCAAGGTTAATCTAAAATTGAATACCTTAAACTTACATATTTTTGCAGTTTGCACTCTGTATTTTACTATTCTTATGCCCTTGTTACACTTTTTTGTTTAGATACAAAAGTCAAAAAGTAGGCATGTGCCATAAGTATGAGAAGATATTAACAAAGGGTAGTTAACTGTGAGGCGTTCCTAAATCCATGGTAGAAAATTGCAAATACAAATCAAGTGCATGACATCAAGCTACAGAGGTGTGAGAGCTGAAAGTACTTTTAAGTGGAAATTAGCTCATATATATGGATACTAGAACTAAGATTTAAGTATAGAGGGAAAATAGGATGCGGTTGGTTACTGATCAAGAAGTAAATTCTAAGAGGAAAATGAATAATCCAAATGATTGCACGAATTTGCCTACTAATTTAAGAGCAATGTGGTGATCTACTAGATTAACAACTTCAAAAATTTATACCTAAAATTAAATGGAAAGGTAATCCTTTTGACTGTTAGCACCTGACTATATCATTTGGCATGGCAATCATGACGAAACAAGGATAATTAAAAAAAAATCGGCACAGTACTCTCTGGTGTCCGGTCTAATACCAATAATATTAATCATTAAAGTCTTATATAACCACCTGATTGGTAACCTTAAAGATAACCGTGGACCTACCAGAGATGAGCATATATTCACTGAACAACGAGAAAAGAGGGAAACAATGTTAGATCAATAATCTTCATGAATATTATAAATTCACTTGGATGATTGGCAACTTTCCTTGTTCAACTACATGGCTCAAATTAATTTCAAGATAAACATGTATGATATCAAACAAGCATGTAGCGTCTTAGAAAAGCCAAATAGGAAAAATATGGATGCGCATTCCAAGACATGCACGCGAGTGAAGAGCATATATTGTCAACCATGAATACATTTGAAATAATAGAATAAATACATGGCACTATCTAATTTATAACAACAGTATAAGCAATGTTAGACCTCTAGCATGCAGTATAGCGAATATTAAAGAAACAATAATGCATGCATCTAGGATACATGCCTTATGCATGTCGAACAAGCAAGGGCGGATCTACATTTAGAGGAGTGGTGGTTGTCCCTACTGAATTTTTGAACAGAAATAGTATTTTAGAAATACTTCCTAAAACTTATATATATAGTTGGCCCCTTGTTATGAACATTGTTAAACACTAGGTCAGTTGCTGAGCAAGTTAATTTCACTACAAAAATATGTCGATTTAGCGACGGCTAGGTTCGTCGCCCATCCGTCGGCAATCAGTATTAGCGACCGATCACTGACGGATCTTGGTCAAAATAATCCGTTGGCAATCAGCTCGTCGCTAATAAAGCTTCGTCGCTAAGTAGTCGTCAAGCGACGGAATAGCGATGACTTTTCGTCGTCACAATACGATACATTAGCGACGACTTCCCGACGGTCTTTCGTCGATTTCAAGTACTAAATACTGAACTGCGTAGTCGCTAGCGACGGAACGGTCCATAGACAAATCGTCGTAACAGCGTATCAGAGTGTATCGTTCCATCGCTATTCTGTCGATCGCCGTCGCTAACAAAGGACGGATTAGCGACGGAATCCTAACGGATAATCCGTCGACCATGTTCTGGAAATGCTTGACATTTCCAGAACCATGGCGACGGATATGTCGTTGCGACTCCGTCGCTCATCCGTCGACGTAGCGACTGACTAGTGGCGAATAATCCGTCGCCATGGTTCTGAAAATGTCACGTATTTCCAGAACCTTGGCGACAGATGTTCCGTCGCTATGCCGTCAAACTAGGTATTTCCAGAACCTTGGCGACGGATTGTCCGACGTGAATCCGTCGACCACCCGTCGCTAATTGGAAACAGTTTTAAATCTCCAGTTAGCGACGGATATTCCGTCAAAAAGTAATCAAAAACTGGAAACATCCGTTGCTAACCGATCACTAGTCCGTCGCTAACTGAGATATTTTTGAAAAAAATTATAAAGCTTTCCCTGTTCACACAAATATGCACAAACCAAACCAATATATAATGCACACCAATTATCCAACAATCACATAGACCAAATATATAATGTACACCAATTATCCAAGAATCACATAGACCAAATATGCACATACGAATTTAATGCACACCAATTATCCAAGAATTACATAGACCAAACCAAACCAAGATATAATAGACACCAATTATCCTGAAATCATAAACTAATATCCGTCGTTATAATCCAAAATTCCTACAAATATTCCAAAATTCCCACAAATATTCCAAAATTTCTTAATTACAATACTTCAAAGAGTAGGAGGAGTTCGATTTTCCGGTGGTGGTAATCCCTCCTACGTCTGACGAAAATACTGCTCTACTAGGTACGACGGTAAGCCTTCGAAGACACTGCTCGGAAGTCCACGTAGCTGCTCTGGCGACATGAGATCAAGGAGTGCCATCACAGTCGTAGATGGTACCAGAGGGGCAGCAGGGTTGAAAGAAAGATGACCGACAAAAGAAGGACCGGGAGCAGCTGTCGACGGACCGTCACCAGTAGAAGACGGACCGGCACCAGCAGCAGACGGACCGGCAGCAGCAGACGGAGGCAGAAAGTACGCGGCAATTTGCTTCCGCAAGGATGATACCGCCTTGTGCAGCTGCGTAAGCTGTAACCTAACATCATCGTCTGTCGGGGCCGCGGAAAGAGGCGGTGTCGGTGGAAATCTCTGAGTCGGCATGTACAATGGCCCTTTCTTAAAGCCGCCGACGGTATCTACGAACAAGTCGTTGCGAGCGACCAAAGAAGAGGGTGTCCAGACGGGAGTCGTTTCACCGACATCCTCGGTGTCAGTTAACTGAGCCCGTCTAAGGGCCTCACGATACGCAGCCTATCAAATGAATGTGTTTATGTTATAAGATTTACCTAAGTTGTAATCTAAATCCTATGTTTCAATAAGTTAAGTGTGAATCCTAAGTTTACCTAAGTTATAGTCCGAATACTTTTAATTCTAACGTAAATCTCACAAACATAAGTACTTACATCAGTCTCCTTGACCCTCTCGTCGATGAAACTCTCGTCCTTCCGTCTCTTGTGCGTATGCTGGAACACGTCGTGCATGGTGACCGATTTTGGCGCCCGTCCCTCCTTCACCGCCCGTTGGGTCTGTATACGAAATTTTCGTAGAACTTAATTAACTCCGTATATTAATAATACCTAATTCTATAGTGAAATGAATTTACGGTATCTCACCAGATCTGCAAGCGTCGCTGTGTGGGGTCTTGATCCCCCCGTATGAAGCCCCGCAGCCCGTCGGTTTGCTTTCGCCTTCTCCGATTTCTTCTTGTACGCAAGAGTATTCATCATATCTAAGAGGTCCTCATAATAGTCCTGCCGGATCCAATTCGGCCTCGTCTGCCCCATTTTCAGGTCATGAATCATATCCCGTATCTTTTTCGAGGCAGCGCTTCTGTAGGTCCTGCGGATCGTATCCTCGCGATGGGGGGGCCACCAGTACGTCGTCTAACATACAAATTCAATTATCACGTAATTTAAAAAATGGTTGATTAAAGAGTAACTAATAATTAACCAGAAGATATAGATATATACCCTCAACTCGTCGAGCCAGACGTACTTCAAGTTTGGGGGCACCGACGAAAAGTTGAGGTAGGAACCATGGAAGTTAGCCCTGATAATTTCTTTAAGAGCCCTGGAAACATTAAATGGAAAAAACCTACAAAAAAGAAACGACTGGATTATTAACTTGAATAAATAAAAGAAATTTAATAAATTATCTTAAATTTACTTACGAGGTCCCCGCGGGCCATAGCTCTCATCGGAACTCGCCTCTTGGCCTCTCTGGTGCCATCGGAGGATCCGCGGGTCCGCGCATGTACTCCCTAGTAACCGGATGGAACCGAGTATGGGGGTACTCCGGGGCCCACTGTGCAGTAACTTGGGGATCCACTGGTGGGTTCGATAGCGGAACAGATCCGCTAGCAGATCCAGACTCATGCCTCGATGAAGTTGTCGATCGACGGCGGGATGCGTCTGTGCCCGATGTACTCTTCGGGTCGGGCTCGCTGGATGGGGTCACATCCCGGGAAGATTGAATGCGACCACGACCACCAGCACCACTACGACCACGACCACCACCAGCACCAGCACCAGCACCACGACCACCACCAGCACCACGACCACGGCTAGCCATTATGACCTGTAAATAGAACACATAAACATAATTAACAATATAAAAGTGTAAATAAATATAAAATTCTAAACTAAAATATACATACCAGTAGTAGGAAGACGAGTGCCACCGCGACGAAAAGGACTAGGAGTGCCATCTGCAATAAGTAAATAATCGAACGAAAAAACATGAATTCACGTAATTGCTTTTATGAGGTCAAACTTAATTCACGTAATTGGAAGTGTTTTTAATATACAATAATATTTAACCTAATCATCGTCTTCGTTCTCATCCTCGGCCTCGTCTTCATCATCATCCTCCTCCTCATCCTCATCCTCATCCTCATCCTTATTTTCATCATCGATTTTATCTGTATCCTCATCCCCATCATATTCGTCTTCTTCTTCTTCTTCTTCTTCTGCCTCAATATTTAGGACAAGATGCCTCTTTCTTCCCGGGTTGACAGCTAAGTCTTGTGTATCAACCTCTTCCTCTCCTCTATTTTCCTCAACAATATCTTCAACATCCATTGTATCCGAGTGTTGTCCCAAGTATTGGGACTTTTTGATCTGGTCCTCTTGGTATGCTGGGTCTCCAACGTTGAATGTATTTTTAGATTTAATCTTGTATACTGTCCTCCAGTCAAATCGATCTCTACGACGCCTTAGGTAGCTTGTATAGTAGACTTGAACAGCCTGATTTGCTATCGCAAATGTATCGGACCCTCTATACCTCCTGTAATAATTTATATCGACAAACCCAAATTGTTTATCGATTCTCCAATCGATATTTGGTGTCGTATCGAACTACTCACATTTGAACATCACAATATGCATATCATATGGGCCAGTATATTATAAATCTACAATATCCCGAAGCACTCCATAATAGTTAAAGTCCGGTTCGTCGTCATAGATGGTGCCTCTTATGTAAACACCAAAATCCTTGGTACTGATGCCGTCATTGATAAATTCGACATTTATAGCATTCTGAGTTGCCTTAAACCTAAATCCATTAACGACATAGCCTGGCCAAGTCTTTGTTTGCTTCTTCGGTCCCAATGCCAGATAACGAACACTCTCATTAGTGAGTGTTGTTTCAGGCAATAAAACCTATAAACTAATATTTATAATCTCAGTTACTTACATATTTTATAAGAATATATAAAATCAACCTCAATTATAATCTCAGTTACTTATGTATTTGCGAAACCATGACGAAAATGTACAATCAACCTCTCTTTGAAGTCCCTCATCAGTAATATCGGGTGTCCTCATTTTGACTTCATCTCTAAATACGCTATTAGAGAAAATAAGAATATATAAGTGTAGTCACTTACTTCATCAAATTAAAGATTATAATGAGTGCAACTGTACTGACTTACTATAAACCCCCGTTTTGATTATTCCTCGAAATATTTTTTTCTTGATGAGAGTGTGATTTTGGATTGGTGATACTTTTAAATTAATTTTTGAAGTAGTAGAAGGGAATGTGCATATGTAAATTTCATTAGCATTGGGAGATGGAGATATGCATCAACCAATTTTTGTAAGGGCTTAAATGCAAATTGGTTGCTCTATTTCAATTTCATACAGCTAATCAGTAGAGAAGGAGGAAATAGTAAACTCACCTTTTCAAATTCAACGGCCACTTGGATAAGAATCAACTTGCTTCAAATCTGGTGTCGAGTTTGATTTAAACTTAGACAAATCTTTCCGGGGGATTCGATCATAGACTTAGCGCCCGTATAAATAATAGTTGATCCCTGTCCTCTGCAAACCCTAGCCGCGCCGACGAAGCCCTATTTCCTTCGATCGACCGATCATCCCGCTGACTTTGAAGAGGAGCCTTCGTCTCTGATTGACCTCCGGTGAGTCCACCGTTCGAAATTTCTTATGACTTATGGATCGGTCCTTTGGAAGTTTTGGATTACTTCGGTGATCAGTTGTATCAATTCAATTTCCTTCGTTTGATTTATTTTTCTTGATTGCATTTTTGGTTTGAATGGTTGGAGGAATATCTGTATTATATTTTGTCAAATGATATTGGATGGGAACTCTGAATCAGTGCTTCGTTGTTTGTACGCCAGGTGTTTGGTCTAATTCGTGAACTAGGTGGTTCGTATCTGGACACGCCAGGATCGTGTCCGATTCAGTATTCTTGAGTTGTTGGATCTATTGCAGGTAAATTCGAACTCCTTTCATCTTGAATTTGAGCTTTATCTGTTTCAATCAGAATTTGGATTAAGGAGTAGTGCACCAGGAGCCTAATCTATACAGGACAATGGCCAGGTTACCCATGTCCTGTCCCACGCCACTTTAGGATACCATTAGGTCCTTCCTAATTCCTGTATGACATATATCAGTAGGGTATGAGTCCTCACAGATTCATTTACAGCAGTAAGATTGTTATGTCCTTGGTATGGTTCAGCTCTTCGCTGGGAATTTTTGTATCCTTTATCTCCATGTCCTTAGTGTTGCAATCATGCCTAAGAGAATTTACTACAAAACCACATCAGATAAATCAATGTATGCTCCTTTTGTAAGGATTCATCCTTTTCTGTCTAGTGTCAAGCTTTCTTTCTTGAAAAAGAACATTCTTTCATGTGTTCAGACCAAAAAATTCCTGAGCTACCTTCATCCTTCCATGCGTTCAAACTCAAGTATCTTATCTGCAATTGATTACCTTTTAAAGGTATCTAAGAAGTGAAGCTTTTCAGAATACCAAATGTCTCTCCCGATCTATAGCATTAATAATAGGCTGTGAATGACGGCTGGATTTTGAGGCTTTATTCTCTTTCTTGACTGTGTAAGCTTCTGCTAATACTGACTGTATTGTTGGTGTTGCATTTTGAGCTATTTAGCCTTGGAACAAAATTCTTCTCATTGTTTGGAGTTGGTGAGTGGGAATTTCAAACATGCTTGAAGAAGTCTTGACTTACACTTTTTTTAGCTACTATCCATGATCTTTAGTTGGGCACCGAAACTAAAGAAGGAAACTAGGAGGTGAATAAGAATTTCAATGAAGTGGCACTGGATTGGAGGTTGTAGATGCAAGATTATAATAATTCTTTTCAACACAACCACTCAATGATGACTACATCTCAGGAAAAAGGGGCTGATCATATTAAAATATCAGACAAGGAAGATACATTTCACATTTGGGGATTTTCGTATTTGGTTAGTGTTTCAATGATGCCCAAGGATATGTATTATCTCGATATATTCATGTTTAGACAGCTTGAAAGGTGGCCCTTCCTAGAAAATCTAGTAATAAGTCTTTGAGGCCTATAGAACTACTATCATTATAACCACATGAGTGATACCTGACCAAGTTCGGGCATTTTTGATGAATACTCATACCATATTACTAGTATTTTTAGATACAAATGGACCACAATAACATAGTTGGTTGGGTGCATTTGGGTTGCCTAGGACTAAGGTGTACCTTTGGATACCTGTTGTGCTAATAGGAGCAAATAGATATAATAGTCTTCTAACCCAAGTATATGGAATGAACCTAGTAGCAATAGATAGGGTAATCGTGATTTTGGATTACTCATTAATGGTTATAACTTTATACAACAGGATACTTGGATCTCGATACGGACACTCGACCCGTGCCAGCAGCTCAGGACCACAGACAAGTATACCGTGCCTCCCTCAACAGTTTTATTTACATGCATTTCATTTCAGTTTTCAGTCTTTGATTGTTTATGGACATGTGCTTTTCGTGTTATTTTCTGTGGAGTTGTTTTTATTGCATATAGCCGTGTTCATGTTTGGTCTTGTGGTTCACCCTTGGAGTTCTCGTCAGTACCTTGTTTGAGTTATGTCATAGAACGAGTGCGTGTAGTGAACTGCCATAGCCTTGATTATCGTTTTACACAACCAGAGAGTCTACACTCGGGACGAGGGTTGTTTGGTGCACCAGAGAGTCCACACACGGGACGAGGGTGTTTGTCGCGATCATTGGCACCAAAGAGTCCACACTCGGGACGAGGGTTGACCAATTACACCAGAGAATCCGCACACGGGACGAGGGTGTCTTGCCGTGAGATAACCAGAGAGTCCACACTCGGGACGAGGGTTAGTGCTTAGTTCAAACCCATGAGTCCACACTCGGGATGAGGGTTTGTTTCTTCCATTGATCTCGTGTATTCGTTTATCCGGCAGTTCATTTATGCGTAGTTGTTCTAGTGTTCGTGTTCGTGTTCGTAGTTATTTGTCGTATTCCTGTTTCTTCTTGTTTATCCTCTTGTGTATGATAAAACTGTTAGATAGGCATGTATATTATGTATCTTGCTATGTCCTCTGAGGACCTGATGATCTCTTCAGGTTTAGCGATTGTATGGAGTTAGCTAGTAGTTCTGGATGGCGGAGGATTTGTGATTCTTGTGGGATTCAGGTATCATTATTATATTTTTTATTCTTTCGTGCTTTACATTCCTTATCACGAGTTATCATGTTTATTGATTCACTTTAGAGACTCTAGTTATATTCTTTGAGTCTTATCGGACATTTATGCTAGTGGGCTGCAGACCACGACCCATAGTGTTCATTCATGTTTCGTATACTTATTGTGAATTTGAGATATAGATTTGTTTGCCATAATTTGGCAGTATACCATAGCCGTAACAGTGTTTATGTATTCGAGTCAGGCTGGAGTCTGCTCGATACGTAGCTGGCTTGCTCACGCTCTCGCGTCCGAAAAGTGGGTGCGGGTCGTGACACTTACTTCTCCAAATCTCTCACTTCTTATATGTCATAGTTTAACAAGTCATATCGGTGAACGGCATCATACTCGTCGTCAGTCAACCACCGTTTTTACTAGCCCCAACAGGCTTGCCCCTTACATTGAATATACCTCCATCCTCAACGTCCTCGTCATTCCTTTGAGGTCTATTTCGATTTGTCTTAACATGAGTATCGAAATAAATAGAGCAGAAGTTTGACACCTCTTCGATAAGATATGCTTCGTATATCGAAGCCTCTATATGAGCCTTGTTGCCAACTTTCTTCTTTAGATGGTGTAGGTATCTAGGGAGACAAACTATCTTGAGAATTAAGAATGAATTTTAAAACCCCCTGAAATTCAACTTAAATTATATTAATTTTTATGTACCTTTCAAATGGGTACATCCATCGATAATGAACAGATGCACCGACACGGGCTTCGTATGCTAGATGAATCGGTATATGCTCCATGCTGTCGAAGAAGCCAGGAGGAAATATTTTCTCCAACTTGTAAATTGTTAAGATAATCTTCTCCTCAAGTTCAACCATGTGTTGTACAGTCAACTTAGTTGAACAAATATCTCCAAAGAATATAGATAGTTCGGCCAATGGAACCCATATAGCAGAAGGCAACAACTCTTTCAAAGCAATAGACAGTAATCTTTCCATAAACACGTGGCAGTCATGACTCTTCATTCCCGTTAGCTTGCGTTCATTGAGATCAACGCATCTAGACAAATTCGACACATAGCCGCCCGGAAATCTTAAAGTAGATACCCACTTGCAGATTATTAATCTATCTTCCTTGCTCAATGTGTATTGTGCTATCGGCTTACTTAATTGTCCACCAGTTCCCCTTTGTATCAAGTTCAGATAAGGACGCTTGCATATCTCGACAATGTCTTGTCTTGCTTTTGGATTGTCCTTCGTCTTTTCTTTAATATCTATGACGGTATTGAAGACATTATCGAACACATTCTTTTCGATATGCATAACATCAAGATTATGCCTTATAAGATTATCTTTCCAATTAGGCAAGTCCCAGAAGATACTCCGTTTGGTCCAATTATGCCTTTGTCCGAACCCATCGACACGATTGTTCGATGGATCTTCCATTACAGTGGGCAAGTCCTTTACATCTTCTCAAATATCGTATCTCGATAATCGGGTAGGCGGATGAGAAAATTCTTATTTTTTAGCTCTGAACGCGTCCTTGTTCTTTCTTCAAGGATGACTCGCGGGCAGAAATTGACGATAACAATAAAAAAAAGTAGTTTTTCCTCCATGCTTAAGGCGGAATGCCTTACTATTTTTCATGCATATCGGACAAGACATGGTGCCGTGAGTACTCCATCCCGACAGCATACCGTATGCGGGAAAATCATTGATTGTCCACATCAGTGAAGCTCTCATCTGAAAGTTCTATTTCCTGGAAATATCATAGGTCGCGACGCCGATCTCCCACAGCTGTTTCAGCTCATCCACCAACGGCTGTAAATATATATCGATATTCTTCGTCAAATTTTTGGGACCCGGTATGATAGCTGTCAAGAACATATAAGGAATATTCATACACATCCATGGTGGCAGATTGTAAGGGGTCAGAATAACCGGCTAGCAGGAGTATTGAGATCCCGACTGCCCGAAAGGGGCGAAGCCATTAGAACATAGCCCCACACGTACATTTCTAGGCTGTGCAGCAAAATCTGGATGATCCAAATCGAAATATTTCCACGCCTCTCCATCCGAAGGATGTGACAATTCTCCATCGTCCGTTGTACGTTCTTCGTTTTGCCACGTTATGTGTTCTGCTGTATTCTGAGACATATACCTCCTCTGCAAGCGCTTCATAGTCGACAAGTAATGCATATACTTGTAAGGACGTCGTTTTCTAGTTGACTTTCCTTTTTCCCTGACTGGCTTGTAACGATCCGCATTACAAAAGCTGCAACTTTCTATATCCTCGTTCTTCTTGTAGTACAACAGGCATCCTTTGCGACAACAATCTATCTTCTCGTACCCCAGTCCCAGTTGTCGAACCATCATCTTCGACTTATAGAAGTTTTTTCGAAGCTCTTTTGATTCCTTCGGTAACACCTTCTTGATTATTTGTATAATTCGATCATAGCAAGTTTGTGGCAAGTTAAAATCGGACTTTATGTTCAACAACCGCATCGTCACTGACAGTACGGAATGTGGCTCACAACCAGGATATAAAGAAGTTTCAGCATCCTGAAACATATCATAGAACTCCTTCGCCTCGGGATTAGGATCCTCCAGATCAAAATTAGCCCTGCCGCGTCGTATACCATATCTCGTGCAAGGTTCTGCAGGTCTCCATAATCAACAGAGCATTCGTCATCTTTGACGACAAAATCCGTTGCAGCATTATCATCAAAAGCATAACTAGCAGCATTCGTAACCTGTCTTTCTGCATATAGTTCACCTTGCGATGACCACAGGCTGTAATCACGTACGAAACCTTTACGGGTCAAATGATCTCTTACACTCACCACTTCTTCGTAACGTCTATTGAGACAATTATGACATGGACACTTGATTTTGTTACCGTCCATATACTGAGCTTTGCTCTTGGCATACTTAAGAAACACTTCCACGCCTGCCTGAAAATCGTCACTCACACCTATTCTGCTCTCGTGTTGACGTTTGGACATCCATGTACAATCAACGAAATAACGATCCATCACAGATTGGATGTGAAAATCTGTATCATAAGACAAACTAAACATAATTAGTATATATATAATCATGTAACTGGTGGATCCGATGGTATATAGGCCGGATGTACTTAGTGCGATACCGATACCGATATCGATAGTTCGATACCTATAGTGCGATACCGATACCGATAGTGCGATATCGATACTAATACCGATAGTCCGATACCGATAGTGCGATACCGATAGTTCGATACCGATACCGATAGTCCGATAGTCCGCTAGCGATACTGATAGTTCGATACCGATACCGATAGTTCGATACCGATACCGATAGTGCGATACAGATACTGATAGTCCGATACCGATAGTGCGATACCGATATCGATAGTCCGATACCGATAGTTCGATAGTCCACTAAGTCCAAATGATTCCTCTTAAGCGTCGAGCATGTTATACACACATATATATATATATATATATATATAAATAAAAAATATATATATATATATATATATATATATATATATATATGTATATCATGGTTTAAAGTATCGGCCGATACCGATCCGATACGGCCGATACCGATACGGTTTGGCATGTTCCGATCCGATACCGACCGATACCAAATATTGACTGATGCCGACATTGGGGGTCTTTGTTCCGGTCAATTCGGCAAAGAAAATTAAACAGCATAGGAATAGTCCGATACCGATTTCGATACCGATATTGTGAACCTATGTTGAAAGCATAATAAGGTTGTAAAACCATGTAAAAGAATCCGATACTACCGATAATTATTTGTTTTCCAATACCAAAAAATTTGATACTCCGATCCGAAACTGCCGATACTACCGATATCGCCGATACCAATACTCATAGGAAAAGTAAGTCCAATACCGATTCCGATACCGATACTTTGAACCTTGATATATATATATATATATATATATATATATATATATATATATATATATATATATATATATCTATATATATATATATATAAAGTAATAGACTTTCTCATCCTATTTCTTAAACTAGGATTTGTCATATTGCATTTTCTTTTGTTGAACTCCATGTGGCTAAGAATAGGGTTTGTCATATTGTATTTTCTTTATATATCCTATTTCTTAAACTAGGGTTTGTCATATTGCATTTTCTTTATATATATATATATATATATATATATATATATATATATATATATATATATATATATATATATATATAGAAAATACAATATGTAAAGAAAATACAATATATAAAGAATATATATATATATATATATATTACTACTACTTACACTTACAAACCCTAGCGTACCCCTCCAACACCCCGCCGTCCCCCCCAGCCCCGCGCTGCCCCGCGCGCGCCACCCCCGTCGCCTCCCGTAACCCCGGAGCGTGCTGCCCCCTGCCGCCCCCCGCAGCCCTGTGCGTGCCAGCGTACCCCTCCCACTCCCTGCAGCCCCCCCACTCCCGCCTCCCCCGCCGCCCCCCACCCCCCCACGTACCCGTCGCCCCCGCAGTCTCCGCCGCCCCCGCAGTCTCCGCCGCCCCCGCAGCCCCCGACGCGCACCCACGACCATCGCGAGAGAGAGAGAGGGGATTACCTTTGGGAGAGAGAGAGAGGAGAGGTCGCCGATCACCGTCGCCCGCAAGAGAGAGAGAGAGGAGAGGGAAGTCGCCGACCGCCACGGGAGAGAGAAAGAGAGGAGAGAGAGTGAAATTTGGGGAGAATGAAAAGTTTCCCCCGTCGTTTCAATTTAAGTCTGGGTGGTATATTTAGCGACGGACTCGCGTCGAAATTTATCCGTCGCTCTTTTGGATACTTGTCGACGGCATATCCGTCGCTACGTAGTCGAAGTATTGTCCCGCCACTTCTTCCAACAATTCCTGCCAAATAATCGACTGCATAGCGACGACTGCTTATCCATCGCTATATCTCCGACGCCCTAGCGACGGATGAGCAACCTTTTCTTCCCCTTAAACTAAAATAAAACATGTATCGGCTTGTCGTCGGTACTCCGTCGGCTATTTGCCGCAAATCCGTCGCTAACGTCGACAGAAAATATCCGTCGCTAATGTGTCGTCGCTAATTGACTGTATTTTGGTAGTGTTTTTGTTGGTCTTGAGTTTGAATCCTCTCTCACACATTAACTTCGAATAGAAAGGATCTTCACCTTTGAGTTTGAGCAAGTTAAGAGGCTTGATTAACAGCTGCAGGTTTGCAAAAATGTACTTGCCTGCTAGACTAGAAAGCCTATTGATAATCTTCTTTTTCTTTTCGTCGCTGCCCAAAATGGAAAAATTAGAAAGCCAAAGTTAGTTAAGTGGGAAATAACAAAGTTCTTTCCATTACGACAAAAGTCTTGAGAAACCTAGATAAGACACTTAGATGTCCAAGAATATCAACATTTGGCCTACTAAGGATTGGCATGCTGGATAACAAAATTGAAGATAGGGCCCAAGTGCAACATGACTTCTCTATCTCCATAGTCGACATAGTGACTCTTTGCATATACAAGATGCAGGGAGAGTATAAGATGCGTGGTATGTTGTATATTCCAGGGGAAAAGTCTTCACCATTAAGACGGCAGTTAGATTCCTTTACTAGCAACCTCACTAACAAAAAGTTGATTATGCATGATAAGTGAATAAACACTATCAAATCCTGCATTAAAATTACGCACAACATAGAATGGAAATTCAATAGAAAGGAATGTCAATTTTAGAAATATCAACTCAAAGGTACAAAGTAGAGGATACCTTAACCAAGTACTATGCTTTATGAAATGAATCTGGACTTGTTATGTCATACACCACGACTGCAACACTTCACCACGATAATGAAGGGGTGCCAATGTAGCATATCTGAGCACAACACAAACAATGAAAATGAAAACTTACTGAAGAGTAATTTAGTGTGAATGTGTGTGTGTGTATCAGTCTATGCATGCGAAATTCTTCATAATGTTATTACAATGGCGGATATGCAAGAGAGCAAAATGTAAGACCGTATCATGAACAAACTCAACTCTAATAGACACACTGTAGAAAGTTTTAAATAGAGAAAGAAAATGGAATAGAAGTTCAAGTTCTGCATGCTCATCTTCTGTCACGACCCGCTCCCGAATAATCGGACACGAGTCGAACACGCCCGGCCTTCGTCGTTAGACACGACGAAGTAAGCTGTACCAAACTAGGGAAATCTAATAGATAAACATGAAAGTATACAATCACAGCATCTAAAACGTATCCCAGAATGATCACCATAATCCATAATTCTATGTATATAAATATACGAGTCATCAAGAATGAAATGTACTATGAATTCTAAAACAATATCTAATAGTAAAGCTAACAGTCTAAACCTGAAACCTCAAGCTAAGTCATGACCCATCCTGCTCAGCTAAGATCCCGGGCTCTGGCCCATAAGGTAGAGTGATATACTGCAAGCATACCTGCAACTTATCCAGTCAGGAGCGGAGCAAAGTACAGTTCTAGGTAATGAACAAGAACATCATGATATAAAAATGAGTATAGGAGAACATGAACTATAAAGTACAGGAAAGAACATGAAGGTACATGAATGTAAGTACAGAAAATAAAGTACATGAATGTAAAGTACAAGAATGTAACTATGAACCTGAAGTACAAGACATGACAAGTGCACCATGTTTAAAATACAACTTGCTCATGAGATCGGCTTGGGATAAGCACATGAAAGTACATTAAAGTACATGAATGGTACGACTTAGGGCCCGCGTGTACGATGCGAGGCCTAAGCTAGACACATGAGTATAGTAACCGGGACTGGTCACATGGCTAGTATATTTTCCTACCCGACACAAGTAAGTACAAGAACAGGAGTACAGGAGTACATGATATCGTGCCATGACATGTCACAAGAAAGAATACAAGAATGTAAATGCACAAAACCGTAGAAAAGTACTTGCCTTGCTCCGGAAAGATACGGGTAGGCAATAGAGCTGTATGTCCTCCTGAGTAATATAATTTGATACAAGTTGATTAATATTTAAATAAAGTTAGACTTATATTCATGCTAATTCTAATCATGTCCACCATATCTAATTTGTTTAGTTTTTCCTACTCAAAATCCTTTTACTAAACATTTCTCCATTATACCATAATCTATTCATAGGCTGTCATATAAGAGGTTATAATCCCAACTATATAGACAACACCAAAATATTTATCCAAAGAAGCATTAAGATTTCTAGACTAAACCATAAGTTAGTTAAAGAGAAAACCTGCTTACAAGAAGATATAAAATGGGTCAACCAGTTTAGCATGAGTTAACCTTAGGAAGTTCAAGAATACATAAAAGCAGCCATGGTTCTCAGAATTGAGTCTAATAAAGTGTCCATATAAAAGATAATCCTATACTCACTTTAGGTGACAATCTATTGTCCTAAACCCTAAATCAAGTTCTGTAGGAAAAATACCTACAACTTAAAAAGTGAGAGCTTATTCATTGTCTAGCTAAATAGTCAACCAGCTTCACTCTCCAGGAATAAAAATCCTGGTGAGAGCTTTACCAAGTACCACCCTCCAAGTCAGGTTCAGTATTATTTCAAAATGGAATGGCATTCATGCTAATATTGTTCCTGCCCGCATAAGTCTACTAGATTTGATGGGTTTATCCTATAGATAATCAATTGAATTTACTCTATACACATGTACACTTTCTAATACTAATTAAACTCACCCAATCTCATTGATCCCATCTGCTGGCACATGCTACTGGAACCATACTACAACCCACGTACACTATATTCAAAGATGATTCAAACACCTTGAAGCTCAAGATTAGGTAACTCACTTTCTCAGCAATCAACCCCACCCGCAATGTATATAGCTTGCCATAAATAAACAAAAGAAACCTGAACTTAACTAATCAATTTATTGAAACAAAACTGAACCCATAGTCTCAAAATCAAAATTATTCTCATAATGTATAATTATACAAATTCAGCTTTTAAAGGAAAACCAAAAAAAATAAAACATGCAAATCAATTTAAAGAAAGAATACAATCTATTTAAGATCCAAAGACACAGCTCGACTCATCCTGGACACGCCGAACTGGACCGCCATCCCTGGACACGCCCCGACTTGAGCCACGACACCCTCGGTTCAGCAGTAATCAACACAGTCAAGGTAAAACATAACTCCCACGCACACATCAACATGAACGGTTTGAATCACCGGACACGAACACAGATCACAACGTCAAGGTCGATCCTGGCCAACACCCAACTGTAGAAGCATGAAAAAGAAGGGATCTTGCGTTTAATCCCACATCGGAAAGGAGAAGAAGAGAGGTCTCATTCCACTCTATATATAGAGCCCTCTTGCCTCCTTTAAAAAGGGCACCAAAAAAAAGAAAAGAAAAGGGAGCCCGTTATCCAGGGAGCCCGTTCTAGCCACAAAAAGTTGCAGTTGTTTCTCTCTTCTTCTGGGTTGGCTGCAAGTTCTTCACTCGCTGTCATGGTGAGGATAATTTGGACTCTGAGTACTATACGCCCCACGGGCTGGTACGAAGAAGTCCAAGGCGGCACGGGCCATGCGCCTCAAACGTGCTATGCCAACGGCAAACCAGAAGCATGCGCTCACAATCATGCGCGCTACTGATGATAAGCTGTATAAGGTCGACTCGGGTGCTTCTGTGCCAGAAACAAGCCGACCTTCAAAGTCCTTGTCTCACTTGGGCACATCTACTGCGTTCACAACCAAGTCGAGCAAGGCAAACCCTGTGGTCTTGAACTCCCGTGCCTCCTCTGGTTTGTGCGTCCGAGGTTCGTTCAAGTCACTTTAAGTGTTGTACCCCTACTACTGATCTGAGCGCCTGTTTGGTGTTGGATCAAGGGGCACAGCATTCACTTGACCACCCCGGCGCTTGGCCTTGCCATGCGCCTGATGGGGGTATAAAGGTGGCACATTCACTTGACCACCCCGGCGCTTGGCCTTGCCATGCGCCTGATAGGGGTGTAAAGGTGGCACTCTCACTTGACCACCCCGGCGCTTGGCCTTGCCATTCGCCTGATGGGGGTGTGAAGGTGGCGTTCTCCTCTATCGATTTGCGTAATATGATCATTCACAAACGCCGATCTGGAGAGCCGACCAACAAGCATAATATGCCCCTCACAGGGCACACTTGTGCTACGGTCGCCAACAACTGCTGCTACCGCAAGACAGTGGCTCCACCACCAAGGCAATCTGTGTTCCAGCTGTTGCAACAAGCTGTGCCTGTCCGACATCGTCTCAGGCCAATTGAAGACTTTATAACAGCCTACTCTCAACTAGGCTCATCACTCAGATGTCTCAGCTAGCCGCATCGTCTCACCCCGACGTATTACTCTCAGTCTTCTGAAGGAGTTCACTATCAAAGCTTCTTCGAACAAGGAGAACCATCATCCACAGTGCAGCATCTTGCCAAGGAGAAGGATCAATCGAATCCATCTTCGTCGAGAAGTCAAGGGAGAGACAACAAAACTCTCTCAAACTGTTGCTATTCATAGGCCAAGACAAATCAAACCCACGCGCCAAGTGGCAACCTTCCCGAAGTCAGTGCAATGAACTTGTATTTATGATGAATGAATCCCCCCTTCGAATTTAGCTAAGTCAGAGAGCCATCAAAGCCCCGAAGAACTCAATAGCCGGATCAATGAAGATGCGTCATGCAACAGATGCACCGGCCAGACCGCGCATCACACAGACGCGCCCCTCAACACCAAGCGCCTCACAAGCATGCGCCCCCATGCGGCCCCATGTGCTGAAGTCTGACAGTGTTGACAGTACGTTCCCCGAAGACTGCAGTTGACAGCTTTTTCAGAAAATGAAGCATCGCCAACGTCAGCATCATCATTACTTTCCTCCGGCGGTTACAAGTCACGTGGCCGCCCAACCACTTGCATGCACCTCCGCGGCCATGTGCCCGAAGCTCTGCATGCGCCTCAAGAGCCATGCGTCCCAGACTTTCTCTCTGATCCCTAAAAACAGAAGTAAAGTCACTACTGAAGCTCTGCATGCGCCTCAAAAGCCATGCGTCCCAGACTTCTCTCTGATCCCAAAAGACAGAAGTAAAGTCACTACTGAAGCTTCGTATGCGCCTCAAAAGCCATGCGCCCTGAATGGTTCGTGACTCCTAAAAGGTTACGAGCCAAAGTCTCCTCATGCGCCCAATCCCAGGCGCATCCTACCAGATCATTCTTCATCAAATCCAAGATCTCCGAGCCATGGGTCGATAACACGTGTCTTTTGACTCGATTCACCCAAGATCTCAGCAACAGAAAGATCTTCTTCCCTGCTACGTGCCGGCTCACAATAGCAGCATGAAGAATTCAACCCCTCAATCAGGGTGCATCGACCATGCACCTCCATCAGCAATCACCATGTGGCGTCCCCGCGTCCAGGCGTATCCTACATATACGTGCATGAGCAGCCAGCCTGTAAAGCTATAAATAGAGGGATCATTTTCTTCTCACCCACTGACAAACACACACAGAGGCAAACATACATCGACAGACAGAGACTTTGCACCACCAGAGAGGCAGATACAGACACTCAACGTCTTTCTCCTCTCAACAAGCTCCAGCACCCAGAGCAATCCAAACCTTCATAGAACCGATAACCGTCGTCAGATCGTCAATGGAGTCAACGCATTACCACTCGCTCCATCGGCACAAGGGACCCAGATAAACAAAAGTGTACTCCTAGGACTACGTCTAAGTCCTATATTATAATACTGTTCTCTTTGTATTGAAATTTGCAATCAAAAGATTTTAATGGCAAACAAGCTGGCGACTCTGCTGGGGACCTCTTTCTCCTCCACCGAAAAAGCTGTGTCGCAATCTGACGATGTGAAGGTGGGCACCTCCCACAAGACGCTGGTCGTACGCCACAATCAAAGGCGTATGAGGAGTTCATCTCTGAAGGAAGTACGAGTCCTTCGAAGCGGCTGCCAAAGCCGAAGAAGACCCGCCGAGTCTGGGTATGCAAGGTCGACGCCTCTGGCACCACCACCAAAAGGGATGTGCCAATCCAGCCTTCACTTCCTGTTGACGTCCTCAGCAACCAAGATGCGCCCGCCGGTGCAGCACATCTCTCGGGGAAACGTGCGGCTGACCATATTCTCCAGCCATCTCCCTTTCAGGCGAAGAAGATGCGTCGACGGAGCAGAGGCACAGCCAATGCCCCGTACATCATCTCTGATGCGCCACAGAAGATCTCTGTCTTTGACAGACTCACTCACTGTAGTGGTGAGGAGAATTTGGATTCTGAGTACTACGCGCCCCAGCGGCCTGGTACGAAGAAGTCCAAGGCAGCACGGGCCATGCGCCCCAAACGTGCTATGCCAGCAGCAAGCCAGAAGCATGCGCTCACAATCATGCACGCTGTTGATTGTAAGCTGTATAAGGTCGACTTAGGTACTTCAGCGCCAGAGACGAGCCGACCTTCAAAGTCCTTGTCTCACTTGGGCGCATCTATTGCGTGCACAGCTAAGTCGAGTAAGGCAAATCCAGTGGTCTTGAACTCCCGCGCCTCCTCTGGTTGTGCGTCTGAGGTCCGTTCAAGTCACTTAAAATGTTGTTCCCCTACTACTGATCGGGATGCCTATTTGGTGTTAGATCAGGGGGCACAGCATTCACTTGACCACCCCGGCGTTTGGCCTTGCCATGTGCCTGATGGGGGTGTAAATGTGGCACTCTCCTCCAACAATCTGCGCAACATGATCACTCACAATTGTCGATCAGGAGAGTCGGCTGACAAGCACGATGCGCCCCTCACAGGACACACTTGTGTTGTGGTCACCATCAACTGCTGTTGCAAGACGGCAGTCCCACCAAGGCAGTCAGTGTTCCAGCGGCTGCAATCATCGACACCCCTCCGCCGTCGCCTCGGGAAGAAGGTGTCAACAAAAGAAGAGCAGAGGGTTGCTTCATGCAATGTGATCTCTAACTCCTCGTCAGTCCGAAAGACGACTGGCAACTCATCGTCCTCGTCCAAGAGCCAGCCGAGGAAAACCAAGGCAAGTGTCTCGTCCTCCGGAGTGTTTCAAGGCACTCGGGGGGAGAAAGAAGATCTTGGAGGAAACTGGGGTAGTCAGACCCTTGTCGAGCCTCCTTCCGAAGACGAAGCTATCTTCCAAAGTACAGCTGAGGCCGATCTTCTCGAAGTTAGCCTCCCGGACATGGCTGAGGGTCATCTAGCCCCTGTTCTTCAAGATGAGGGTGTCCCCCAAAACACAGCCGGGGGTAGTCTAGCCCCCACGGATCTGAGTCTCGGAGATAAAGAAGTCCTTCAAGACGGAACCAAGGGTAATCAGGCCCTTGCAGATGCTCCCGTCGAGAATGTTCTCCAGAATATAGTCGGGGGTGGCCAGGACGAAGCTCCAGGAGAGACAACTCTCCAACAAGAGAGTGAAGCCGAGAGCGAAGCCTCAACCGATCCATCCACTTCCAGCCGTGTCATGACAGTATACATGGCTGGGGATGATTCCGAGTCTGATGTACCACCACCAGACCTCGTCCAGCGCATGGACACATTAGAAGGAGGACTCAAAACCCTCTCTGCCTCCATGCAAATACTGACTCAAGCAGTGTTTGAGATACGATCTGCTTTGGCCAAGACACCTTCTACTAGTCCCGACCCAGGGGCCAATGGAGTATCAAGTGTACCCCTTCAACGGGTATCCTTAGATACGGATCACCGAGAAGCACCTCGAATATCGGAGCCCTCAAATGCTCAACTGCAGGTGGTACCACCTTTTCTGACTCCCAGCTCCACGGAAGACGTGGTCGAGATGATCAGGGACTTGCGCGAGCGCTTTGAGTCCAAGACGAGACAAGAGGAGCGCCAAAAGATGGGGATTCCCTAACCTTATCCCCTCGAGTAGAACAAAGTGGTTTATCCCCCTAAGTATAAACCACAAACACTAACGCCATACGACGGAAAGGACTCTCCTCGTCGCTATCTGACGTACTTCCAGTCTCAGACGGGACATCTTTCGAAGGAGGACGTGCTACTCACCATCATATTTGTCGGGGCACTGAAGGGAGTGGCGTACGACTGGTACTGCAGCCTCTCCGACAATTCTATATCCTCCTTCAACGACCTGACGTGCTTTTTTCTCGACCGTTTCTACGACGGCAGAAAGGACATGACAATGGCGTCCCTTATAGAGATACGCCAGAAGGAGAAAGAAACAGTTCGAGTGTTCATCGAACGCTTTCGACAGGCCTGCTTCAGACTGCTCCCGGGCATGCCAGAACATGCACTTCTCTCCTCCTGCTGTATGAACATGCTGTCTGCAGTCAAACTCTGGCTCAACTATACTCCTCCTCCCGACTGGATTTTATCGCAGGAGTAGGGGTAGTCTTGGTTTCTCCCGATCAGCTGGTCATCCAGCGTGCTTACTTCCTTTCGAAGCCGTGCTCCAACAATGTTGTCGAGTACAACTCACTCATTATGGGACTCCAGCTGGCGCAACAGCTGGGGGTGGATCATCTGGAAGCCTACGTTGACTCAAAACTCATCGTAAACCAGATCAGAGGGCAGTACGAGGTTCGCCATGAAGATTTGATCTCCTACCATAAAGTTGCATTGAACATCATTTCAACCTTCACCGGGTTCTTCATCGAACACGTACCTCGTCTACAAAATCTGGATATTGATGCTCTGGGTGGCCTCGCAGCCTCCTTAGCAGCCTCCCTCGGGACTCAATACTACGTCACGGTAGTTGGTCGAGACTTGGTCTGTCCCAAAAACAACCTGTGCTCACGAGCAGTCCATGCCATGTCAACAAGTGCTGGTGTTAATGTCCGAGATTGGAGATTCCCGTTCATCAACTTCGCTGTCTACGAAATTCTTCCAGAGGACCCGAAAGAAGTCGTCTCAGTCAGGAGACGCTCTCTTCGATTCTACTACGATACAACCACTAAAATGCTGTACCGACGCTCCTACGATGGACTTCTCCTTCAATATTTGTCCAACGAAGAAGCAGCCGAAGCCCTTCGAGAAGCTCACGATAGAACTTACGGGGCCCATCAACCTGGCCCATAGTTGCAGGACCGACTGCGACACATGGGCTACTACTGGCCAACCATGGCCGCTGACGCTGTCGACTATGCTAGTAAGTGTCATGCGTGCCAGCTTCACGCAGACTTCATCTATACACCGTCAGAACCACTACATCCTACAGTCGCCTCCTGGCCCTTCGAGGCTTGGGGCATGGACATTGTAGGACCGATCACCCCTCCTTCATCGAGAGGACACCGCTTCATCCTAGCCATCACCGACTACTTCTCCAAGTGGACAGAAGCAGTCCCGCTGGCGGAAGTAAAGAGCTCTAGGGTGATCAGCTTCATCAAACACCACGTCATCTACCGTTTTGGAGTACCCCGGAGGATCATCCACGATAATGGTCCTCAGTTCATAAGCCATGCTTTCAGCAGATTCTGTGACAAGAATCGCATTCAAAACGTGGCATCAACCGTTTACAATCCGGCAGCAAACGGATTGGCGGAGGCATTCAATAAGACTATCGTCAGGCTACTCAAAAAGGTCATGTCATCCAACAAATGCGACTGGGACGAAAAGCTCGACGAATGCCTTTGGGCTTACCGTACAACTGTACGGACCCCGACAGGCAACACACCATTCTTCTTTGTATACGGGAGCGAAGCGGTACTGCCTCTCGAGATCCAGATACGCTCACTCCGCGTAGCAATCACAAACCAACTCACAGAAGAGGACAATCAACGTCGTCGTCTGCAAAAATTGGAGGCACTTGACGAAAAGCATTTTCTAGCTCAACAACACATCGAACTCTACCAAGCCCGTATATCACAGGCTTTCAACAAAAAGGTCAAGCAGAGGACTTTTCAAGTAGGCAACCTGGTTCTGGCAGTCAGGAGGCTGATGGTGTTGACTCACAAAACACCAGGAAAGTTCGAGCCCAAGTGGGAGGACCTTTCATCATAGAGACGGTATACTCAAACGGTGCTTACCGCCTCGCCAAACCCAATGGGGACTTGTTCATGATGCCCATCAACGACAAGTTCCTGAAGAAGTACTACTCTTGACATCTTTCAGACATGTACTTCCACAAGGGGATCTATGGACCCAACCATCAGGGCTCACATATAATTTCCTTCCACAAAATCATACGCTTCTGGAACCCAGCTGTTCCGTGACATTCTCCAGTAGAAGAACAACCACGTCCACATCACCTCTGAGTTGTTCCCCCTACATCCTATAAAGCGGAATCTTACATTCCATCAGACTACGCTACCTATCTTGTTTACCACGTCCATATCACCTCTGAGTAGGAAAGCTCTACCATCAATCCCATATTTACCATGTCCATACTACCTCTGAATAAATATGTTGGTTCTCTCTCTCTCTCCCAACTTATTATCTGTACCTAAAACCAAGGTGCGCCAAGGATGATAAGTCCATATAAATTCCCCAGTGGAAGTACCCAAACCTATCACGTCCATACTACCTCTGATAGGATTGTCACACCTAAACAGTTCTACTGTTCATGCTTCTCGTTCAAAGTATTTCAAAACTTGTCCAAAAGTTTTAAAAACTTTGAAGGGGGTCTTGTAGAATCATGAAAAAGAAGGGATCTTGCTTTTAATTCCACATCGAAAAGGAGAAGAAGAGAGGTCTCATTCCACTCTATATATAGAGCCCTCTTGCCTCCTTTGAAAAGGGCACCAAAAAAAAAGAAAAGAAAAGGGAGCCCGTTATCCAGGGAGCCCGTTCGAGCCACAAAAAGTTACAGTTGTTCTTCTCTTCTACTGGGTTGGCT
This sequence comes from Iris pallida, assembly GCA_029216955.1. Classification (NCBI taxonomy): domain Eukaryota; kingdom Viridiplantae; phylum Streptophyta; class Magnoliopsida; order Asparagales; family Iridaceae; genus Iris; species Iris pallida. Next base: position 3,895,125 of record JANAVB010016797.1, on the reverse strand, counting down.
GCAAGTTCTTCACTCGCTGTCATGGCGAGGATAATTTAGACTCTGAGTACTATGCGCCCCACGGGCTGGTACGAAGAAGTCCAAGGAGGCACGGGCTATGCGCCTCAAACGTGCTATGCCAACGGCAAACCAGAAGCATGCGCTCACAATCATACGCGCTGCTGATGGTAAGCTGTATAAGGTCGACTCTGGTGCTTCTGCGCCAGAAACGAGCCGACCTTCAAAGTCCTTGTCTCACTTGGGCGCATCTACTGCGTTCGCAACCAAGTCGAGCAAGGCAAACCCTGTGGTCTTGAACTCCCGTGCCTCCTCTGGTTTGTGCGTTCGAGGTTCGTTCAAGTCACTTTAAGTATTGTACCCCTACTACTGATCTGAGTGCCTGTTTGGTGTTGGATCAAGGGATGCAGCATTCACTTGACCACTCCTGCGCTTGGCCTTGCCATGTGCCTGATGGGGGTGTAAAGGTGGCACATTCACTTGACCACTCCGGCGCTTGGCCTTGCCATACGCCTGATGGGGGTGTAAAGGTGGCACTCTAACTTGACCACCCCGGCGCTTGGCCTTGCCATGCGCCTGATGGGGGTGTGAAGGTGGCGTTCTCCTCTATCGATTTGCGTAATGTGATCATTCATAAACTTCGATCAGGAGAGCCGACCAACAAGCATAATGTGCCCCTCACAGGGCACACTTGTGCTACGGTCGCCATCAACTGCTGCTACCGTAAGACAGGGTCTCCACCACCAAGGCAGTCTGTGTTCCAGCTGTTGCAATAAGCTGTACCTGTCCGACATTATCTCAGGCCAATTAAAGACTTTATAACAGCCTACTCTCAACTAGGCTCATCACTCAGATGTCTCAGCTAGCCGTGTCGCCTCAGCCCGGCGTATTACTCTCAGTCTTCTGAAGGAGTTCACCGTCAAAGCTTCTTCGAACAAGAAAAACCATCATCCACAGTACAGCGTCTTGCCGAGAAGGAGGATCAGTCGAATCCATCTTCGTGGAGAAGTCAAGGGAGAGACAACAAAACTCTCTCAAACTGTTGCTATTCATAGGCCAGGACAAATCAAACCCACGTGCCAAGTGGCAACCTTCCCGAAGTCAGTGCAATGAACTTGTATTTATGATGAATTAATCCCCCTTTCGAATTCAGCTAAGTCGAAGAGCCATCAAAGCCCCGAAGAACTCAATAGCGAGATCAATGAAGATACGTCATACAACAGATACGCCGGCCAGACCGCACATCACACAGACGCGCCCTCAACACCAAGCGCCTCACAAGCATGTGCCCTCATGCGGCCCCATGCGCTGAAGTCTGACAGAGTTGACCGCACGTTCCCCAAAGACTGCAGTTGACAGCTTTTTCAGAAAATGAAGCGTCGCCAACGTCAGCATCATCATTACTTTCCTTCGGCGATTACAAGTCACGTGGCCGCCCAACCACTTGCATGCGCCTCCGCGGCCATGCTCCCGAAGCTCTGTATGCGCCTCAAAAGCCATGTGTCCCAGACTTTCTCTCTGATCCCTAAAGACAGAAGTAAAGTCACTACCGAAGCTCTGCATGCGCCTCAAAAGCCATGCGTCCCAGACTTCTCTCTGATCCCAAAAGACAGAAGTAAAGTCACTACTTAAGCTTCGCATGCGCCTCAAAAGCCATGCGTCCTGAATGGTTTGTGACTCCCAAAAGGTTAGGAGCCAAAGTCTCCTCATGCGCCCAATCCCAGGCGCATCCTACCAGATCATTCTCCATCAAATCCGAGATCTTCGAGCCATGGGTCGATAACACGTGTCCTTTGACTCGATTCACCCAAGATCTCAGTAACAGAAAGATCTTATTCCCTGCTACGTGCCGGCTCACAACAGCAGTATAAAGAATTCAACCCCTCAATCAGGGCACATCGACCATGCGCCTCCATCAGCAATCACCACGTGGCGTCCCCACGTCCAGGCACATCCTACATATGCGCGTATGAGCAGCCAGCCTGCAAAGCTATAAATAGAGGGATCATTTCCTTCTCACCCACGGACAAACACACACAGAGGCAAACATACATCGACAGACAGAGACTTTGCACCACCAGAGAGGCAGATACAGACACTCAACGTCTTCCTCCTCTCAGCAAGCTCTAGCACCCAGAGCAATACAAACCTTCAGAGAACCGATAACCATCGTCAGATCGTCAACGGAGTCAACGCATTACCACTCGCTCCATCGGCACAAGGGACCCAGATAAACAAAAGTGTACTCCTGGGACTACGTCTAAATCCTATATTGTAACACTGTTCTGTTTGTATTGAAATTTGCAATCAAAAGATTTTAATGGCAAACACTAACTCTAACGGCAGAAACGAAAATAATGTAAATTACTGGAGAGATAGCATTCATACCTGAAAGATATTTCCTAATGCAAACGACTTTGATCCAAGTCCCGATTCTCTCATAAATCCAGGCGAAATCAAACTGCCGAATTAAGAACAATCGAACTCAATTCGAATTCCCAATCTATCACCAGCTCCCAACACTCTATAACCAGAATTTAGACAGGAACCATTCCTCAATTCAAACAATGAATCCAAGACTAAAAAGAATGAAAATGAAACCAAAATAGTCACGATACTTACTAAGAATGCATTCTAACTGATCAAGTCTCAATTATACGATTAGCTCAACCGAACCTATTTCAAAATACAAAACTCAGTACCCCTATCCGTAGTATAGCTAAAATAATTTTAGAAAAATCAATCGAGAGCCGATCTACTCACCCGAACTTCTAGATCGTATAAACTCCGTCGATTAGGTGTCCTCGAAAAGGTCACGATCAGAAACGAACACGATGCAGAGTAGAGAAAGAATCTGCCAATTCCGATCCCGAATTGATCAGATCAATCGGCCAAAAATCCAAAAAGAAATGTGAACAGAACCGAACTCACCGTCTTTGATGTTCGTCGGAGGAGTCGACTCCGAAGAGGTCAGTCGCCGAGAACAGAGAGTCGTTGTCGAGAACTCCACACGTGTCGAAGAAGAGTTGGGCAGCTGTCATGACCTAGCTGCTGGGGTGGTGGCGCTGCTAGTAGCTCAGACGTCGGGGAAGTGATCCGACTTCGTCGCCATCGCCAGAGTGAAGAGCTAGGGCTGAGCTCGTCGTAGAATGAACCACCGTGAGGTGATCGGTCCCACCGCCGCCTAGCTCGTCGTGGAAGAGTGGCTCGCACGTCGCCGTCCCACCGCCGAAGATTTGAAGAAAAATGATTAGGGTTTGTGATCGGAAAAATTGGGAAAGAAATGCTCACAAATTTGTAGATGAAGAGAGAATGAACATTCTCTCTCCTCCACCATCGGTTCATAAAGAGAAAAATTATAATTATGCAACTAAGTCCCCCCACTCCAGCATTTTTGTAAACCAACCCTTCCTGATTTGGTAATTTTTAAAAACCCCCTCTCCCTTTTCATTAATTGCAAGATCTGATAAAATCAGTTGAAAAGTTGTTTTAACAATAATTGGGGACCACTAAGTTAGTTGTAACAAACTTTTGAAATTAAAAAATATATATATATTCTGCTCCCAAATTCTTTCCCTTCCAAAGTATTCATATAATATATTTATAGGAAAAGAATGAAGTATTATTAAAAAAAATTAAATTACACCAAAATTGGGAAAAGTGGAGTTACATCTTCTACTAAGGCAAAACAATGCATGCTAAATACCATCAGTCAACCATTGAAAGCCACACAGTAGATGAATTTTAGATGCTTTCTTCTCATATTCTTTGTTATCTAGAGTTCTTAGTGCTATGGAGGTATTAGACTAATATTTTTTACAATGTATGATCTACTACTAGTTTAGACACTACTACAAATGTAGTTCAACTCTAAGCTTGCATTTGGTAATGATCATTGGGTTGTGTAGTTCTTCAAGCTTACATATGTTGACAAATTATCTAATTCACAGGTTGCGCTAAACAGGCTCTTAGGAGATAGGTTTGCATCTTTTTATAGTACTCTTAACACTTCTTTTATTGGAATAGCATCGTACATTATTGTTGCTTCTGTATTTTTGACTTGTTGGTGACTTTTTCAAGTTTCTTTACAATTTATAGATATGGTGCATATTTATATACAAATGATCCTATCTGTTTTTAGTAATACGAATAGCACCTTATTATTTTGACTGACAAGTGAGTTTTGACTTGTTTGCATCAGAAGTAAAAACTGATAGTATCAGAACTAAAAACTGATAGTTAAAACAAGCATCATATCATTTTTGACTTGTTAGTGAATTTTTTATGTCTCTTTATTATTTATAGAAACTGATATTATCATAAGTCAAATTGATAGTATCAGTTTTTACTAAAATTGACAAGCAGAGGTTCACGACACCGACGATGATAAGTAATTAGGTACAATATGAGGATAAAATCCCAACTTTGTGCTACTGTATTTACATATAACCATATAACTGTTCTATACTAGTGACATTGATGAACAAATAAAGCCTAAATTATCCAAATACTTCAATCAACCACCAATATTTGGATCAAGCGTACAAAAACTACAGTCGGAGTCTCAAATTAAATCAAACAAAAACTAATATCAATAAAAATAAAATTAATCCAAAACTTATATCTCAAATTAAAATCAAATTTCTTAAGAAAAAGTTGGGAAAAAAATAAAATCGTACCCACAATCGGAGTCGAGTGGCAGCCGTCGGAGTCGAAGTCGAGTAGCAACCATCGGTCTTGTTGGTGTCCTGAAATTGGTACATACAAAACCGAAAATAAATATGTATGCCCTAAAAATCAGATCCACCTAAATAACAAAGGAAAAACCCAAAATAAAAAAGGAAAATTAGGAAAAATAAGAAAGAGAGCAAAAAATTAAAAATAAAATAAAGAAAAATAAGAGAGATGACTATGGCCTGAGAGTAGAGAGAGAAAAAGAAGCGAGAGGGAGAACCTGACGTGAAGAAAACATGTGATGAGAGAGAGGGAGGGAGAAGCGAGCGAGCGAGAGAGAACCTTGTCATGAGAAAGAGAAGTTAGAGAGAGAGAACCAATGTCGACGAGAGCAGCTCGAGAGAGGGGAGACGACAACACAAAGAAAGAAAACCTATCTTTGAGAAGAGCGTAAGAGGGAAATAGTCGCGGGCAAACAAAAATAAGAGCACCTTGGGTGCCATTTTTTTGGGTTTATAGCACATTTTGGGCACCCTTTTTTTGGTATGGTCATATTTGGCGTTCAATGTACGCCACAAACAGACCTATTTTTTATATTCTGAATTTTTTTACGACATGCAGCGATAGGTATGTCGTAAATTGATTATTTACGGCATACTATTTAAGCACGTCTTAATTTTAACGTCGTAAAAAGTCGTTGTCACTCCCCGTTCCCAGAATGCGTATTTTAATACGTGTACTGCTTGAATGTATTTATTTAATATTTATCATGCATTTATTTTGTACTTAATTCCTTTAATTTTACGCTAATTATTTTTCCTGTATTTTATTTTCTGCTTTTGCTTTGTCTTAGATTCGGCTTGGGTTGGTTTGTTTTGGTTTAGGATGGTTCATTATGAACCCAACTAACCCCTACCTACCATCATCTCCATTTAAAGCCCAACCCTTTCTCTCTCTTCATTACTTCTCATTCTCTTTTACTCTTCTTCTTCCTCATAACTGTAACGCCCCAGTCCCAAAATACGTAGGACTAGGAACGTAGACATGCCAGCTGTATTCATACGAAGTATACCCCAATATATGGAAGCCTCGTATAAATACATAAGCTATAAAATGTAGTAGAACCATAACTAATCTTATCCACACAAATTAAAGGAATAAAAGATATCATATAATGAGAATGAATTATCTTGATACAATATGTTGGGTGAAGACAAATCCACTACCAACAAGTAAAGGAAAAAAATACATACGAAAGATATGAATTTGGCGAGCGAAGCGAAGACGATCCAAATGCAATCATCCTTGAAAAATGAACAAGGCTAGAGCTAAAGCACCTGCGAAAGATAATAGCACACACCTGGAGAGATAACCAGGTCCTCAGAGGGACGTAACAAGACACATAATATCATGCCATATAAACTGAATAAATATTGCTCAAATAAATAAGTAAATTGAATTATAACATGGTCCAATACGCACCTACTGAACGAGCGTACCATCCCCCCAACCAAACAAGGACAGGAGATGGTAAACTAATTTACGGTAATGTATCTTCCCATGCTATGAATCCAATATGGTATCCGGACCCCAACAAGGTTCAATACCTTCTCATCGAAGTAGTAAGTCACACCTACAACCAAACAAGGACAAGATGTGACGAACTAATCCGCGACAAGTTATTGTTCCAAGCCACGGTCAGATACAAGTACCCAAACCAAAAGTACTCGTACCTAACGGATAAAGGTAGCCTACCGTTCTAAGTGAAATATAGTTAAGAACAATCCTTCCTACGCATGGGCCCTGCCTAAATAGGATCGGCGTAGTCCCCTCTTAGGCACCAGAGGCCCCATCAGTAAGAGCATGACGTTATGCAGAATCGTCAGTGGCCGTTAGTAATCATGGGTCATCAACCCCGTATCTCCAGCGGAGAGTCCGGGTTACAAGGGAATGTACATCGAAGCCCATACGCTAAGGAATTGTCCTCCCCGCCCAATGCCTACTATGTTGTATTCACAACACAAAATCACTATAACCGCTAAGTCAAACTAGCATACAACCTCTATTAGCGGTTATTCCTATCGCACGGCTTGTACGTACTGGTGGCCAGCCAATACCTACATGCGACACACAACTTCGTGTTACAACGTGTCAAGGCCAATGAATACAACACACAAGGTGGTCCCTTAAATCTAGGTTTAATGTAAGAAAAATAATACATAGCAGGAAATATAGATGAACAGTAAGTTCTAACAGGTTATGCCATGTATCACAGTTTATATAAAGAAAATAAGTAATGCATGAAATATGAGCTAAAATAAATAAACAGCAAATGGCAAGGTGTCTTGCCTGGTAGTACGCCTGGTGTGCTGCGATAATCACGATGACACGAACTGCGACTTTGGTGTAACAACTACACAAGGAGACCTCTGATGGTGGCACAGACAGTTCCATTGGGTCCAGGACGGTCAAGTTAGCTAGGATGGACATAAGGTAGTCTCGAAATGGGCGAAGGAATAGGAACAATAGGACTTGGATACGGACAGAAGAAAAATTAAAGAATAATGGATAAATAAATATTTATATATATACAAGTGTTAGAAAATATTTACAATTCCTAAAACTAGTTTTCATACGTCAAAATATTTGTAGGAAAAATATTTATTATAAATACCATGAATCTAGAAACTATTTAGGGCTCAACTCTATTTTGTAAAAATATGATCTGTAGGCCAATAACCCTAAAATAATATAATAAAACTTTCAGAATTTAGTTTTGAAATTATATCTAGCCCAATTAAATACTATATTTTTGTATATGTACAATTTAGAAATTATTAATATAACTTTATTTTGAATTTAACTATGATAGTACTAATGTAACTAGTAGAAGTTTATAACCATAATATTTATGCTAGTAGTAAAAATAATAATAATTAACAAACAAAAAAAATAATAATAATATTAATACTAAACCTTCTCTTATTGAAGACAACTTGATAAAATAATAATAATTATAATAATAATACTAATACTTAATAATATAATGATAAAAATATCAAATATGATGTTACAATATAACAAAATCAAAATAGTAATACTAATCAATCCTAATAATAAAAACATATAAAGTATTTCAGTTAACATTAAAAAAATAAGCAAATAAAAATAAAGAATAAAAAATAAAATAAAATAACTAAATAAAAACAATGAAACACCACTATTCTTCTCAACAGCAGCAAAATAAAAAATATCAATGGTTAACCGAGAGGAGGAGTGAGCGAGGGAGGCGGTCGGGTTTCCGCGGCTGCGCCGGCGAGGGTGGAGAAGGTCGAAGGAAGGAAGAGGGAAGAAGGGGCGGCGAACGCGGTGGAGGGAGACTTGGAGGAGAAAGAGGGGAGAAGTCGGGGGATCGGGCTCAGCGGCTTGGTACGCACGCCGGCGGCTGGGCGCTCGGCGGAAGGTCGATCGGAGAGGGGTGAGAAGCGATGGAGGTCTGATCCGAGCTCGGCGGTCAAGGGGCGCGGTTGGAGGCGTGGTTGTGGCGGCTGGTGGTCGGAGAAAGGGTACGGAGGACGGTGGAGGATTAGGTCGGCGGAGGGCGGAGCTAGCGATGGAGAGCGGGGTTTACGTGGGAAGAGAGGGAGAGCCGACGTGAGGGGGTCGGACGCTCTCCTCCAGGCCGTGCGGCGCCCGCGGCGGCGGCGAGGCTTCAACGGCGGCGTCAACGGCCGGGGCTCCGGGCTGGGTCGCTCAGATCTGGAGGACCAGATCTCGAGCTTTGGGTCGCACCGCTCGGTGGTTCGTACGGTGGATCGGGGCGCACGGGGAGAGGCTCCGGTCGCTGGGGCGAGGCCAGGGTTCGGCGGGATCGGACGACGTCGGGTAATCGAGCACGAAGGGCGCTCCCACGGTGGACGCGTCGGGCGAGACGCGGAGTTTGGCTCGGCGTAGCGGTCGACGCCAGCGCGACGAGGCGGGGGACAGGTGAGTCTTGATTCTTTTTTTTTGCGTTTTTGCTGTGGTGGTTGGGAATTCCGGCCGGTGGCCGTGGTGGTTGTGGTTGTTCCGGTGGACGGTGTGTTTGGGGATGGGTTGTCGGGAACGCCGGTAATGGTGGTGGTTTGGAGGTCAGGGTGTCTGTGGTAGGGTTGACGAGGCAGTGGGGGTTTGGCCATGAGCCGAGGTCAGGGAATTGGTGGCGAAGTCGCGGGGTTGGTGATGGCGATGATGAAGGAGAGGTGGTGGCTGGTAGTGTTGACAGCGGATTGGCCGGAGTTCGACGGGGGTTGTTGTGGTGCCGAAGGTTGCGGGCATGGTGGCTGGTCGTGGAGTCTGCGATGGCGGCGATGGCTAGGGATTAGAGTTAGGGCTTGGGATTATGAATTTATTCAATCGTGTCGGGGTTGTCGACACAGAACTTTAATGTAAATGTAATAGATGGAATAAGATAGTGGACTGGGAGGGAACATGAACACGATGTACAGATTTTTGGGTTGTAGAAAATTTATGGATGAATAATGTGGAGGAGTACCTGCCTATTTATAGGATGTGGGAATTCCCACTTAGATATGGACTAGGAATATTTAAAACCCAAGTAGATAAATCATCTATTTAAATTAAATCAATCAAATCAAATCAAATTCAATCCAAATCCAATTAAATCTATTTAAATTCCCTTAGTTTAAAATCTAATCAATAAATCAAATTTCAATTATTTAACAATTTAAATAAATACATAGATTCAAATCAAGATTTAAATCTCCACAATAAATTCAAAATATGCTTTCCAAAAATACTAATAATATTAATTTCGAAAATTGCATTTTTATTTAAAATAAACTAATAAATATTTATGAGCTATTTGTATGCACAAATATTCTTTACATAAATATACTTTCTAATATACCATTTTATGGGAAAATACTTTATAATTATAACTGCATAAATAAAAGGCTTTTCATAATTAAAACCATAAACTTGAAATGATAGCTAGAAATAATTATTACCTATATTATTTTGAAACCATAAAAATAGAAAAATATGTTTTTCTAAAAATATGTACGCTCGCACATATTAGCACTCGTCGAGCAATTTCAAAAAATAAAATTTTCGTACACGACGTACAATACGACTACGTGACGTACAATACAAAATTTTTAAATCAGTACCAAATTTAATAATAAAAAATATAGTAGAAATTTAGGGATTTTACATCCTACCCAACTTAAAAGAATTTCGTCCTCGAAATTAAGAATTTGTAGGGGGTGAGAAGACAAGGGGGTATCGATGGGGAACAATCGATAACAAAATCATGCCGTAAGAATCGCGATCTAAATTATAGAAAAATAATACGGTATGATCACGGGTAATGAATGAGGGTCACGATTAAGAGAACGAATTAGATTCGCTTTAATTAAGCGATTAGAGGGTCTTGATAGGGTCGAGTAGTTTAGGATGAAGATATAGCAACATCGAGTGAGAATGGTCATAGCCGATAGGAAGGCTGGAGAAAGTTCTAGTATAACGCCTTCGCCCTCCTAAAATTGATGAAGGCGAAAGCAATATAGAGTTCGAAGGAGGCATTTATCGAATTCGAATACGTGATCCAAAGACGATCGAATAATTTCAAAGGAATTGTCAAGGAAGTCGTGGATGGGATTCTAGAGGACAAGCTTAACTATGTCCCCATCCACGTAGAATAATAGGCAAAAGCGAACCAAGTGCACTTGGTTGATCAGACCATCCTGCACCGGTTCTGATTAGACGCTATGTTAGTAGGAATTCTTCCAATAACATATGTCATGAACAAGCTTGATAAAGATTTGAGCTTGCAAAAACTAGGCTACATTAGCATCATTAGTCTAGATAGTAAAAATATAGGCACGAGATTTAAAATTTGAAATAAAGAACAAATATGAATAGTCTAAGAGTCATAAGGATCTAAGTCTTGTTTATTCCTATACTATCATTCTATGGTTTTATTGACCAAGGCTTGGTTGACCAAATGGGTTAACTTCCTCTAGTCTCTATGGTATAGATAATATTATTTGTTTTCCCTTAATGGTCAAGGGTGTGTGGGGTATTCTACCCAACTTAAAGAATTAAGCTAATGGTGTTTTGGGACAACTAGCTAGTAGGGTCAATCTCTAGCAAGCACGAAGGGGAGATAAGAATAGGGACGGAAGAAAGTAAGCAAGATGCAATTGATGAGTCAAACGGTAGATAAAATCAAGGAAAGAGGTCAAGTATGTGGATGAGATCCTAGACTTCTAATCCTATACGCAGGCTTGCTTGGTACGGTAAAGTAACCAAACAATTTATCTAGACCTGCATGGGCCACCACAAAAATATGTAACGCCCCAGTCCCAAAATACGTAGGACTAGGAACGTAGACATGCCAGTTGTATTCATACAAAGTATACTCCAATATATGGAAGCCTCGTATAAATACATAAGCTGTAAAATGTAGTAGAACCATAACTAATCTCATCCACACAAATTAAAGGAATAAAAGTTATCATATAATGAGAATGAATTGTCTTGATACAACATGTTGGGCGGAGACAAATCCACTACCAACAAGTAAAGGAAAAAAAATACATATGAAAGATATGAATTTGGCGAGCGAAGCAAAGACGATCCAAATGCAATCATCCTCGAGAAATGAACACGGCTAGAGCTAAACCACCTGCGAAAGACAATAGCACACACCTGGAGAGATAACCAGGTCCTCAGAGGGACGTAACAAGACACATAATATCATGCCATATAAACTAAATAAATATTGCTCAAATAAATAAGTAAATCGAATTATAACATGGTCCAATACGCACCTACTGAACGAGCGTACCATCCCCCCGACCAAACAAGGACAGGAGATGGTAAACTAATTCACGGTAACGTATCTTCCCATGCTATGAATCCAATATGGTATCCGGACCTCAACAAGGTTCAATACCTTCTCATCAAAGTAGTAAGTCATACCTACAACCAAACAAGGACAAGATGTGATGAACTAATCCGCGAAGAGTTATTGTTCCAAGCCACGGTCAAATACAAGTACCCAAACCAAAAGTACTTGTACCTAACGGATAAAGGTAGCCTACCGTTCTAAGTAAAATATAGTTAAGAATAATCCTTCCTACGCATGGGCCCTGGCTAAATAGGATCGGCGTAGTCCCCTCTTGGGCACCAGAGGCCCCATCAGTAAGAGCATGACATTCCGCAGAATCGTCAGTGGCCGTCAGTAATCATGGGTCATCAACCCCGTATCTCCAGCGGAGAGTTTGGGTCACAAGGAAAGGTGCATCGAAGCCCATACGCTAAGGAATTGTCCTCCCCGTCCAATGCCTACTATGTTGTATCCACAACACAAAACTACTATAACCGCTACGTCAAACTAGCATGCAACCTCTATTAGCGGTTATTCCTATCGCACGGCTTGTACGTACTGGTGGCCAGCCAATCACGCACTTCCATGTCCTATATGCGATACACAACTTCGTGTTACAACATGTCAAGGCCAATGAATGCAACACACAAGGTGGTCCCTTAAATCTAGATTTAATGTGAGAAAAATAATACATAGCAGGAAATATAGATGAACAGTAAGTTCTAACAGGTTATGCCATGTATCACAGTTTATATAAAGAAAATAAGTAATGCATGAAATATGAGCTAAAATAAATAAACAGCAAATGGCAAGGTGTCTTGCCTGGTAGTACGCCTGGTGTGCTGCGATAATCACGATGATACGAACTGCGACTTTGGTGTAACAACTACACAAGGGGACCTCTGATGGTGGCACGGACAGTTCCATTGGGTCCAGGACGGTCAAGTTAGCTAGGATGGACATAAGATAGTCTCGAAATGGGCAAAAGAATAGGAACAATAGGACTTGGATACGGACAGAAGAAAAATTAAAGAATAATGGATAAATAAATATTTATATATATACAAGTGTTAGAAAATATTTACAATTCCTAAAACTAGTTTTCATACGTCAAAATATTTGTAGGAAAAATATTTATTATAAATACCATGAATCTAGAAACTATTTAGGGCTCAACTCTATTTTGTAAAAATATGATCTGTAGGCCAATAACCCTAAAATAATATAATAAAACTTTTAGAATTTAGTTTTGAAATTATATCTAGCCCAATTAAATACTATATTTTTGCATATGTACAATTTAGAAATTATTAATATAACTTTATTTTGAAATTAACTATGATAGTACTAATGTAACTAGTAGAAGTTTATAACCATAATATTTATGCTAGTAGTAAAAATAATAATAATTAACAAACAATAATAATATTAATAATATTAATACAAAACCTTCTCTTATTGAAGACAACTTGATAAAATAATAATAATTATAATAATAATACTAATACTTAATAATATAATGATAAAAATATCAAATATGATGTTACAATATAAGAAAATCAAAATAGTAATACTAATCAATCATAATAATCCTAATAATAAAAACATATAAAGTATTTCAGTTAACATTAAAAAAATAAGCAAATAAAAATAAAGAATAAAAAATAAAATAAAATAACTAAATAAAAATAATGAAACACCACTGTTCTTCTCACCAGCAGCAAAATAAAAAATATCAATGGTTAACCGAGAGGAGGAGGAGTGAGCGAGGGAGGCGGTCGGGTTTCCGCGGCTGCGCCGACGAGGGTGGAGAAGGTCGGAGGAAGGAAGAGGGAAGAAGGGGCGGCGCACGCGGTGGAGGGAGACTTGGAGGAGGAAGAGGGGAGAAGTCGGGGGATCGGGCTCAGCGGCTTGGTACGTACGCCGGCGGCTGGGCACTCGGCGGAAGGTCGATCGGAGAGGGGTGAGAAGCGACGGAGGTCTGATCCGAGCTCGGCGGCCAAGGGGCACGGTTGGAGGCGTGGTTATGGCGGCTGGTGGTCAGAGAAAGGGCGCGGGGGACCGTGGAGGTTTAGGTCGGCGGAGGGCGGAGCTAGCGGTGGAGAGCGGGGTTTACGCGGGAAGAGAGGGAGAGCCGACGTGAGGGGGTCGGGCGCTCTCCTCCAGGCCGTGCGGCGTCCGCGGCGGCGGCGAGGCTTCAACGGCGGCGTCAACGGCCGGGGCTCCGGGCGGGGTCGCTCAGATCTGGAGGACCAGATCTCGAGCTTTGGGTCGCACCGCTCGGTGGTTCGTACGGTAGATCGGGGCGCACGGGGAGAGGCTCCGGTCGCTGGGGCGAGGCTAGGGTTCGGCGGGATCGGACGGCGTCGGGTAATCGAGCGCGAAGGGCGCTCGCTACGGTGGAAGCGTCGAGCGAGACGCGGAGTTCGGCTCGGCGCAGCGGCCGACGCCGGTACAACGAGGCGGGGGACAAGTGAGTCTTGATTCTTTTTCTTTACGTTTTTGCTGTGGTGGTTGGGAATTTCGGCCGCTGGCCGTGGTGGTTGTGGTTGTTCCGGTGGACGGTGTGTTTGGGGACGGGTTGTCGGGAACGCCGGTGATGGTGGTGGTTTGGAGGTCAGGGTGTCTGTGGTAGGGTTGACGAGGCAGTGGGGGTTTGGCCATGAGCCGAGGTCAGGGAATTGGTAGCAAAGTCGCGGGGTTGGTGATGGCGATGATGATGGAGAGGTGGTGGCTGGTAGTGTTGACAGCGGGTTGGCCGGAGTTCGACGGGGGTTGTTGTGGTGCCGAAGGTTGCGGGGATGGTGGCTGGTCGTGGAGTCTGCGATGGCGGCGATGGCTAGGGATTAGAGTTAGGGCTTGGGATTATGAATTTATTCAATCGTGTCGGGGTTGTCGACACAGAAATTTAATGTAAATGTAATAGATGGAATAAGATAGTGGACTGGGAGGGAACACGGACACGATGCACAGATTTTTGGATTATGGAAAATTTGTGGATGAATAATATGGAGGAGTACCTGCCTATTTATAGGATGTGGGAATTCTCACTTAGATATGGACTAGGAATATTTAAAATCCAAGTAGATAAATCATCTATTTAAATTAAATCAATCAAATCAAATCAAATTCAATCTAAATCCAATTAAATCTATTTAAATTCCCTTAGTTTAAAATCAAATCAATAAATCAAATTTCAATTATTTAACTATTTAAATAAATACATAGATTCAAATCAAGATTTAAATCTCCACAATAAATTCAAAATATGCTTTCCAAAAATACTAATAATATTAATTTCAAAAATTGCAATTTTATTTAAAATAAACTAATAAATATTTATGAGCTATATGTATGCACAAATATTCTTTACATAAATATACTTTCTAATATACCATTTTATGGGAAAATACTTTATAATTATAACTGCATAAATAAAAGGCTTTTCATAATTAAAACCATAAACTTGAAATGATAGCTAGAAATAATTATTACCTATATTATTTTGAAACCATAAAAATAGAAAAATATGTTTTTCTAAAAATATGTACGCTCGCACATATTCGCACTCGTCGAGCAATTTCGAAAAATAAAATTTTCGTACACGACGTACAATACGACTACGTGACGTACAATACAAAATTTTTAAATCAGTACCAAATTTAATAATAAAAAATATAGTAGAAATTTAGGAGTTTTACAATAACTCTCTCCACCTACCAAGAGCTTAGGCAAGTGCATCTTGATTCTACATGAGAACCCATTTTTATGGTTTATTTATCTTCCTCTCATGATTCTACGATAGTATAGAACTTGACATTTTCCATTTTGAAAGTTCTATTTTTGTAGATCTAGAAATTTGTTATTTTTGGATTTTGGTGGTTTTGATCTACCAAACTTCCTTAAATTCGAGTTTTGATCATTCTAGGTTGTTGAGATTTGTGTTATACCCCATTTTGATCTATTGAAGTCCCATTTTTGGCTTCGATTTAAGGTTTCACGAAATTTAGAGTTCTGAAGGTTCTCTACGCCCACGTTTTTACGTGCCCGCGTAATATCAAGCTCTACGCCCACGATCATTCGTGTCAGCATGAATGTAGATTACGCAAGTCTACTCTGGCTTGATGATATTCCTTTACGCATATTCATTTACGCGCAACAGTATTCATTTACGCGTATTCATTCATGCGTAAACTTTAACTCTTTATGCGTACAAGCTTTTACGCGTAACTCGACCCTTTACGCATACAAGTTTTACGCGTAACTCTATTCTTTACACGTACTCCCCTGGCTTGATGTTATTCCTTTACGCGTATTCATTCACGCTTAACGTTATTTCTTTACGCGTGTTCCTTCACGCGTAATGTTGTTCCTTTACGCGTAACGGTACTTTCTTCACGCGTACAAGTTTACGCGTAACATGATTTCCTTTATGCGTACAAGTTCACACGTAAATACTATCTGCTTTACGTGTAATGCTATTCCCTTTTCACGTACAAGTTCATGCGTGATGCTATTCCTTTACGCGTAATGTTATTTCTTTACACGTATTTTTCTGGCTTGGCGTATTTCATTGAGCGTACTCCTTTGGCGTACATGGCATCCTTTATTATATCCTTACGTCTTTTGACATGAACTCGATAAAATCATGATATGTTAATATATTTTTAATACATATTGTCGTGTGGAATGTACCCTGTATCTTAATTAATTTATGGATACCCAGAATGACTGGAACTTAACCCTGAGAGTTATAGACCCGACCATACTAAATGCTAGTTTGACTTTTATGCCTTATTACGAATTGACATTGATTGTTACCTCGACTAATGATTGATCATGCATTCCTAGTTGGAACTAAGAGACTGGCTAGTCGTCTTATTGAAATTGAATGAGATACGTTCATATTAACCATGAACTATTGCAATCGACTAGCCAATCCCGAACATTGGCATATGGACACGTACAGACTTCAACTTGTTTCTATAAAAGCAGCATGTGTACCTTACAGTTAAGGCATGATTATTCTGTGGATAGGTTTGATTGTTGCATTACGCTATGTAAGACCTACAACCTAACCGCACGGGCATCATTATAGAGTTATGCATATCGTATCCTGTACGAAAGTACTCATTCTGAATGACCATGATTCACGGCATGAGATTTCAATCAACTTAGGGACTATTAAGTTAAATAAAATAACGATTGCATGGAGAGAATGGATTCTCGAGTTCTTATATGGCAGCCATCTCAGGACAATTAGTGTCCCGACATGCCGGCTAGTTCCCACAGATACTGTAAATCTGTCACACGGACAGGGAGTGGTATCTGCTTATACTGTTACATATATTGATGACGGGCATCCCGCTGGGACTCGTCTAATTCATGATTGGCACAATTGATTATTGGGTAGACTAGCCTTGCTTGTACATAGTAAGAACTGAGGAATCCTTTATTGCATATTTTCGGGGCAACTTGGAACTTACAGTTAGCAAGCCGTAGTAGTTGTATTGCCATTTAAATTGATTTATTTGTGTACTGTACTTACTCTGTTAACTACTGAGATGATCAGAATGTCGGGACATGACGGGTCAACTTCTGTCCTTGTTTGGTTGAGAAGTTGGTTTAAAGTGTCGTAATGTTGTGTGAATTTCAGTAGCAAACGGAGACTTATTTATCATATTCTTAATCTTACCACTGGTTTTAATCCTCATGTCGTGCTTCCTTGTGGTACTTGCTATTAGAGGTCTAACCTCTCTAGTTTTGCATGGCCAGATTTAGAGCCAGTTCCCGAGGACTCAGCTTACTTCCACCTCCAAGATGGTCAATACTAGAGGGATGATCGTAGGAGGACACGAGTGGGTTCCTTACTTTCCTTCTCATTTTGCTACTTACTTTACATTTTGCCGCTTGGCACCGACATGTTAGTCGGATAGTCTTGCCCATACTTTTACATAATTGTAACTAAGTCAGACTGCAGCTGATAACGATTGTGTATACCTTGTTATATCATCTGGCTATGTTTTGTAAAGCCATACCTCAAGAACATTTTGACTGAGCATTTGGGACGCCTTACTGCTTTATCTCACATGTTCTCTATTACTGCTTCTTGATTGAATGATTGAGACAATAGATGTTGAGTAACCCTAGTGAGACTTTTATGTAGTATGCACTCCCTTGTCTTTTAGACAGCATTGATCGTATTATACGGTATTCATATACCCGTAATACGTAGCTGGCTGAGTCATTCCCCCGCTCTCCGATATTCTGGTTCTGGGGCGTGATAGTCACTTTTTTTGTAGTGCATACTACTGTAGCATGAGGTCACAAGCCTCTTTGTAGTACCAAACTATCCAGCATAAAGCCTTAGGCTTTCTTGCGGTGTTATGCCGCAACGACATGGCTTGTAAGGCCGAGGTTTTACCCCTATCTGGGTACCTCATCGTGGTATCGTACCACTATAACATGAGGACATCCTCCCCTTTGTAGTGCTGTCTACAGCTCTTTAATTTCATCATACAGCATTAGGCTACCTGCCTATTTGTTGTGCTACGCCACTGTGACTTGGCTTACAAAGCCGAGGCATTACCCTTACCTGGGAACCACCTGATGGAATCACCCCACAGTAGCGTAGAGTTACACTCCTTGTAGTGCTGTGCTACCGTGCTTTCTGTAAAGTACACCAGGCATTCACTCTGCCTGAGAACTCATTAAGGCGTTTAAGCAATCCTCATCACAAGAACCTTTTTTTGCTGAAAACATGTAGTAGACAACAGTGGTTGTAGGTCCGTAATATTTCCATGCCACAGAGGACATTTACCCACTATTTTTGATATTTTTCCAGTTACTGGTCCTCCTTTGAACCAAAAGCTAGATGCCTAATAGATTTCTCTTTGAACTAATAGCATAAAATTTTATGGTAGGATTGCAATAACATAATATCAGAATGCCTTCAAGCCCATTTCACAAGCTGTGTCATTGACCAGCTGGCGCTTGAGGCCCTTTGGGAACGGATCTGTCAGGTTCTCCTGAATTCGAACATCAATCACTGCAATGACACCTCTCTTGATGAGATCGTACACTGTCCTGTGTTTTAACCGCACAGTTCTCTTCTTTTCGTTGAAGAGATCATTTGATGCCACCGTCGCAGTCGTCTGGTTGTCGCAATATATCGAAATCATCGATATTTGCACCCCAACCACTGAAAGATTATACTTGAGCTTCCGAAGCCATTATGCTTCCTTCGCTGCGGTATCAAATACAAAGAACTCAGATTACATGTAGGATCGAAAGTGTATAGTCTGCTTCCTCGACTTCTATGATATAGCAACTCCACCTATTGTAAAAATGAATCCACCTACGGACCTCTTGCTATCCAACTCTGAGCACCAGCTGGCATTACTGAAGCCTTCTACTATCGACGGATCTCCACTGTAGTGCAGTACATATGTGTGAGTCTTCTTGAGATATCTCATTATCCGTTTCACAGCTTTCTAGTGTTCAATGCCTGTTTTGCTCGTAAAATGACTCAAAATTTCTACGATAAAAGCTATGTCAGGCCTTGTGGTAGTAGTTGCATACATCAAACTTCCGATGACACTTGTATACTCCAGCTGCCTGACGCTTTCTCTCGAATTAGGTTTCAACTTCAGGTCATGACTCTTGTAAGGCGTATCGATCACTGGAAGATCCTAATACCCGCAACGTGTGATCATCTTCTCAATATAACGAGACTGTAACAGCGCCAGTCCAGTATTTGTCCGGCATTGGATAATAAAGGGCAAGGTGCCCATTTTTCTAGTAAATGGTTCAAATCATTTTATCGATACGAGTGTTCTATATCGGATAAATTACCAACTATTTATTGTTTAAATATTTCGGTACTAACGTAGTGGTAGAAAGAGTACCATGTTTTGCCTGGACTTCAAACAGTTTAGCTTTAACCATGTTAATAGTCTCGCATTATCTTTGATCTTTATCCCAAAGATTATATCAGCTTTCCCCAAGTCCTTCATACTGAATTTAGTCGAGATGAACTTATTTGTCTCCATAACACAGCCCATATCCGTACCTAGGATTAGCATGCCATCCACGTACAGACAAACGATGACACCTCTTCCATCATCGAAGTTTGTGTAAATACACTTGTCTGTCTCACTGACCCTGTAGCCATTTGACCTTATAACCTTGTCAAACTTTTCATGCCACATCTTGGGAGCCAGATTAAGACCGTGCAAGGATTTTATCAACTTGCAGACTTTGTCTTTAAGACCCTTGACGACAAATCCCTTTGGTTGTTGTATGTAAATCTCTTCGGTCAGCTCGCCATTTAGGAAAGTTATTTTTACATCCATCTGATGTATCACGAACTTATGTATTGCTGCGAGAGCAATTAACATTCAGATGGTGGTCATCCGGGCTACTGGAACATATGTGTCAAAGTAGTCGATCCCCTGCTTCTGAGAAAATTCCTTGGCTACTAGCCTAGCCTTGAATTTGTCAATAGTTCCATCTGCTTTTATCTTCTTCTTCTTGAAGATCTATTTGCATCCGATGGGTTTTGCTCCTTCAGGAAGATCAACCAACACCCAAGTATTTTTAGAGGTGACTGAATCAATTTCAATGTCTATCACCTTCTTCCAGAAAATAGCGTCTTTGGTGTTCATCGTTTCAGCATTGGTAAGCAAATCTGCTTCCACATGATAGGTGACAAAGTTATTTTCGAAGTCCTTCGGCCTCCTCACTCACTTAGCTGACGGCTCAGCGAGCTCTGGTTCAACAGTTGTTTCTACAACTTTTTTTGGACTACGTTCTCATTAGAAACTTTAATTTTTTACGCACCCTCATTAATCTTCGGAATATCCGTAAGAACAATATTATTGTGCCTTACAAATTTATCTTCAAAATATTCTCTGTCACGGGATTCAATGATTTGATTTGATTTAATATCAAGAAATCTCGGAGCATCACTTTTCTCAACATAACCCAAGAAGATCGTCTTCGTAGTCCTTATCCTGAGCTTCTGAATCTTCAGATTTGGGAGCTTCACATATGCCAGATACCCCCACACTTGAATGAAATTCAAGTTAAATCTAACTTTGAACCAGAGTTCGTGAGGAGTAACGTCCGAAGTTGCATGCGGCACTATATTTAGACTAAAAGTGGCCGTCAATGCAGCTTCTCCCCCGTAATGTTTTGGAAGACCTACAATCAACAACATTGAGTTTATCATTTCTGTCAATGTTCTATTCTTCCTTTCTGCTACTCCTTTAGATTGAGGAGAGTATAAAGTAGTAGTCTCGTTGATAATTCCATGTTCTTTGCAGAACGATGCAAATTCATGAAACCGATACTATCTCCCTCGATCACTTCTTATTCTCTTTAGTTGTTGTCCAGTTTGTCGTTTAGCCTCGACCATGAACTCTTTAAACTTTTTGAATGCTTCGCCTTTAGCCTTCAGCAAGTAGAAGAACGCGTACTTTGAGAAGTCATCGATGAAGGTTATAAAATACTTCATCCCGGCCTTTATAGAGAATTGTTTGAAGTCACAGATATCGGAGTGTACCAACTCCAGAAGATCTGTGCTTCGATTAACCCGAGGAAATAGTTTCTTTGTGATCTTCGTCTGAGCACATACTTCACACTTCTCTACCTTATCCCCACATTTGGAGATAAGTCCTAGACTAAATATTTTGTTTATTCTTTTACAATGAACATGTCCTGGTCTATTATGCCACAACTCAAGAGTATAAGTAGAATGAGCGATTGCATTAATAACATTAGACTGATTTACAAGCTGAATTTTAAATATTCCTTTGGTATAAAATATTTTTCCGAAGTATGTTCCCTTTATGGATATCACCATCTGGCCAGCATTGATGTCCATCCTTAGGCCTGTATTATAGAGTAGGCCTCCAGAGATCACATCTTGAAGCGTTAGAGACTTCCCTGAAGTCAGCTTCAACACCAACGTCCTGATCCCCTACACTTCATCTTGTGCCTGGTTCTCTGCCATAACAACTTCAGAAGTTGGTATGTACGTGGTGACCCATTCCTTACTTGAGTAGACATGGCAGGTGGCACCAGTGTCTACCCACCAGTCAGAGTCAGCTTCCACCGTAGTGACCTGTGTAATCATTGCAACAACGTCAGTGATCATTGAAACCTTACTAGGCACATCTTTCTCTAATTGCTTGGGCTTAGATTTACAATCACTCTTGAAGTGGCCCTTCTTGTCACACTTGAAGCAAGCCAAATGGGGCCTTGGCTTCTGTTGTTTGATTGAAGTCCCTTTTACTTTCAGATTGTTGAGGTCCTTCTTCTTACTGTGGGAAGCTGCCAGCTTTTACTTAAATTTCTTGGTGTAAACCAAATTGGCGTTAGCCATCTATTTGGACAGAGTGTCCACTTTCAGTTGAGCCCTCATCTAGTCCTCAACATTGATTTTTTGTAGGAGATCTTCGAGACTGATCTCCAGTTTTGTCCTATGCATGTTTGCAGAGAACTTGCTCCACCCAGCGGGGAGCTTAGAGACGATCCCTCCAACAACAAACTTGTCGGTAAGAGGCATCCCCGCATCTTCCAACTTCTGTTGTAGCTTCAGGAACTCCTTCACCTGCGGCAGCATAGTCTTCTCGTCTTCAAAGAGGCACTTGTGATATTTTTCAATCACAAATATTTTGCTCCTGTTCTTGTCATCTTCGTACAGTTTTTCCAGAGGCTCCAATATCTTTTTAGCAATTATCTTCTTAGAATAAAATTGTCTTGATAATGCTCTCCATCAAATTGCTCTAACTTATTGAAGTAAGGATTGATGAGTGAAGCACGAAAGTTTTCCATCTTATAAAATAAGTGTAAGCCCCTGTTTCTCAAAAATTATTTAGTTAGTGTTAATTAATTTTTAATGCCATTTCTAGCCTTAAAATATTTATTATGATTTTTAGGAATTTTTCTAGAATTTTTAAATGAGTTTTAATAGTTAAAATATCAATTTGCAATTTTCTAAAATGTTTTAATATTATTTTATAATTTTTAGAATTATTTTAATATGGTTTTATAATTTATTTAATTGTTAATATATCAGCTTGCAATTATTAAATTGTTTTAAATTGCGGAATGCAAATTATAATTTGTATTTAGACACTGGGAGTACATAGTTGTAATTACCTAAACTACAGGGACCTAAACGCTAAACCCTAATCCTACCCACCCCCGACGAATGGCCAGCTGCCGACGACCGGCCAGCTGCCCCCCGCCATTTCCGGCCGACCTAGCCCCGTTTGACCGACTCTAAGCCCCTATAAATGACCCCCTCACTCACCCCGACCCAACCCCCATCACCCCGACCACCATCGACGCCCCCAGCTCCACTTCTTCCCCAAAAACCCTAACCGGAACCCTAACTCCGGCGACACCACTCTGCCACCTCCCTAGCTACCCTCACAGCCCCCAACCACCGCCGACGAGCTCGCCACGCCGAGACGCGTCGATCGCCACCACTCCGCCACCGCCACGACGCCTACTCCGCCGTCCACGGCCTTCGAAACACCCTCGACTAGCCGGACACGTAAGTCGCAGTACTGAATCGTGTCGTCCGTGTCTCGAATCCACGTATGTGGTTCGTCAGGACACAGAAACCCTAGTCCAGTACTTGGACACAAGAATCAACACTTGTACGTGTCGTGCATGGCACGGACACGTAGACTCTGTGTCCCAAACTGTCAGGACACAGAGTGGTATTCGGGCTACTGATATATTAAACTAAAACCTAAATAAAACTAACTCGAGCCCCACCCTAACAGCAAGCCTGCTCAGGCCCACTGGCCAGCGGGTGGGGCTCTAAGTCTTCACCCTTTAACAGAGGGCCGAGTTCGAGCCCTCTGTTTGTTTTGTTTCTTTTTCTTTTTCTTTTTCTTTTTCTTTTCTTTTGTTATATTATTTATATATTTTTTTTGTTATATTATATATATATATATATATATATATATATATATATATATATATATATATATATATATATATATATATATATGTATTTGTATATATATATGTATATACTGTATATATACAGTATTTATATATATATATATATATATATATATATATATATATATATATATATATATATATATATATATATATATATATATATATCTTTATATTTAGTAAAATTTTATATATATTTGTATTTATATACATATATGTATATATGTATATATTTTCATGTGTATATATATTATTATATATATATACTATTATATATATGTATACAATATTTGTATTTATATACAAATATACAATATTGTATATTTGTATATTTGTATATTTGTATATATATATATATATATATATATATATATATATATATATATATATATATATATATATATATATATATACTTTATAATTAAGTATTTTCTTATATATATAAATATATATATATATATATATATATATATATATATATATATATATATATATATATATATATATATATATATATATATATATGTATGTATGTATTTTAACATACGTATGTATATATCCACTATGTATAATTTTACCTTATTAAAATATTAATATTTATTTTGCACTTTTACCAATTTGTATTTTAGTATATTTAAATTACTGCAACCATTTGGTGTCCAAGCC
This sequence comes from Iris pallida, assembly GCA_029216955.1. Lineage (NCBI taxonomy): Eukaryota > Viridiplantae > Streptophyta > Magnoliopsida > Asparagales > Iridaceae > Iris > Iris pallida. Next base: position 3,870,908 of record JANAVB010016797.1, on the reverse strand, counting down.
TAGCATGGGTTTTTTGGGCCCAAATGTGATTTCACACATTCAAGACCTGTATAAGTCATATTGGACTTGATTCATGGCCTTGGGTCCTGTATTTGAACTTTGGTTCAAATTATGTACATGGACAAAATACGCAGATAATTAATTATTTAATTTCAATTGTGTGCAATGCTGTTTTTGGATTTCTATAAATACTTAAAGTACTGTTAAAATTCTGGAAAAATAGTATTTAGATACTATGTTAATTTAGCTAATTTAGTATAATTTTTATAGTATTTAAATTATAGTTTTGCCACTAGTTTGGCATATGAAACCAAAATTCATTTTCTGTATACTTAGGAAAACCTAATTTTTACAAAAAAAAATTTACTGGTTAATAAATCCCAGAAAAATTATAATAAATTTCTATAATTAACAAGGATCATTTTGGTACTTTATTTTATGTAAAAATAAGCTTTTTGCCTATCTCAAAAATTGTTGGAACACAATGTTCATTTGATTTATTTATTGAATAAATACGACTTGCAACTTTTTGTGCTATTTTGAGTTTTAGCCGTATTGAACCTCACCCCTCACTAGTGTAAAGACCCTAGAAAGTTAGTTAAAGTAGTGTGTCACCCCATATTGGTCTCCTATGCCAAAGTTATCATTTTGGCTAGGTGCCCAGTCACAAGTAGTGTTGCACCAATTAGTGTCCTAGTGTTTTAGCTTAGTGTAAAAACTAAGTTTATGTATTTATTTCTACAGTGACGAGTTACCGGACATCTATAGCACTTTTATCGCAGCTTGTTTTGCTTTACTTTGCTAAAGGCAAGTACTTTCTACGAACTTTACGTACTGCTATAACAATAAACTGCGATTTACCAACCATGTTAAATGCTGATCCTTGGGGTAGCAAGTTAGAACTTTACATGTTGTATTACTTTTAGTCTCTACCATGTTTAGAGAGTATCTCATATCTCTCACATGTTTAAATAACGGGTTAAGGGGAAACTGTTAGTATTGTACGTGAACATGACCCCCTTCTCCGTATGTATTTACCGCGCTCGGTGACATTCTATATGTGACCTTGCCGTATGTTCTGATCCCGCGTTTGTGTATGGATATGCACCGATGCCGTTCGTGCATGTATGTGCATGCCAAAAAAACTTGATATGTGCCGCTGTACATCCTATTCACCTATTGACCGATTCACGTACATGCTACAGTTTTAAACTTTTAAACTACATGTTGTTATTTCTAAAAAGAACTAATTAACCCATGATATGCCATGATTCCAGTTTATTACATTCCTGTTCATGTTTCGTATATTTAGTTTGCTAGAATCAGTACTTGCTCCCGTCCTGACAGGATAACATTATAGGTGTCCTTACTGAGGAGGAGTTACTCTGTGACACATACTATGGAGATACTGCCGAGGACCCGGCTTTGCTTTACGAGGATGTTCCTGCGGGGAACCTCGCCTAGTTGTCTTTTTGCTTTAGACTTTTGAGAGTAGTCATGTATTAGACTACGTGTTTTGTAACTGGACATGTATCCAGTTTTATATTTCAGACTTGTACTTGGACATTTTACTATATGAGACGACTTTTGTGTTTGGAGCATTTTATGACTTTTATTCACTTATAGAACTGTTAGCACATTTAGCCTTATCCTGTTGTCTTTAGAACAGCTTACTACGTTTTATCTCAAACGTAGGCTGGGCATGACTCGGCCTGGCCCAACAATTTGGGTAGCGGGTCGTGACATATTTTTAGTGGTGGCCCATGCAGATCCTGACTAAATTGTTTGGTTATGTTATTGTACCAAGCATGCCTGCAATTAGGAACTTAAGGTAATTAGACAACATTAGGAATGACGCTTAGAACACCTAGAGGAATGCTAGGATTGCAACATAGGAAAATATCACATGTTTGCTATTATAATTAGATTTTCTTGTCTTTGATTGCTTACTTTAAACAAGTCTTTATAAGTCCTTTTTATTGTAATTAGATGGTGCTTACTCGTTCATCCCAGTCTTTTACACCTGAAAATGGCGCACTCCATATCCAGTCAGCTGACCAGTTGACTGATACACCCCCACCTCCACCTACCACACTCCCCCACTCCACAGATCCACAAACCCAGATGCCTCCACCACCTTCCACATCCCAGGCCCAGCAGGACCCAATACTTCTACCACCCCCTATCATCATACCTACCCAGGCTTCCGCCAGACTCGACGGGAACCAGCTGCTCACTATGATCCAGGGGTTCCTAACAACCCATCAGGAGCAGACTGCCCTACTCCGCCAGAGCATGGAGCGTTCTGAGGGACGTCCTGTGGTCCCACCACCTGTATAGCCACGGCAGAGAGCGGGGACGATCAAGGACTTCATGGGTCTAAATTCCAAGGAGTTCTCAGGGACAGAGGGCATAGTAGTAGCAGATGACTGGCTAGACTCGGTAGAGAGGAAGCTCCTTGGAGTTAGGATGCCGGGTGACCTTCAGGTCGAGGCAGCGGGATTTTTGCTGATAGACTTGGCAGGAGTCTGGTTCCGGAATGAGCCATTATTTATGAGAGGGAGAGCCACTTGGGATCCGTTTAAGATCCAGTTCAAGAAGAAATTCTTCTCGACCACTGCTAGAGTAGCCATGGGTCTACGATTCCAGAACATCCAGCAGGGGAACCGTTCTGTTGATGAGTATGCGGCAGAGTTTAGTCGTCAGAGCCGTTTCGCTCCTAGTCTGGTTGCAGATCCAAAGGAGATGACCCGTAGGTTTTGCCATAGTCTAGTCCCAGACATCGGCATTCTTATAGTGGCGAACGGTACGACTGACTACTACCAGAGCCTAGAGTTGGCCCGGAGCATCGAGGAGCATCTTCTGTCATGCAAGAGGCCGACTTCTGTACATCATGAGGGACCGTCCAAGCGTCAGGATTTCCAGCAGAGAGCACCGACACCGCCCCAGCTGACTTACCGTCCCCCTACATCACATCACCCGACCCCGCCAGTTAGAGCCCCGAGACCCCGGCAGCAGCAGCAGCAGCAGCAGAAGGGAACCTTGTGTAGTTTCTGCAAGAGGGTAGGCCATGACTCTTTCGTCTGTAGGAAGAGGTTGGGTCAGTATTTAGCTTGTGGGTCTGCCACCCATCAGCTTCGAGAGTGCCCAGTAGCGAAGACTAGAGGGCCGCTTTCGACTCAGCAGCAGAGGTTTGGGCAGTATCTACAGCAGCAGAAGGGACCTCAGGGAAAGATTTATAGTCTAGCTCTTGAGCCTGAGCCGGAGCAGGTTTCGGAGCCAGATTACTTAGCTGACGTCATCACAGGTCATGTTTATTTGTATACTTTTCTAGCTCTATGCTTGTTTGATTCTGGTGCATATCATAGCTTTCTGTCATTAGAGTTTATGCATAAACACTATCTAGTAGCTACACCTACTGCGGAGATTAGTAGAGTGATGACGGGAGGAGGACCAGTTCCTATTTGAGCTATCTATAGGTGTTCTATTTTTATAGTCGGGAGAAAGTTCAGGGGACAATTCTTTGTGATGCCACTCCCCGGATATGATATCATATTGGGGATGGACTGGCTTAGCTATGCCCATGCATCTATAGATTGTTATGAGGGTAGTATTTTGTTCAGTCCCCCAGGCACAGCACCATTCAGTGTCAGGAGGACAGGGCCGGAGATCAGCCTAGAGCCGAACTGTTGTGCGACAGTTAGGGACGTAGCACCGCCATACCCTATCATTAGGGAGTTTATGGATGTATTCCCAGAGGATCTTCCAGGGCTTCCACTTGACAGAGATGTGGAGTTTACTATAGATTTAGTACCGGGTTCATCACCAGTATCCCGGGCTTGCTATAGAGTGAATCCCAAGGAGGCCGTAGAGATGAAAGAGCAGATTGATGACCTGTTGAAAAGGGTTTCATTCGATCCAGTACTTCTCCATGGGGAGCGCCAGTGCTCTTTGTGCCTAAGAAGGATGGTACAGTCCGGTTGTGTATTGACTACCGGGCCTTGAATGCCATCACCATCAAGAACAAATATCCTCTGCCCAGGATAGATGATTTGTTCGACCAGTTGAGCGGGACGAAGGTGTTTTCCAGGATAGACTTGAGATCCGGGTACCACCAGGTGAAGGTTAGGGCAGCAGACATCCAGAAGACGGCGTTTAACACGAAGTACGGGCAGTACGAGTTTCTGGTGATGCCATTTGGTCTCACAAATGCGCCAGCTGTCTTTATGAATCTGATGAATAAGACATTTCACCAGTATCTGGATAAGTTCATCGTAGTGTTTATCGACGACATCCTGATATACTCGAAGACGCCAGAGGAGCATGCAGAGCACTTGCGGATAATTTTGGGGATTCTGAGGCATGAGAGATTGTTTGCCAAATTGCCGAAGTACGAGTTCTTTTTAGACCGAGTGGAGTTTCTCGGCCATGTAGTCACTGGAGATGGAATCTCGGTGGACCCCAGGAAGATTGCTGTAGTTGAGACGTAGAAGACTCCGACGTCAGTTTCAGAGATCAGGAGCTTTCTGGGTTTAGCAGGCTATTATAAAAAGTTCGTCCATGACTTTGCTAGGATAGCTGAACCCATGACGAAGCTGACGCGGAAGGACGTAGAGTACATCTGGTCAGAGGACTGCCAGGCAGCATTTGAGGAGCTGAAGAGGAGGCTGACGACCGCTCCAGTTCTGACATTACCTTCAGGATCTAGAAGTTTTACCATTTACAGTGATGCTTCTGGGAAAGGACTAGGATGTGTCCTACAGCAGCATGGGAAAGTGATTACTTATGCATCTAGGCAATTGCGGACTCATGAGCGGAATTATCCTACCCATGACCTAGAGTTAGCTGCGGTGATATTTGCACTCAAGTTATGGAAACATTACTTATACGGAGAGCGTGTAGAAATCTTTACTGACCACAAAAGCTTGAAGTATGTGTTCACACAGAAAGAGCTGAACATGAGGCAAAGACGATGGTTGGAGTTGATGAAAGACTTCGATATCGATTTACAGTATCACCCCGAGAAGGCAAATGTGGTGGCGGATGCGCTGAGCAGGCATCCGATGGCATGGTATCTGATGATAGATCGGCATTTGCGGGAAGACCTGGAGAAACTCGATATCGAGCTAGTTCGGCCAGGATCAGTGATACAGATGATGGCGCTTGACATCCAGTCAGGTTTGATGGAGCAGATCAGGGAGGCACAGTCTACAGATGAGAGCCTTCGCAGACTTCGAGCCCAGGCGTTAGCAGGATTGCTGGATGACTTCACTATAGCAGAGGATGGATCCTTGAGGCATGGCAGTCGATTGTGAGTGCCGAAGGGAGAGCTGGTAGAGGCAGTCTTGCAGGAGGTACACCGATCGAGATATTCTATTCACCCTGGTGCTAACAAGATGTACCGTGACTTGCGGGAACATCTTTGGTGGCACGGGATGAAGAGGGATGTATCACGTTTTATCTCGAGATGCCTAGTTTGCCAGCAGGTCAAGGCGGAGCGCCAGAGGCCAGCTGGTTTGTTGCAGCCGTTACCCATTCCCGAGTGGAAGTGGGAACATATTACGATGGACTTCGTCTCAGGGCTTCCTCGTTCCCAAGGAGGGAAGGATGCCATTTGGGTCATCGTGGACAGGTTGACGAAGTGTGCGCACTTCATACCCTTCAAGGTGGGACTTTCCATCGAGAAGTTGGCGGAGCTATACATGTAGCAGATAGTTCGCCTACACGGAGTGCCAGTGAGCATCGTGTCAGACAGAGACAGCAGATTTACATCCCAGTACTAGAGGAGCTTGCAGAAGGAGTTGGGCAGTAGGCTCAAGTTCAGTACGGCGTACCACCCGCAGACAGATGGGCAGTTCGAGAGGACGATACAGACACTGGAGGATATGTTGAGGACCTGCGTGCTGGATTTCGGAGGATCATGGGAGAGCCATCTGCACTTGGTAGAGTTTTCATACAACAACAGCTACCAAGCCAGTATTGGTATGTCTCCTTTCGAGGCACTTTATGGACGACGATGCCGCACACCGCTCTTTTGGGATGATATCGGAGACAGAGTTATGCTTGGGCCAGAGATGATCACGGATGCAGCAGAGAAAGTCGAGATGATCAGAGACAGGCTCAGAGTAGCTCAGGACAGGCAGAAACACTAGGCTGATGCTAGTCGCAGGCCGATGGAGTTCGCAGACGGTGATATGGTACTAGTGAAGATATCACCTACTAGAGGGACGATCCGGTTCGGACGAGGAGGAAAGCTGAGCCCCAGATACATCGGGCCGTTCGAGATACTTGGCAGGATTGGAGAGGTAGCTTACAGGGTTGCACTTCCATCCAACCTAGCAGGAGTTTACGATGTCTTTCACGTATCTCAGCTGAGAAGATATGTTCCAGACCCAGTCATGTGCTAGATCATTCAGAGTTAGAGGTCGGACCGAGCCTTACAGTTTCTGAGCAGCCAGTGGAGATATTAGACAGGAGAGAGAAGAGGCTGAGGAACAAGGTTATACCCTTAGTACGAGTAGCTTGGAGCCGTCACTCTCTAGGTGAATCTACTTGGGAGAGGGAGTCGGACATGAGGGAGAGATACCCTTACTTGTTCGATCCAACCGCTGCGAGGGAACCGCCCGTTCCCGCTTGATACCTTAGAGGTTAGTTTCGATCATAGCCTTAGTCATTTGTTGCATTGCTTGCTATGTTAGAATATTGTAGAGTCTTCAATCCTTGTGAATTTCGAGGACGAAATTTTTCAAGGAGGGAAGACTTGTAAGCCCCTGTTTTTCAAAAATTATTTAGTTAGTGTTAATTAATTTTTAATGCCATTTCTAGCCTTAAAATATTTATTATGATTTTTAGAAATTATTCTAGAATTTTTAAATGAGTTTTAAATGAGTTTTAATAGTTAAAATATCAATTTGCAATTTTCTAAAATATTTTAATATCATTTTATAATTTTTAGAATTATTTTAATATGGTTTTGCAATTTATTGAATTGTTAATATATCAGTTTACAATTATTAAATTGTTTTAAATTACAGAATGCAAATTCTAATTTACATTTAGACACTGGGAGTACCTAGTTGTAATTACCTAAACTACAGGGACCTAAACGCTAAACCCTAATCCTACCCACCCCCGACGACTGGCCAGCTGCCGACGACCGGCCAGCTGCCCCCCGCCATTTTCGGCCGACCTAGCCTCGTTCGACCGACTCTAAGCCCCTATAAATGACCCCCTCACTCACCCCAACCCAACCCCCATCACCCGACCACCATCGACGCCCCCAGCTCCACTTCTTCCCCAAAAACCCTAACCGGAACACTAACTCCGACGACACCACTCTGCCACCTCCCTAGCTACCCTCACAGCCCCCAACCACCGCCGACGAGCTCGCCACGCCGAGACGCGTCGATCGCCACCACTCCGCCACCGCCCCGACGCCTACTCCGCCGTCCACGGCCTTCGAAACACCCTCGACTAGTCGGACACGTAAGTCGCAGCACTGAATCGTGTCGTCCGTGTCTCGAATCCACGTATGTGGTACGCCAGGACACGAGGACCCTAGTCCAGTACTTGGACAAACGAATCAACACTTATACGTGTCGTACATGGCACGGACACGTAGACTCTGTGTCCCAAACTGTCAGGACACAGAGTGATATTTCGGGCTACTGATATATTAAACTAAAACCTAAATAAAACTAACTCGAGCCCCACCCTAACAGCAAGCCCGCTCAGGCCCACTGGCCAGCGGGTGGGGCTCTAAGTCTTTACCCTTTACCAGAGGGCCGAGTTCGAGCCCTCTGTTTGTTTTTGTTTCTTTTTCTTTTTCTTTTTTCTTTTCTTTTGTTATATTATTTATTTATATATATATATATATATATATATATATATATATATATATATATATATATATATATATATATATATATATATATATTTATATATATATATATATTTTTAGTCTTCACCCTTTAACAGAGGGCCGAGTTCGAGCCCTCTGTTTGTTTTTGTTTCTTTTTTCTTTTTCTTTTTCTTTTCTTTTGTTATATTATTTATATATATATATATATATATATATATATATATATATATATATATATATATATATATATATATGTATTTGTATATATATATGTATATACTGTATATAAAAAAAATACGTATATACTGTATATATACAGTGTTTATATATATATATATATATATATATATATATATATATATATATATATATATATATATATATATATCTTTATATTTAGTAAATTTTTATATATATTTGTATTTATATACATATATGTATATATGTATATATTTTCACGTGTATATATATTATTATATATATACTATTATATATATGTATACAATATTTGTATATATATATATACTTTATAATTAAGTATTTTCTTATATATATATATATATATATATATATATATATATATATATATATATATATATATATATATATATATGTATTTTAACATACGTATGTATATATCCACTATGTATAACTTTACCTTATTAAAATATTAATATTTATTTTTCACTTTTACCAATTTGTATTTTAGTATATTTAAATTACTGCAACCATTTGGTGTCCAAGCCTAGCATGGGTTTTTGAGCCCAAATGTGTTTTCACACATTCAAGACCTGTACAGGTCATATTGGACTTGATTCATGGCCTTGGGTCCTGTATTTGAACTTTGGTTCAAATTATGTACAAGGACAAAATACGCAGATAATTAATTATTTAATTCCAATTGTGTCTAATGCTGTTTTTGGATTTCTATAAATACTTAAAGTACTGTTAAAATTCTGGAAAAATAGTATTTAGATACTATGTTAATTTAGCTAATTTAGTATAATTTTTATAGTATTTAAATTATAGTTTTGCCACTAGTTTGGCATATGAAACCAAAACTCATTTTCTGTATACTTAGGAAAACCTGATTTTTATAAAATTCTTGTACTGGTTAATAAATTCCAAAAAAATTATAATAAATTTCTATAATTAACAAGGATCATTTTGGTACTTTATTTTATGTAAAAATAAACTTTTTGTCTATCTCAAAAATTGTTGGAACATAATGTTCAATTGATTTATTTATTGAATAAATACGACTTGCAACTTTTTGTGCTATTTTGAGTTTTAGCCGTATTGAACCTCACCCCTCACTAGTGTAAAGACCCTAAAAAGTTAGTTAAAGTAGTGTGTCACCCCACATTGGTCTCCTATGCCAAATCATCATTTTGGCTAGGTGTCCAATCACAAGTAGTGTTGCACCAATTAGTGTCCTAGTATTTTAGCTTAGTGTAAAAACTAAGTTTATGTATTTATTTCTACAGTGACGAGTTACCGGACATCTATAGCACTTTTATCGTAGCTTGTTTTGCTTTGCTTTGCTAGAGGCAAGTACTTTCTACGAACTTTACGTACTGCTATAACAATAAACTGCGATTTACCAACCATGTTAAATGCTGATCCTTGGGGTAGCAAGTTAGAACTTTACATGTTGTATTACTTTTAGTCTCTACCATGTTTAGACAGTATCTCATATCATTCACATGTTTAAATAATGGGTTAAGGGAAAACTGTTAGTATTGTACGTGAACATGACCCCCTTCTCAGTATGTATTTACCGCGCTCGGTGACATTCTATATGTGACCTTGCCGTATGTTCTGATCCCGCGTTTGTGTATGGATATACACGGATGCCGTTCATGCACGTATGTGTATGCCAGAAAAACTTGATATGTGCCGCTGTACATCCTATTCACCTATTGACCAATTCACGTATATGCTACAGTTTTAAACTTTTAAACTACATGTTGTTATTTCTAAAAAGAACTAATTAACCCATGATATGCCATGGTTCTAGTTTATTACATTCCTGTTCATGCTTCGTATATTTAGTTTGCTAGAATTAGTACTTGCTCCCGTCCTGACAGGATAACGTTGTAGGTGTCCTTACTGAGGAGGAGTTACTCTGTGACACATACTATGGAGATACTGCCGAGGACCCGACTTTGCTTTACGAGGATGTTCCTGCGGGAAATCTCGCCTAGATGTCTTTTTGCTTTAGACTTTTGAGAGTAGTCATGTATTAGACTACGTGTTTTGTAACTGGACATGTATCCAGTTTTACATTTCAGACTTGTACTTGGACATTTTACTATATGAGACGACTTTTGTGTTTGGAGCATTTTATGACTTTTATTCACTTATAGAACTGTTAGCACATTTAGCCTTATCCTATTGTCTTTAGAATAGCTTACTACGTTTTATCTCAAACGTAGGCTGGGCATGACTCGACCTGGCCCAACAATTTGGGTAGCGGGTCGTGACAATAAGGCTTTGAGATTGTTAGTCCTGGGGTGTAATTTTTCGATTGAAAACTGACATTAAGCAATACTTCGAAGAAGGTGCAACAAAGAGGTCCTGAAGGATTCTAAGAATCAAAATCGATTATAGCACTTCAAAAAAGGTACAAATGGTTTCGTAGTGGCAGCGAGGAATATCCATTGACATTTTTTGATTAGATCAGAAATGTTCTCGTTTAGAACGAGATAAAAGTGGATGAACAGAAATGGTAAAATGGCCTGCTGGGGTGAAGGATCACCGGCGCTCAAAACTTGATTCATTCCACACTAACAACTTCTAGGAACCAGCAAATTCGACAGAGAACTTCGGAACACTCCGCTCTTCTGACTCCTCGGATGGCGCAAACTTTGGCACTAAATGGCGCTGGCGCACAGAATCTCTCCTTTTTTGAACTCTCTATAAATTAGTAAAGAATTATTTTGAACAACACTTAACCTCTGAGAGAGAGAGGAGAGAAGCTTATATAGGCTCGCACTCTAGCCGCCCAGTTAGCAAAATATTCGGGACGTGGGAAAAAACTGCTTTGAATGTTCTGTAACTGCTCAAATTATGCACAGACACGATTTTAGCCAACTGGCGCACAGCGAACGCCAATTGTGCACCTACGCCAATTATGCCACCTGCTCTCGTGTGCACATGTGCAATACGTGCACCGCACGCACTGTGTACACTGTGTGCCAACCGCTGCACCGTCTGGCAGCGCCATCTGGCTAAGTGAAAAGTGTGCCAACAAAATACCACATTACGTCTCATGAACCCATGAGCCCGAGTCCGAGTCGCTAAGCCCCTACGAGGCTTAGCTCCAATGGAATAAATTCCAAGAGCAAAAAGCATAAATGCTTCCTTGTTAGTTTAACCTTTTTCCACTAGAAAAATACCCCCACATGGCACACCCATGTGCTCCTCCACACCACATGTGCATCTCTAAACAATAAAAACTTATATATAGAGATACTCCTCATTTGGCCTAGCCAATGTGGGGCTATCTTTTATTGTGAAAAAAAGGTCAAATACCAACAACGACTACTTCTTGAGATTTTAAATATAAGTCAGACTATCAAATACTGTTTGTTGTTGCACTCAACATTGGGACTTGTTTCTTGGAGGAGGAAGGGGGATGTGGAGAGACAAGTCAACTAATATGCGCACTTTTTATCAAACTTATTTACTGGGTGTCTTCTCATTTTCTTCTGCATTTGTAAATCAAGATAGTTCTTTCCTCCAACTATTTTTTGGGTTTTTTTTCCTATATCAAATGACAAGGCTCAAGCTCAAATTCAACATAGTAGGAAGAGTCTAGAATTTAAGCTCAAGCTCGCCATAATATACTATCGCAATTGCTTTAGCTTAGTTTGGGACTCGCTTGTTCCAATCCTCGGAGATGTCTGACAAGACCAAGAGCGTAACCAGAAAAAAGGTCGTAACCAAATTGGGGTGGGCTAGAGTATGCTACGGTGTGCTAGATATAGACGGACTTATATATATATATATATATATATATATATATATATATATATATATATATATATATATATATATATATATTAAAATATATATATATATATATATATATATTTTAATATATATATATATATATATATATATATATATATATATACATATATATATATATATATATATATATATATATATATATAAATATAGGAACCGGATCAATGGCCCCGCCCGCGGAGCCCCGTCGAAGCCCCGCCCCCCCTGCACCATCGGATCGCGCGGGGCCCGCGTGGGGCCCGCGCGAGCCCGCGCGATCCAACGGCTAAGGATCGCGGGGGCTTCCGCGGGGCTCCCGATCCGCTCCTATATATATATATATATATATATATATATATATATATATATATATATATGAGAGCGGATCAAAAGCCCCCCTTAGAAAACCCCCTCACTCTCAACCGTAATTTAATGTTAATATTAATGTTAATATTAATGTTAATATTAATGTTAATGTTAATGTTAATGTCAACATTAATATTAATTTTAATATTAATGTTAATGTTAATATTAATTTTTATTTTTATTTTTATATTAATGTTAATGTTAATATTAATGTTAATGTTAATATTAATTTTAATGTTAAGTTTAATGTTAATTTTAGTATTTAATGTTAATATTATCATTAACATTAATATTAACAATAAATTATGGCTAAGAGTGAGGGGGGTTTTAGGGCATTTTCTAAGTGGGGCTTTTGATCTGCTTCCTATATATATATATATATATATATATATATATATATCCCCTTAGAAAACCCCCTAAAACCCCCCTCACTCTCAACCGTAATTTAATTTTAATATTAATGTTAATATCAACATTAATATTAATTTTAATATTAATGTTAATGTTAATATTAATTTTTATTTTATATTAATGTTAATGTTAATATTAATGTTAATGTTAATATTAATTTTAATGTTAAGTTTAATGTTAATTTTAGTATTTAATGTTAATATTAACATTAACATTAATATTAACATTAAATTACGGCTAAGAGTGATGGGGGGTTTTAGGGTGTTTTCTAAGGGGGGCTTTTGATCTGCTTCCTATATATATATACATATATAAGAATATATATATTTATATATATATATATATATATATATATATATATATATATATATATATATATATATATATATATATATAGACAACCTAGCTTGAAGAGAATTTAGACAAATTTTAAACATGGTCTGATATAGCTATTTTCGGCATTTTAACTTATGAAAACTTAAAAAAAAATTAAAGAAGAGTACTCAAGTGTTATTCATGTGAATACAATGAACGTATGAAATGTAAAAAAATATTACAATAGACTCTTACAAAGACAGAGAATGAAGATTACAAACTGACTTGTGTACCAGAATTAAAACTGGAACCAAGTTGCAACAAAAAAAAGACGACAAAATACAAAACTTTGAGAAGAATGCTCACTAGGGTGATCAAAATCACCATTATTCAAAGCAAAATTCTACCTTATTCGTCATGTTCCCAAGAACCAGCAAGTTTTGAGTCACGAACTTCTAAAACGCTACGTTGTTACTCTTTGTAACCGCTATGTCCAGTTTCTAATTTGTTTTAGAATTTTCAATTACTAAATTAGGCTCCGAAATAAGTAATTAGAAATAACAAGTTGAATAAATAATATTTTTAAGATTTGGATTGTATTTATATATAATGTAGGATAGATAGGATAATTTAGTATTTATAGATACATTTTGTATATATAAAAATACATATAGATTATTCAAATAGTATACATATATGGATTATATGCTCTTATTTAGGGCATTATAAATAGGATTATATATGATTTAGATAAATCTAAACTATATTATAAATTGATACTAATCATAAATATAATTGGAAAACAACTTCAACCATATCTTAGCATTAATAACCAACTCCTATGAATCTTAAATATAATTACATAAAATCTAAAATAAATACATAAAAAATTCTTTCATTTTTCCTTCTTATCAGTCAAACTTAACTATACTTTTCGTCCAAAAGAGTCACAAAATTTGTCCAAAAAATAGCCACATTTTTCAGCAGGTACATCGACTTGGAAGTGTCATATCTCTTAGTTTCGGACTATGATTTGACTCTGATTTTTTTGTTAGAATCATATCGAGGTAAGATTTCATAATATATATTTTAATAGACTTATTATGAAAGCCATAATTCTATAAATTTGTTTTAGTATAAATCGTCCAATATACGATCAAGCCTCGTTGTTTTCGAGATTTCGGGAGATCCCGAACTCGTTTTCACAATCTGTTTGATATTTTGGAAAGCTGAAAATGAGACCTATTACAAATATGTACTTTGAGAAGTCGTTGATGAAAGTAATGAAATACATCACTCCATCCTTTGTGGAAAAGTGCTTAAAGTTACAGATATCTGAGTGCAACTCCAGAAGATCTGTACTTCAGTTCACCCGTCTGAACAACTTCCTTACGATTTTAGTCTGAGCACTGACTTCCACATTTCTCCACCTCGATCCTTACCCCCATCCTTACTTCCATATTTGAAGATAAGGCCTAGACTCAACATCTTGTTATAAATTCTTTTATAATATACATGTCCTAGTCTATTGGGCCATAATTCAAGAGAGTAGCTAGAGACACTCTGTTGAGAACTAATAAAGGACTTTAGTCCCACATCGAAAGTTGTATTATGAAGAGGAGGTGTACTCTCTATAAGTAGTGGCAGGAGCCCATTAATAAAATTATCTGAAAAATTTCACTCATTTCAACTTGGTATCAGATCCAGGTTCCCAAATTTTTTTTTTCCTCCCTCCCTGACGCCAGCCCCACCAAACCCCCACATCTACTATTCCAACTCCTCCCCCCCGGACCTGCGGTGTAGCGCCCCAGACCAGCTCTCCCACCCCCGATCTACTATTCCAGTGCACCCCCCAACCCGGACCTACTGTGCAGCGCCCCGGACCTGCCCCCCCCCGGACCTGCTGTGCAGCGCACCCGGACCTCCCCCCCGGAACTGCTGTGCAGTGCCTCGGTTTTTTGTTTTTTGCACCTTCTTTGGAAGTGCTTGTAAAAGTTTATTATTTTCGCACAGCTCCTACTCGGAGTTCTGGAAATATCGATCATGCACGAAGTTACGGTCCAATTGGTTATGCTTGCACTATCTACCCTCGTCATCATGACGCAGTTCTAATTACTCGTATGCCTAAAAAATTTCTGTGAGGAGGCCCCTTGTTGTTCCCCCCGGTCTCTATAGTTGATGACATAGACACCTGAAATCAGGACACCCAGCAGTTAGCAGACGACGACTAGGGATACAACAAGACCTCCCTACTCACAGTTGAAGACGCCATGGATTCTATCAGTGATAAACTTACGACAGAAGAGATGAAGGCCCTGGTTGATGAGATCTTATCAAAGAGATTAACCGAGGCAACCCTACGGGTGACCCATACTGATGTGGATCCATCACCCTACAAAATGGAAAAGTTGGAAAAGCTGGAGACAAAGTTGGGAGGAACGTCCAACTACTTGAAATGGTCGAGGCAGGAGATGCGGACGCTCAAGGGACGTGGCTTGGTTGGCTATGTCAATGGCCAAATGAAGGCGCCATCCGATCCCTACTCAAAAGAGTTTTCTATCTGGGAGATTGTCAACAACGTCGTAGCTGGGTGGTTGACAGCCTCCTTGACCGACCAGGTGTCGGGCAATATCGAGGCGATGGAGGCTGCCACTGATATATGGCGGACTTTGAAGGATATGTACTCAGGCTCGGGTAACCCTATGCGGGTCTTCCAACTTCAGGATGAACTCGATAGGATGGCCCAAGACGACCGTACCATCTCTGAGTACGCGGCCCTGTTGAAGAAGTATTGGTCCGATCTGGATCACTATGATCCTCTTGGGATGGAAGATGCATAAGTCGAAACAATATTTGCGAAGTATTTTCAGACGTTACTGACTTATATTTTGCGACAGCGAATGATGAAGTTCCTGAAGGGGCTCAATCCTGTTTTTGAGCAAAGAAGGAATATACTTCTGTCCTAACCCACGCTTCCAACCTTGGAGGAAGCTATAGCTGTCATGACATAGGAAGAAGCCCGATTGAAGTTGATGCCCAATAAGGGCTCGTTCCAGGGGGACCAAGCCGCAGTTGAAAAGTCTGCCCTTGCTGCCTTCACTCAGCCTCCATCTGTGAGTGGTGTGTTCCCTAACTGTGGTAACTCCGGACATTACATCAGATTTTGTCCAAAACCCCTGCAAAGTCAGTCTAGTGATCGCGGATGGGGACGTGGAGGACGTCGTGGTGGTAGAGGAGGATATGTTGGTAGAATGGAAGATTATTTTGGAGGACACAAAGCACATCTGGTGGAGAAAGGGGGAAAAATCAACTGGCAAAAATAACCTCGCTTGAGCGGGAGTTCCTTGCGAAGTTGCGAGGCACAAAGCTGGGTTCGGCCGATAGTCATGTCACTCCTGGGGCGTCATCTACCTCGGGGATGACATCACTTGCTTTGTCCAACCCAACATAGGTATACATGCACGTGCTCTTGCATCTGTCCATCAGCCAGGTTGGATTATGGACTCTGGGACATCTCGCCATGTCACGGGATCCCGTGGTGAGTTTCAGGACTATACTCACCTACCGTTGCCGGAGAGTATTCAGACTGTTGATGGTACCTCCAGAGCTGTAATGGGTAAAGGCATTGTCGCATGCATCCCTTTCCTTACTCTCAACAATGTCTTACATGCTCATTCTTTTCCTGTCAATCTTATATCTATTAGTGCCATTATCCTTGATCTAAACTGTATTATTTTCTTTGACATTCCTAAGGTAACTTTTTAGAAGAAGGGGACAGGACGACGACTAGGGACTGGCACATGACATAAGGGGCTATGGTAATTTGACAGGACCGGACTGGACAAAGTATTGGCATCTCTAGTAGCAGACGCACAACCGGACGCTTCACTTAGTAGTGTAGAAGACGAATTGCTCCTCCATCACCAGCGTGTCGGACATTCTTCCTTTAAAGTTATTAGTCGAATGTATCCGTCCTTATATCAAAGGGCTAATAAAGAGAAGTTATTTTGTAATGCTTGTGAGTTAGAAAAACATACCAGAAGCTCGTATGTGAGCTCCGGGAATAGAAGTTCAGCTGCATTTGATATTATACATTCGGACGTATGGGGCCCTTGTCCTACAACCGGTATTAACCGTTTTCGATGGTTCGTCACTTTTATTGATTGTTATACTCGCGTGACTTTGGTCTACCTTATGAAGAATAAAAGTGACATCTTTGAGGCATTTCGAGATTTTTATCGCCGAGTAGAAACACAATATGGCACTAAAATTAAGTTCTTACGGTCTGACAATGGGACGGAGTATACTAATAAGAAGGTTGCTGAGTATTTATCCACTCATGGAATACTACACCAAACTTCATGTACCTATACACCGGCACAAAATGGTGTGGCCGAACGGAAGAACAGACACCTGCTGGAGGTCGCACGGATGATGATGCTGGCTATGAATATCCCAAAACACTTATGGGGACAAGCTGTCTTGACGGCCTCTTATCTCATCAACAAAATGCCATCTCAGGTATTGGACTGGAAGACACCGTTGGAAATGCTTACTGGTGTAACCACTTACACAGTTCCACCGAAAGTATTTGGGTGTGTGTGTTTTGTCCAAGATAATAGGCCGGGAGTTGGTAAACTGGATCCTAGAGCAGTTAAATGTGTCTTTGTCGGGTACACGGCGACTCAGAAGGGATATGCATGTTGGAGACCGGTTGACCGAAAACTGTTTGTAAGCATGGACGTTACATTCCGAGAACTGGAACCATACTATGGTTCAGATGAAGGTTCAGCCTTTGGTGATACACCTAACACGGGGGGTGTTAGATGTGAGGGGGAGAGAATAAGCCCAAACGTGGTAGCCGGATCGGTCCCGTGCCCGGTCGTAGAGAACTAGACGAAAGGGGGAGATAGCAGTGACTCAGATGAAGAAGTCGATACATATGTTACGCAGGGGGAAAAGCCGTGTCCAGTGTCAGTGCCTAATGTACCAAGTCCAGTGCCTACCATACCAAGTCCCTCGTCTACTCCTGCCCCGACTCTTAAAGACGTTGCCCCCGTACTGAATCACTCTAATTCCGATGTGGATCTCTCACAGAGAAAATACGCACTAGATCTGCTAAAGGAGACAGGGATGCTGGGATGTAAAGCAGCAGTAACTCCAATTAACCAGAAGAGCAAGCTGGAAGTAGAAGCAAGAGAGCCTGTTGATCGTGAAAGGTATCAAAGACTTGTAAGGAGATTGATTTATCTGGGGCACACTCGCCAGGATATCTCATTTACGGTGAGTGTAGTAAACCGCTACATGCATGATCCAAGAATGGGCCATATGGAAGCAGTATTTCAGATCTTAAGATATTTGAAAGGGATGCCAAAAAAAGGACTATGGTTCAAGAAGAATGGACACATAGAAGTTGAGGGATACTGCGATGCAGACTGGGCAAGATGCATAGACGACAAAAGGTCTACCTTGGGGTACCATATTTTTGTAGGAGAAAATTTAGTCTCATGGAGAAGCAAGAAACAGCTAGTGGTAGCACGATCGACAGCTGAAGCAGAATACAGGGCAATAGCTCTGGGAGTGTCAGAGTTGCTATGGGTAAGAACATTGCTGACAGAGTTGAAGCTAGACAAGGGAGCACCATTACATCTTCTGAGCAACAGTTAAGCTGCAATAAGTATAGCTAACAATCCAGTTCAGCACGACAGAACGAAACACATCGAGATCGATCGATTCTTCATCAAGGAGAAGCTGGAACAAGGGATACTGAAGATTGACCATGTTCGCTCAGAAGAACAAGTTGCAGACTGTCTGACTAAGGGTCTTAGTTCATTGAGTCTGTCAAAGCTATGTAACAAGATGGGGATGATTAATATCTATCACCCATCTTGAGGGGGAGTGTTGAGAACTAATAAGGGACTTTCGTCCCACATCGGAAGTTGTATTGTGAAGAGGAGGTGTACTCTCTATAAGTAGTGGCAGGAGCCTATCAATAAAATCATCTGAAAAATTCTACTTTTTCAACTCACTCCATTGATACATTCAGCTGAAGTTGTAATTTTCAATTTGAACATTCCTTCGATACAAAAAGCCTTTCTAAAGTATGCTTCTTTATAGGACATCACTATCTAGCCTGCATTGATGTTCATAGCCTGCATTGGATCAAGAGCTCATATTTTCAGCAATCTTTGGTACACGTTAATTTCACGTTCTCCAGAGTATGTGTCTTTCATGAAATCAGTTTCAGCACCACAGTTTTGATCCCCATAACTTCAGCTTGGCATTTGTTCGCCATTAAAACATTTTCAACAGTTGGTTCATAAGTGGTGAACAATTCTTTCTTTGAACACACGTGACAAGATGTACTTGTGTCCACCCACTAGTCTGTGACTATATATGTCAGATGACTCAACCTATGCTATCATAGCAACTAAGTTAATTTTAGCTTGCTCTTTTTGTTTTAACTTTGGCTTGGACCTGTAGTCATTTTTGTACTGGCCCTTCTTGCTACAGTTGTAGCAAGTATCGTCGTTGCTTGAGTTAGATTTGAAAAAAGATGACTTCACCTTCAAATGGTTGAAGTCTTTCTTCATGTTGTTGTAGGAATCCTTATACTTCTCCTTTGTGTCTCCAGCATTGACCACGTTTATTTTAGCAAATTGTTTAGACAAAGTGTCCACTTTGGTTTAAGCCATGTATTCATCTTCAATATGAATCCAATGCAAAAGATCTTCTAGTTCGATCTCCATCTGTTTGTGGTACATGTCGGTTGTAAATTTTTCCAACCGGAAGAAAGTTTCATGATAATGGACCCCACCATGAACTTGTCGTCTTGCTTCATGCCTTCCTCCTCTATTATTTTGCTACAATTTTAGTAGCT
Organism: Iris pallida; assembly: GCA_029216955.1. NCBI lineage: Eukaryota > Viridiplantae > Streptophyta > Magnoliopsida > Asparagales > Iridaceae > Iris > Iris pallida. The sequence continues at coordinate 3,851,061 of JANAVB010016797.1, read as the reverse complement.
TCTTGACTTGAGACAACATAGTCTTTTCATCTTCAAATTGCATTTTGAAGATTTTGTCGACGAGATGTATTTTTCATATTTTCTCATCGGTCTTGTACTACTTTTTAAAAATACTCCTAGATGTCTCTTGCGTTAATCATCTTATTGTTCGACTCTGCTATAGAGTCATCCATGACGTTAAGTCAACAACTTGCACAAGTAATTGTCCTTCCATTTGTATTGCTTGTCAATCTCGCCAGCAATTGCAAGTACATCTCTAGTTTCAGGAATCGTAGGCTCCGAATCAATCATCACATATTCAACGTTGACATGTTGAAGAATAAGATTGATCTTTCTTGTCCATATGTTGTAGTTTCTCCATTGAACATGTCAAGCTTATTGAAACATGTGTCGAGAAGAGTAGAACAGTTTTTCATCTTTATATGTAGATCATTGTTCGGATCTTACTTTGAGATTATTATTTTCGTGAATACAATGAACATACAAAGTACATGAAGAACCAAAAAAATTACAACCTTATAATAGACTCTTGCAAAGACAGAGAAAGAAGATTACAAACTGACTTATGTATCAGAAATAAAATGATAACCAAGTTGCTACTACAAAGGAAAGAAGACAGAATAGAAAGACTTTGAGAAGAATGCTTGTTGAGGTGATCAAAATCATCGTTGCTCAAAGCAAGTTTTGACCTTATTCGTTGATCTGCTCCTAGGAACCATCAAGTTATGAGTTACGAACTTCTAGAATGCTCCTTTATTACTCTTACACGAACTCCTCGGTAGGGGTGAGCATATAACAGTTGAAAACCGAAAACCGAATCAAACCGAAATATAACAAATGGTTCGGTTTTTTGGTTATCGGTTCAGTTTTCGGTTTGGAAATCTAAAATTTTAAAATAACGGTTCGATTTTCGATTCTTGATCTGAGTAATCGAACCAAAAACCGATTTAGATTTAGTAGTTTATCAAACTACTCTTAATCTATATATACTAATATTTTTTAACCACTAAGTGAGCGCACTCTCTTCTCCTATTCTCTGTCGGTACTTCTTTGAGCACTCTCTCTCTCTACCCTCAATCTATATATACTAATATTTTTCACTCTATGTAATATAATAATTCATAAATATAATATTATCATATATTCAAAAAAAATGTTACTTAAACAGGCTCATTTTGCTAAGGACCGGCACATTGGCCCATGAAACCTAACCGACTGAAAAATGAATCGAATTAATTCGGTTTGGTTTTGTTCGATTTTTATAAAAAAAGGTTCGGTTTTCGGTTTTGAGAAATACGGTTTACCGTTATTTCGGTTTTCATATATTCTTTTCGGTTTGAACCGAAGCAGACCGTTGCTAACCCCTACTACTCGGACGTACCTTAGAGTCCTTGCACAATCAGCACTTCATTGCTCCAACCCGCTGCAGCATCTCTATCTTGCACAATATACACTTTTTCGCACTGTCTCTTAAATAAGGAGAACCATGCCCTTGTGCCGCCCCTACCCCATACTAGTAGTAAATTAGGAGTTAACCACTTATTAAGTGGGCAATTACAGTCGTGGAGCAACTGAAGAGACATGGAACGCACACTGGCATGCACGCTTAAAATCTCGTACCTGGTGGTGAAAAGTATGTCATCAAAATGCCATTTTTGCCTTCGCCCGAGTCGCTAAGGGGCTTAGCTCCTAAGAAAAATTCTAATTAGAGTGACAAAAAACCATAAATCATTCTTTAAGGATTCGAACCTTGAACCTCTAAGAAAATGCCCCGCAATCTTAACCTTATAGATTACCATACCCCATGTCCATATGCCAATACAAAGCACAGCCTTAAATTGAAATACACAATGGCATTCTAGGTGATGTGGGACTATAATTCTAGTCCAATTCCAAAAAATCCCAATACTTAGCAACAATTTCAAACCATTAATATTCCTTGGATTGTTTGTATAAAAAATACATCTGCCCCTAAAACTTTTCTCGTTAGTCTCAAGTTCCAAACAGGAGTCGAGGTAGGGGTGAGCATTATTCGATTTTAGGCCGAAAACCGAACAGAATAAAAGATTCGATTTGGTTTAAAAAGAAATCTGTTCTGTTTCTATTTTGAAAATACAAAATTTTCTTATTCGATTTTGGTTTTAGGTTTCAGTTTCGGCCCAAAATCGAAAACTAAATACAAATTATACAATTATGTAAATACATTAAATTTTATGTATATTTTGTGATTATATGTTTGTATATTTTGAAAACAACAATTCTATGTATATATTTTGAAGCTCAATATTGATAATTTAATAACTAGTGTAACTTTGTGTACAACTTTGAAATACAACAAATGTGTGTGTAAAATTTACCATTTAATATAATGTAAACACTATCCCAACTTTGGACATGACCCATTAAACAATATAAATATTAACCGAACAAACCGAATTGCTTATTCGGTTCGGTTTTGGTTTTTGTTTTTTAGAATTTTGATTTATTCGGTTTTGACTATTTCGATTCAGTTGAATCCGAATAAACCGAACGCTCACCCCTAAGTCGAGGCCTAAGGGGTATGCCCAGTTCTACTTTTTTTTGCATACAGTGGAGAGTATCATAATCTGACAAATTCTACCCTAATTTTTCAAATTCCTTAAAAAGATAGTGCATTCATTCCCCAAAATCTAACCTTTATTTTCTATTTAAATAGGAATATTTGAAATTTCAAATTTATACTAGACTTTTCAAATGAACAGAACCTGCTTGGGAGCTTAGTGAGTCAAATGTTAAGTTGGTTTTGTTGGGAACGCGGTGTGACCAGTATCGAAGTTGACCCATGAGGTACGATATTGAATTGGGCTCATATACATTAAAAGAGAATTCTCCTTTAAGGTCTGAACTAATCTCAATTATCTACACCATATGATCCCACCTTCTAACCGATGTGAGACTAAATTACTAACTCCATTGTCACCTCCCACTTGAGCGCTCAACCGGAAACCTTAGCACTCATTGCTACATTTTTACTTGTTTCCGTCAGCCGAGTGTAGAAGCATGGAATTTCAGGCGCACCTACAGGCCAGAATTCCTATGCGCTTAACACTTTATGTCCCATGGAGCTCTAACGAAGTACTTGGTACAACAAAGACAGCAAAGCTATAGACATCAAAAGAAGATTTTTATTTTATATAAAAGTCTATTATGTGTCTAAAAAAGGGCTTTACAAAGGAGAATTTCTATAAAAAGAAAGATCCTAAGACTACAGCCAGGCGCAGCAAACTGCCATGTGCCCCATGCCAGGCGCATCATCCGTCAGGCGCATCCCTTCAGCGTCTCAGTCAGGCACGTCTCTTCAGCGTCTCAGTTATGCGCATCATTAAGTCTCAGCATATGCGCTCTACTTCGACCCGATCAAGTGCTTCGACTAATGAAGCATTTATTGAGCAGAACAAGGGTGGGCGCTCAACCCCACTCTAGCTGGAGGAAGAGCTCTCCAAAGCCCAAGGAAAAGGAGGGCACCGCAATTCCGATCTGCGGCTAAAAGAGCAGCTTCCAACACAACCAGAGTAGGCAACACCCCACTCTAGCAGGAGGAAGAGCTCTCCAAAGCCCAAGGAAGATGAGAGCACCACAATTCTGATCTGCGGCTCTTTCGGAATAACAGAGACGAGGTTTGAACATCCTGATCTTTGGATGCAATAGGCACCTTCCGCCTGCCTCAGAACCCCTCGATTCCGACTTTTGGATGTAACAGTCACCTTCAAGTGCATGAATGAAGATAATTTAATGCATCTTCACCCACGGGAGCATCTTGTCAAGAGAATGTGCTCGAGCAAATAAGTTTATTCGGGAAGACGTGAGAGAATGAGAAGCAAACTCTCTTCTTGCTGCTATTTATAGGCCGGGCAAGTCAAACCCATGCGCCAAGTAGCGGGCACTCCGAATCCCATGTAATGAATTTGCATTTATGGTGATGAACCTGACGCTTCGAGTTCGGCCAAGTCAAAACGGCTATTTAAAGCACTCGAGGAACGCAACAGTCGGACCAATAAAGATGCGTCATACAAATGGATACGCCGGTCAGATACCGCACATCGTACAGACACGCCCGTCGGTACCAAGCGCCCTGTATGGATGCACCCAACAAAGTATAGATCCATGCGTCCTAATCAACATGGACCCATGCGCCTAGTGGAACGCAGATCGATGCGCCCAATCAACAGCCCATCACCCATCAAAGAATATTAAATGCTGAAGTCCTGACACGACAGCAGCCATGCCTCGATGACAGAACATCAACAGCTTTTACAAAAAACAAAGCGCCGCTGACGTTAGTGTCATCATTACTCTCTTTCGACGGTTACAAGCCACGTGGCCGCCCAATCATTCGTATGCGCCTCCGCAGCCATGTGCCCAAACTTCTGCATGCGCTTCAAGAGCCATACGCCTCAGACCTTCCTCTGATCCCTAAAGATAGAGGTCAAGTCACTACTGAAGCTTCGCATGTGCCTAAAAAGCCGTGCGCCCAGACTGGTTCGTAACTCCTGAAGGTTGCGAGCCAAAGTCTTCTCATGCGCCTAATCCTAGGCACATTCTGTCAGATCACTCTCCACCAAATCTGAGATCTTTGAGCTACGGATACGCGCCATGTGTCCTTTCACTCAATTCAGCCTATGAAGGGGTGCTAATCACCCAAGATCTCAGCAACTGAAAGATCCTCTCTTCTGCTACGTGCCAGCCCATAAAAACAGCATAAAAGATTCAACCCACAAATGATGGTGCATCATCTATGCGCCTCCCGTAGCTTCAACCACATGGCGTCTCCACGTACAGACGCATCCTATATATGCGCGCATGAGCAGCCCAACCTGCTGCTTATAAATAGAGGGATCATTTCCTTCTTCCACACACACCTACGGACAGAGGCCTACATACACACAGGGAGAGAGACAGAGACACTTAACGTCTTATTCCTCTCCGCAAACTCCAGCACCTAGAGCAACTCAGACCTTGAGAGAACCGAGAACCGTCGTCAGATCGTCAACGGAGTCAACGTATTACCACTCGCTCCATCGACACAGGGACCCAGATAAACAAAAGTGTACTCCTAGGACTACATCTAAGTCCTATATTGTAACACTGTTCTGTTTATAATTGAAATTGCAATCAAAAGATTTTAATGGCAAACAAGCTGGCGACTCTGCTGGGGACCTCTTTCTCCTCTGCCGAGAAAGCTGTGTCACAATATGACGACGTGAAGGTCGGCTCCTCCCACAAGATACTGGTCGTACGCCTCAATCAACAAGCATATGAGGAGTTCATCTCTGAAGGCAATACAAGTCCTTCGAAGCGGCTGCCTAAGCCGAAGAAGACTCGCCAAGCCTGGGTGCGCAAGGTCGACGCCCCTTGCACCACCACCGAAGGGGATGCGCCGATGCAGTCTACCCTTTCCGCTGACGTCCTCAGCAGCCAAGTTGTACCCACCGAGGCAGCGCATGTCTCGGGGAAATGTGGGGCTGAACACATTCTCCAACCATCTCCCTCTCAGACGAGGAAGATGCGTCGACGGAGCAGGAGCACAGCTAATGCCCTGCGCATTAACTCTGATGCGCCACAGAAGGCATCTGTCTTTGATAGACTCACTCGCTGTCATAGCGAGGAGAATTTGAACTCTGAGTACTATGCGCCCCAGCGGGCTGGTACGAAGAAGTCTAAGGCAGCACTGGCCATGAGCCTCGAACGTGCTATATCAGCAGTGAGCCAGAGGCATGCGCTCACAATCATGCGCGCTGCCAATGGTAAACTGTACAAGGTTACCTCGGGTACTTCTGCGCCGCAAACGAGCCGACCTTCAAAGTCCTTGTCACACTTGGGCGCATCTGCTGCGTTCGCAACCAAGTCATGCAAGGGAAACTCAGTGGTCTTGAACCCTCGTGCCTACATTGGTTGTGCGTCTGAGGCTGGTTCAAGTCACTTTAAATGTTGCACCCCCACTATTGATCTGGGCGCATCTTTTGCGTCGGATCAGGGGGTACAGCATTCACTTGACCACTCCGGCGCTTGGCCGTGCCATGTGCCTGATGGCGGTGTGAAGGTGGCACTCTCCTCCAACGATCTGCGTAACATGATCACTCACAAACGCCGGTCAGGAGAGGCGACTGACAAACACAATGCACCCCTCACAGGGCACACCTGTGCTGTAGTCACCATCAACTGTTGTTGCAAGACAGCAGTCCCGCCAAGCCAGTCCGTGTTCCAGCGGCTGCAATCGTCAATGCCTCTCCAACATCGCCTTGGGAAGAAGGTGTCAACTGAAGAGGAGCTAGAACTAAAGTTTGCTTCTTGCAACGTAGTTTCTAACTCCCCATCAATTCGGAAGGCGACGGGAAGCTCCTCGACCTTGTCCTCATCCAAGAGCCAGCCGAGGAAGACAAAGACGACTGTCCCGTCCTCAGGAGTGTTTGAGGGCACCCAGGAGAGAAAAAAGATCTCAGAAGAAGCTGGAGGTAGTCACTACTAAAATGTGCCCTATTAGCGACGTCGTTTAGCGACGGACAATACGTCGCTAAATAGCGACGTTCAGCGACACTAGATAACGTATGTCGCTGAATAGCGACGTTCAGCGACATATTAAGAAAATATGTCGCTTATATTAAAATTATTGCGACGGTTAGCGACGTCCACTGTTGACGTCGCTAACTTTTTTACTTAGGGCACAGGACTCCCTTTTCCCCCTCACTCGAAAAATCGAAACTCAAAATTTTTTTCCCCCTTCCCCCCCGGCGACTCTCTCCCCCGCGGTGACTCCCTCCCCCCCCGACGACTCCCTCCCCCCCCCCGTTGAGCTCCTCCTCCTTGAGCTCTTCCTCCTCCTCGAGCTCCTCCTCCTCTCCGGCGGTAAACCCTAACCTAATTCCTCCTCCTCCTTCTCCCCCCCCACACACACAGAGACACACACACACACACACACACACACACACACACGGAGGGTGACACACGTACCAAGTATTTGTGGAAATGCCCAATAGGTTATTTATAATCCTAATTTTAGTTTTGTACATAAATAAGGGTAGGTTAGTCATGGTTAAGGTATCCCAGTCGGTTTTCATATGGATTCCTATATATATCTATGTATTTTTGACCCACAAGTCATGTATATATGTAAATATATAAATTGGTATATATTTATGTATGTGGACTATTTTAGATAAAAGTTTATAAATATATAGTGTGTGCGATTGTGTCTTGTGTGAGAGTGAGAGAGGGGGAAGCATGGCAAGTGCCATGGACATGTTTTGGGTTTTATAATTAGGTTTAATTTTGTTCAAACCCGATTCATATAATGGTTTTGATTAGGGGTGCAACTCGGGCGGGCCAAACCCGAGCCCCATCGGGTAAACCCGTTAATGGGTTGGGTTAGGGTTGAAGATACTCAGGTTCGGGCTCGGATTTGGGTTAAAATATTTGAACCCGATAAAAAATCGGGTTGGACTCGGGTTCATGTGTCGGGTTACCCGAAGAACCCGAAACCCGACTTATATATATATATATATATATATATATATATATATATATATATATATATATATATATATATATATATATATATATATATATATATATATATATATATAAACTTTTTAAATAAAAAGTTTAAATCCTAAATTTTTTCACTCAAACTCTTCAACTCCTTATCCTAAATCTTATTTCAGTTTGTATTTTGTAATGATCAAGACTTGATTGTTATTTGATTATGTGTCTAATATTACTTTTGTTTAAAATTATTTCAAACATTATATAAGAACCCGATAAACCCGATGTACCCGACCCAACCCGAGTTCAACCCGATCCTCCGGACTAGGTCTTGGGCTTCATATGTGGAACCCGAGGTCGGGCCGGGCTCGGGCTAGGCTTATGATTCACCGGGTTGGGCTCGGGTTGACCTCAAGCCCGACCCAACCCGCCCGAGTTGCACCCCTAGTTTTGATAGTTCACAATCGGACTAGTATAGTCTAGTGTGTTGACTTTATTATTATTATTTTTTTTTAATAATGTGGTTGGCAATCAAAAGTAGCAATTAGCGGAGGTGGTCAGCAATATTGACTTTTTTGGTCGTCCCCTTTATCCGGTGAGCTAATTAAACTGATCACGTACGTTGTCCTTTGAAGCGTATCCTCTAAGAAAAATTGAAAATAATTGGTTTTGACCAAAACCTAAGCTAGTAAGTCTACTACTGATATCGTCGATACCAATACTCATAGGAATAGTCCGATACCGATTTCCATACCTATATGTTGTTGCTCAAGCAGTTTATAGCTACAAATGCGTAAGTGCAACATGAAAATCTCATCTGTTAAATATTATGTTACCTAAAAGCATCATTAGTAAGGGCAATTCATTACTACATTGTATAAAGTATCCTAGAAGTGTAGGTATGATTGGTATATCGTATTACATAGAGTGTATAGAGTATCCTTTCGGTCTATAAGAGTTACTTCACTCACTTTGTCAAGACAAGTAAACTTTTTAAATGTTGACGGTATATATACCGTCAATATTTGGTTTTGCCTTGTAGCTACAGGCATTTGCCTGCATTTTGCCTTATAACTTGGCCTTTGGCCTGTGCTTGAGCAGTGTGGACTTCCAGGTTTGGTGGTTAGTTCATGATTAGCATTGTTTAGATATTAGTTTCAGTTAAAGGGTTAGTTTAGATTTGGATATTAGTTTATGTTAGAAGGAATATGAGAGTTAGTAGATGTTAAAGTAGGATATTAATTTATTAGTTAGGATAGATAGTTTGAGTTAGGATACTGCTCAAGCACAGGCCAAAGGCCAAGTTATAGGATACTAATTTAAAAAGTTTTACCTTTCTTGACAAACTGGGTGAAGTAACTCTTGTAGACCCAAAGGGTTGATATTGGACAGTTAGGATGAGTATCAGAATCGGTATCGGATTAGTATCGACCGTATCGGATTAGTATCGGTCTATCGGATACGACACTTTCACACAAGACAGTTGTTTTAGTCCCAACACAGTTGTTTTTGTTTCTTCCTTCAAATTCTTTGTTTGTAATATGTGGAACGAATGAACAGTTTATGTTGCGCACCCAAATCTAAATTGTCTTAACATTCATTCACTGACTGCAATGTGCATGTATCGATCTATCTTACAGAATTATCCTCAATTGGATATGGATATGAATTACAACTTACGGAATCGTTCGTGGATGTACAACCGTCATCCTGATGACATGTGCGGTGTGCGAGATGAATTCATAGAGGGTGTACAGCAGTTCCTGCAGTTTGCCAAGGCGTTCCCTCAGTACATGGACGGTACCAAAATTAAGTGTCCATGTGTGAGATGTCACAACTTGAAATATCATCCAGAAGTGGAAGTCACGTATCATTTATACTCGAAGGGTTTCACGCCGAATTACTATCAGTGGAGCGTGCACAGAGAACTTGTGTCTTTAGCATTGGAGTATAAGTCTTATGTGGATGTCCACAACAATGCTGCTTACGACGATGGGTTGGTGAACATGATTTTTGACGCGGCGGGGCCTAGTTTCGATCCGGACGATCATGATGCACCTGAGGAGGCACCGAACACCGATGCTGCACAGTTTATGGAGTTACTGGAGAATGCAAGGACTCCATTGTATCCTGGTTGTGAGGATCATTCACCGTTGGAGGTGGTTACAAGACTGTTGAGCATTAAGTCAGATTTTAACAGGTCGCAAGAATGCTACAACCGAGTATTGGAGTTGATTATAGAGATCTTGCCGGAGGGTGCTAAGTTGCCTAAAGACTTCTACCAGTCTAAGAGGATGGTGAGATCGCTCTGGATAGGATACGAAAAAATCGATTCTTGTCGCAATGGGTGCATGCTGTACTACAAAGATGACAAGGACGCAGATATGTGCAGATTTTGTGGTACTGATCGCTATAAGACAACTAGTACAGGAAGGTCTACCGGTACAAGAAGACCGACCGATTTAATGCACTACTTGCCTTTAACGCCGCGGTTGCAAAGATTATTTATGGTGAAAGAGACGGTCGAAAATATGAGTTGGCACATGCGAGAACAGATTGAAGGAGTGTTGGATCACCCATTCGATGGAGAAGCGTATCCTGATTTTGCTTCAGATCCGCGTAATATCAGGTTGGGGCTATCTTCTGACGATTTTACTCCTTTTGGTCTTTCAGGATCCCAGTATTCATGCTGGCCTATGATTGTCACTCTGTATAACCTACCGCCTTTGATGTACATAAAGACTCAGTACATGTTTCTAACCGTTATAATTTCTGGTCCGAACAATCCCAAGAGGAACATTGATGTGTACTTATAGCCTTTGATAGATGAGTTGAATCAGTTATGGGAAGTAGGCGCTAACACGTACGATTTTTCAGGAAGCAGAATTTTCAGATGAAGGCAACCCTTATATGGACCATCAACGACTTTCCGACCTATGGAATGTTATCTGGATAGAGCACTCATGGCTGTCTCTCATGTCCATATTGCATGGACCGTAGTAAGGTTTTCCGCTTAAAACACGGAGGAAAACCGTGCTTCTTTGATTGTCATCGACAATTTCTGCCAAAAGATCATCCGTTTAGAAGGAACATGAATGCATTCCGTGCCGGCGTTGTAGAGAAGGGTGATCCACCGCCAAGGTCGTACGGAGCCACGATATGGAAAGAGGTTAGAGATTTTCTAAGTGCTATCGAAGATCCTACAACTGGGTACAAGTGCGATGGATTTGGTAGAGATCATAACTGGACAAAGAAGAGCATATTCTAGGATCTGCCATACTGGAGTACCAATCTGATCAGACATAATCTTGATGTCATGCATATTGAGAAGAATGTGTTTGATAACATAATTAATACTGTGATGGACGTAAAGGGAAAAACAAAAGACAATCCCAAGGCCAGGTTGGACTTAGAAGAAATATGCAAACGCCCTGTGTTGCATTTGATAGAGCAAAATGTAAAACAGTTTCTGCCGAAGTCAATTTTCTCGCTGGACAAGGAGGATAAAGTGAGACTTTGTCGGTGGATCCAGGGCCTAAAATTTTTAGACGGATATGTGTCAAATTTGAGAAGATGTGTCGATCCGAAGGAAAATAAATTGACAGGTATGAAGAGCCACGACTGTCACGTATTCGTGGAGAGGTTAATTCCGATTGCATTTCGGAAATTCTTACCGCAGGCAGTTTGGGATCCATTGACGGAGCTTAGCATATTCTTCAGGGATCTTTCTTCTAAAAAATTTCTCGTTGATCGTCGAGAAAAGTAAGAGAAGGACATTGCGGTAACACTGTACAAGCTAGAGAGGGTATTTCCTCCTAGATTCTTCGACTCTATGGAGCATTTGCCGATTCATCTATCCTATGAGGCACGTATTGGTGGACCCGTCGAATATCGATGGATGTACCCGTTCGAGCGACATTTGAATCACCTAAAAAGAAAGGTAAAAAATAAGGCACGGGTCGAGGGTTCTATTTGTGATATAAACTATCGGCGTCGATATCAAGCCTATGAACCATTTGTCCTATCAAGTCAGGCTCAGCTCATGTACTTCACAAGTTATCCTAAACGGGGAACAACAAGGTCGAACTGGTTGGCAGTATGCAAGACCAAAGCTAGAAATACTTTTGAGGTTGACGATATAGCTTATCAAGAGGATGAACTACCTCTTGTAACAAATATTATAGAAGTGGACACGACAGAAGTTCCTCATTACACATCTAATTGTGTAGAAGAAGTAGAATTATATGAAGAGAAAGATGCAGATGAAAGTGAAGATGTAGAGGAGAAAGAAGAAGAAGAAGAAGAAGAAGAAGAAGAAGAAGAAGAAGAAGAAGAAGAAGAAGATGAGCTAAACGAACTAGATGAATTTTCACAAGAGGATTAAATCTGTATGTTTATTTTATCATCATATTTGACACTTTATTGACACTTCTATCATATAAATCTGTGACACTTCAGTGACACTTTAGTGACACTTTTATCTGTGACTATGATATTTTTCAAAAATCTGTGATGTCTATCATATAAATATGTTTTTTTGTTTTATTGTCATATGTTATTATCAGGTATGACTAGACCATCTGGATGACGCGGAGAATTTTATATTAGCCAGTCCTGTCAGCCTCGGGATGGAGATTTCGTACCCTCATCCTCATCTCCGAGTACGCCATTGTACCGTTCTGTTCCCGATCCATTACCGGGACAAGGCAGTTCCAGCAGGTTGGCGACTCCTCCTTCGTCGTCAAGCCTACCTGATCCCGCATCCAGCATCCCTGATCCCCCGTCCAGCATTCCTCCTGCCGACGGCTCCATGGGGGGAGCCGACGCCGAGCATATGGAGGACGGCGATCAGACTGATCCTGCCCAGGCAGGAGGTGAGAGCGACCCTCCATGCGCTCCCCCGGACGAGACGCGTATGGAGATTTGGACGGACGGGCCTACGAAGTAAGTTAATTAATTAATATATATTTCTCAAATGATTATATGTACATATATATTCATAAAAATTATTATTGTATCGATATCGGCCTTCTGCAGTACAGAGACAGCTAGGGGTATTTCTGAGACAGAACTATGGTGGGCCTTGGATTAACTACTCAGATGCTCCCGCAGACAGGAAGGCCTTTTGGTTCGCCCACTTCAAGGTAAAAAATTTGTTTATTTTTAAATTTTAATAAACATTTTTGTATATTATGCAACTTTTCTATTTTACTTCTTGTAGAGGACCTATTTCTATCCACCATACCAGATGGCGAAGATCGAGGGCCAATTTTCTGCCGTCGCAGGCAAGCTCATCCGTGATGCGATCTACGACCAGAAGTCTCGTGATCGCTCCGGACAGCCGATCCATAGTTGGATCACGCCAGAGCAGTGGACTGCGATGAAGGCTAGATTCAGCGAGCCCAGGTACCAGGAGCGGTCTGACAAGGCCAAGGTGGTGCGGTCGAGCGCCGGTAAGTGGTGTGGTGGCTCCATTCCGATGACGGAGCATTTTCGTTGTCTGGTACGTTTCCTATGACGGACATTAATTTATATATAGTTCGATAGAATGTTTAATACTAATAATAGATAATATATTTTAACAGGTAAAAAAGGGTGAGTATCCGAACATGGTGACCGTCTTCCTGGTCACCCATCGGAGGGCTGGAGAGTTCATTGACGAGAGGGCGACGCAGACATATGTACGGTCTATTCTTTATATTAATTTACTATAATTTAGAAAACATGAAAATAGATATCAATATAGACTTTAGCAAACACTTACATGTTAGCAAACATGTTCTAGGCCGAGTTTGTTCGGCTACAGGAGGAGGCGGCTGCTGCTGCTAGTACGCCAGCAGAGGGAGGGGCTGGTACTTCCTCCCAGCCGCCAACAGCTCCATCGCCGGACGACCTCTGGATGACTGCCGTTGGCGGTCTTCAGAAGGGTACATACTACGGTACAGGATCCTACGGCGCGTATTTGGCTTCAGAGTCATTCCGGGCCCCCTCTGTCAGTACGCAGTCTCCGGCTTCGCCGGTGTCGTCACGAGCTCAGGATATTCGTCGTCACATCGACGAGCTGCATCGCGAGTTACAGCAGCAGATTTCTGATCACCTTACCGCAGAGCGACGATCCGACCCTCCGATGATCACCGGACAATTTGATGCGGTCGAGCGCAGTATACAGGAGCTAATGAGTCTGCAATAGGCTACAGCTGCCAGCTTGCACATGCTCACCGAGTCTACGCAGCGCATAGAGCTTAGACAGGTTGAGCTGGACCATTCGCAGAGGACCATGTCTGTCTAACTCACTCAGGTATCGGTTTCGTTTCAGGAGAGTACTCAGAGGAGGGTGAGTACCCTTGCTTGCGCATGGTGAGCGACTGCGAGATCTGGAGCAGATACGTCCTCCCGGTCCATCGACGGCGCCGACTCCAGACATTGCACTGCCTCCTACTGCCCCTACGGTGCAGCTCATACAGGAGCAGTATGAGTACATGCTATCCCAGATGTGCGGCAGGGGTCCTCAGTGATCAGTAGATTTTTTTATCATCTTTGTATTTATTGGCCCTATTGGTCCATTGACCGTTCTGTACACTAATTTTCATTATTATTTGACTATGTTGGACATGTATGTTTGTTGGACATGTATGTTGGTGATATTTAATTTGTTGGTATTTTCATTGAGTACGTGTATGATATTTAGTTGTAGACAGTTATGATGGAAGACTGTTATTTATCTACTAGTTATAGACTGTTATGATGGAAGACTGTTAATTGTGATGATATCTGCGACGGGGATGACAAATATACCTACGCTGGGTTATAAGCGATGATCTGATATACAAAGGAGGTGCTGCCCAAATTTAAAAAAATATAATGTGTATTTTTGTAATGATGTGTGTCTGTGTTTATAGTGTAAACAAAGACACACAACATAACAAAAATACACATTATATTTTTTTATTTTTTTCCAGTATTCTACGACGGTTAGTGACGTATAGCGACGGATACCGACGGGAATTGGACGTCGCGAAACATCGCAAATTAGGTACGGCACGTCGCTGTACGTCGCCGTCTTGCTGACGTGGCAGGCATTGCCACGTCATCACGTCGATAGAACAAAACGTTGCTACAATGTCGTACTACGTCGCTAAGTTTGCGACGTAACTATCTCGTCGCTCGACGTCACTAACTTTGCGACGACCTAATGATACGGATGGGACGTCACAAACAGCGACATAGGGCGACGTATTGCCCATTTGCGACTAGCTAAAAAGCGACCTTCATATTACGTCGCTAAATCCGTCGCCAATTACGATTAGCGACGTAATTTTCATTATTAGCGACGTATAAAGACGTCGCTAATTTGTCTTATTTTAGTAGTGAGTCAAGCCCCTGTGGATCTTTATCCTGAAGACGAAGTCAGCCTCTCGGACATAGCTGGGGCTAGTCAAGCCCCTGTGGATCTTTATCCCGAAGACGAAGACGTCCTCCAAGACAAAGCTGGGGGTAGTTAGGCCCTTGCTGATGCTCCTCCCGAAGACGAAGATGTCCTCTAGAACATAGCTGGAGGTAGCCAAGACGAAACTCCGGAGGAAGTTCCTCTTCAAGAGAGCAAGGCTGAAAGCGAAGCTTCAACCGATCCCTCCACTTCCAGTCACGTTATGACAGTATACATGACGAAAGCTGGTGATACGGAGTCAGATGCACCTCCAACAATCTCGTTCAGCGCATGGATACCCTGGAGGGAGGACTCAAAACCCTCTCTGTCTCCATGCAAACACTGACTCGAGCAGTGTTCGAGATACGGTCAGCCTTGGCCAGAGCACCTTCCACTAATCCTGACCCAGGAGTCAACGGAGAATCAAGTGTACCCCTCCAACGGGCATCCTTGAATACCGATTGTCGCAAAGCACCGCGTGTGTCGGAACCTTCGAATGTACAGCTGTAAACTGTACCACCTTCTCCAACTCCCAGCTCTACGGAAGACGTGGTGAAAATGATCAGGGACTTGGTGAGCGCTTTGAGTCGAAGAACAGACAGGGGGAGCGCCAGAAGATGGGGATCCCGCAACTATACCCCCTCGAATGGAACAAAGTGGTTTATCCCCACAAGTATAAGCCATAAACATTGATGCCATACGACGGAAAGGACTCTCCACGCCGTTATCTGACGTACTTCCAGTCTCAAACGGGACATCTTTCGAATGAGGACGCGCTACTCACCAGCCTGTTCGTCGGGGCACTGAAAGGAGTGGCTTACGACTGGTAATGCAGTCTCCTTGACAACTCCATATCCTCCTTCGATGACTTGACACATCTTTTTCTCGATCATTTCTACGACGGAGGAAAAGACATGACAATGGCGTCCCTGATAGAGGTGCGACAGAAAGAGAAGGAGACGGTTCGAGCATTCATCGAACGTTTCTAACGAGCCTGCTTCGGACTGCCCCCGGGTATGCCAGAACATGCACTCCTTTCTTCCTGCAGCATGAACATGCTTCCTGCAATCAAGCTCTGGCTCAACTCCACTCCTCCTCCCGACTGGAGCTCATTGATTATTGAGGCTGAAGCAGCTGAAAAGAAGGCATCCAATGCTTGCCTTCTGGGAGTCAGTTTTCCTACTTTTGAAGACAAGAGAAAATGACCTGCAGCCAACAACCCTGGATGTGAGACGAAGGGGAATCAGGCGCTGACTGTCAATGCCTCCAAAGGTGTACAAGCACCTACTCAGAAGCCTCCGCTTGCACCGAGGCCAAAGGAGGTCTATTCTTTCAACGACAAAGACACCTTGTAACTCTTCGAGATGCTGAAGCAGGGTGATAAGATCAAATTGCCCGACCCGAAGCGTCCCGACGAGGTTGGGAGAGTGGACAATCCGAGGTACTGTCACTACCATCGGTTTGTCGGACATCCAACTCAGGACTGCCACGTCCTCAAGAACTACATCAAGCGCATGATCAATACGAACGTCATCTCCGTCGACTATGAGGAGAAGACAGTCTCGGCCAACCTAGTGTCGCTGCAATTCGGCACCTTGCCGCCAACCACAACACAAGATGGCATCGTCCCCATCCCAAAGGCGATAATGAAGGTGGTCAACCTACCACCTACTCGTGAAAACGTGAGTGGACTCATCACACTCACCATATCTCGGGGAGAGATCTTATGGGTTCACCCCGATCTCGTCCCCGAGGTTACTCAATCGGGGGTACGCTCTACCTCCAAAGCTAAGGGCAAGAAGATCAAGTCTTGTCGCATGGTCTCTTCCTCCGCGGAAGAGGCTCTTCCTGTACAAACCCGTTCGCAGCTGAACGCCCAACCCGACGAAGCTGCCATTGAGGTGGTGCCTCCCTACACTGCCCCTGCTGCCGAAGAAGGAGGTCCATCCAAACCTCCAGCAGCCAATAAATAGAAGTATGTAGAGGCCCATTTCGATAAGCCTTTGCAAAGGGAGAATGCTTCGGGGCTGGCTAAGCCCCACAACTTTGACATACTGGCACAACTTGCCGGTACTCCTGCCCGTTTATCTCTGTATGAGCTTCGTCATCTTTCCAAAGACACCCGTGAAGCTCTCTGTGAAGCTTTGAAGGATGCTGAATCCTTCATCAGTCAGGTCAAGCAACCTGAGGATCTTCCGACCACATGTGCACACTGCCATTGTGCGGATGAGGTCATCCCCAACATAACCTTCACCCAACAAGACATGCTACTCAAGCACAATCGGTACAATAGGCTACTGTACTACACAGGGTATGTAGGTTCCATCAAGGTGAAGCGAATTTAGATTGATCTAGGGTCTTTCCTCAGCATCATCCCTAGGACTCTGCTGTCAACACTGGGGATCCTGATGTACCGTCTGGCGCCTTCCAACACTACAATCAGCGACTTCAATGCCAGCAAAAGTGAACCGCTAGGCAAAATACGGCTGAAATGTCATATCGGTAACCTCCGAACCGAGGTGAGTTGCTATGTCGTGGACGCCGACGTCAACTACAACCTCCTGCTGGGTTGCCCGTGGCTGCATGAGTACATGCTGGTGCCATCTACACTCCACCAATGTATGAAGTACGTGTCTACCAACGACATCATCTGGACAGAGTTCGCAGACATTGACCCTTTCAAGGGGGTCGAAGCCTACTTCACCGATGCTAGCTTGTATAAGTCGCTCGATGAAAGGAAAGCCAATGATGCTGACGATGAAGCAGAAACAGTGGCAGAGCCGGACATGGAGCCAGAGATGATTTCCGACGCTCCTTTGAAGATTCGACTCAAAGGAAAACTGTCTCAGATGATGCCTCCCATGACTATCAAGCTACCTAGAAAAGTACCGGCTTCTCTGGGTAGAGCACCTACTGAAGCTCCTTTGAAGATACGGCTCAAGGGAAGACCTCCTCAGACGTCGGCTCCCCTTGTGGCAAAACTACAGGGAAGGCACCTGTCATCGAAGGCGCATTCGAGGTACCCCTGAAGGTGCGTCTCAAAGGCAAGCCTCCGCAATCATCCAAGCAGCAAGAGAAGGCCCACATAGCCCTCTCGGGTCCCAAGGTCAAATCGGCGATGAACTCTCCCAAACCGGCCCCGGTGCTCACAGACGAAGAGTTAGGAGAGTATATATCTGCTGATATAGATGCCCCTTCTCTTGGTAATGTAATCCCGTGGGACAAAATCTCATGTTTTATCAATAACAGAGTCTTTCAATTATTCTAGTCTTCCATATTGGAATGCCATGTATACACTAGATAATGCTCTACGGTCGTTACAAACACAAATAACGACCATCAATCATGTAAATCGAGTAGTCCCGTCCCAAGGAGTCTATTTTACAGTCCCACCGAGGAATCGAAATGAAGAACCCATCATCTTCGGCAAAGTCGAGCGTCATCAAGACCTTCCGCCACTCGAGCCAGAATCAGATACCGGCAGAATACAAGTCTATCAATAAAAGGACAAGGCAAAGTACCTCATCCAAAAGATGGGTTACGATCTGAAGAGAAACAAGGGCCTGAACTACGGCAAAGGCCGGCGTCTTTCCCTCCGGCTCCCAACACCTAAAGAAAAGTCGCAGGACTACTATCATCGTACTCGACGGGGGTAGGCTATGTCACGCCACCGACAACTCCAGAGAGTTCGGAGGCAGAAGAAGTGGAACACTCTCACTCATCCGAAGCATCAACTTGGGATTTCGATACCAGTATCGGCTCAGTCCTCAGAAAGGTGCTATCAGTCAACATGGCATCTGCACAAACTCAAGAGGATGAAGGCGATGACCAAACGTCAGAATTCTTTGAGGAAGAACCCTGGGCTCAACGCCTAGGAGCACAGTAGGAGTCTCATTTTGAATTACGCAAACCCCTACCGAAGACGAGGTCGAATAAGTTGACCTTGGGGATGAATCTCCTTCCAAGCCCATCTTTATCAGAAAAAGTCTAAAGGGAGAGGACTGGGAGTCTTTGGTCCAATTGGCCTAAAAATATATCGACGTCTTCGCCTGGAGCTACGAAGATATGCCGGGACTTGATCCCCAGATTGTAATGCACAGATTTAACATCTTACCTGATGCTAAGCCTGTAAAGCAATAACAACGACATTTTCGTCCCGACATCATGAACGCTATCGATCAGGAGGTGGACAAACTCCTGAGCAGCGGGTTCATCCGTGAAGAGAAACATCCAAACTGGGTGGCCAATGTCGTCTCTGTCACCAAGAAGAATGGAAAGATAAGAGTCTATATCGACTTCAGGGATCTCAATACGGCTTGCCCGAAGGACGAATTTCTGCTTCCAATCACTGACGTGATGATCGACAATACATGTGGCTTCGAATGCATATCTTTCATGGATGGGTACTCGGGCTACAATCAGATCAAAATGTTTCTCGATGACGCAAAACACACGTCATTCAGGACTCCGAAGGAGATTTTCTGCTACACAGTGATGCCCTTCGGCTTGAAGAATGCTGGTGCTACATACCAACGAGCTATGAGTATCATTTTTCGTCAACATCTTTGTAAGACAGTTGAATGCTATGTTGATGATATCGCAGTCAAGAGCCGTCTCAAAGGTGATCACCTACAAGACCTAAAGACAGTCTTCGATCTCATGCGAGCGCATCAACTCAAGATGAACCCCGTAAAATCCTTCATCGGGGTTTCTAGCAGAAAGTTCTTGGACTTCATTATCACGACGAAAGGCATTCATGTCGATCTCGAGAAAACCAAAGCCATCCTTGACATGGACCCTCCGAAGAACCTCCGAGAACTTCGAGGCCTGCAGGGGCGTCTGGCATACATCCGAAGGTTTATAGCAAACCTTTTCGAAAAATGTCAACCCTTAACCTAGCTCATGAAGAAGGGAGTCTTCTACGTCTGGACAGAAGAATGCCAGAAAGCTTTCAATGATATCAAAGCTTACCTGACGAGCCCACCAGTCCTGGTGGCACCCGTCTCAGGTAAACCATTTCTCCTCTACGTCCGTGCCATTGATCATTCCCTCGGCACTTTGTTGGCTCAGAACAACGATGTGGGCTATGAGCAAGCTATCTACTACCTTAGTAGAACGATAATCGGGGTCGAACACCGGTACAATCCTATTGAAAAGGAGTGTTTGGCTTTGGTGTTCGCCATCCAGAAGACTCGCCATTATGTTTCGGGCCAGACAATTCTTGTCATCTCCCGAGTCAATCCACTCTGGGTTCTCATGAAGAAGCCGGGATCATTGAACTCTCGACTAGCTACATGGGCAATCCTGTTGACACCGTATAACATGGTATTCGTCCCACAGAAAGCCGTCAAGGGTCAAGCTCTAGCCGACTTTTTAGCTGCACACCCCATCCCGGAGTCCTCCAGACTCTATGAAGACATCCCGGATGAGGTCCAAGAATCAAACGTCACCAAAGAAAATTCCGTTTGGCGGGTGTTTTTCGATGGCGCTTCAAGAACAGGCCCCAAAGGCCAAATCATCGCAGGAGTGGGGGTAGTCTTAGTCTCCCCCGATTAGCTGGTCATCCAGCATGCTTACTTCCTTTCGAAGCCGTGCTCCAACAATGTTGTCGAGTAAAACGCTCTCATCATGGGACTCCAGCTGGCGTAACAGCTGGGGGTGGATCATCTGGAAGCTTACGGCGACTCAAAACTCGTCATTAATCAAATTCGAGAGAAGAACGAAGTTCGCCATGAAGATCTGGTTCCTTACCATGAAGCTGTATTGAATATTATTTCAACATTCACCAAGTTCTTCATAGAACACGTACCTCAGTTACAAAACCTGGAGGCTGACGCTCTGGCTGGCCTCGCAGCTTCATTAGCGGCACCCCTCGGGACTCAACACTATGTTACGGTAGTTGGTCGAGACTTGGTCTGTCCTAAAAACAACCTATGCTTACAAATGGCCCATGCTATGACGACAAGCGTCGGTGTTAATGTCCGAGACTGGAGGTTTCCATTCATCGACTTTGTTGTCTATGGAATTCTCCCAGAAGACCCGAAGGAAGTCGTCTCAGTCAGAAGACGTTCCCTTCGGTTCTATTATGATACAGCTACTAAAATGTTGTACCGACGTTCCTTCGATGGACTTCTCATTCGATGTCTATCCAACGAAGAAGCAGCCGAAGCCCTTCGGGAAGCTCATAACGGGACTTGCGGGGCTCATCAACCTGGCCCTAAGTTGCAGGATCGACTACGACGCATGGGTTACTACTGGCCAACCATGGCAGCTGACGCTGTCGACTATGCTAAAAAGTGCCATGCTTCCAGCTTCACGCCGACTTTATCCACCGTCGGAACCACTACATCCTATGGTCGCCTCCTGGTCCTTCGAAGCTTGGGACATGGACCTTGTAAGACCGATCACCCCTCCATCATCGAGGGGACACCGCTTCATCCTAGCCATTACCGACTACTTCTCCAAATGGGCAGAAGCAATTCCACTGACGAAAGTGAAAAACTCCAGGGTGATCAGCTTCATCAAGCACCATGTTATCTACCGTTTCGGGGTACCTTGAAGGATTATCTACGATAACGGTCCATAGTTCATCAGCCATATTTTTAGCAAATTCGATGACAAGAATCGAATTCAGAACATGGCATTAACCGTCTACAATCCGGCAGCAAACGGATTGGCCGAGGCATTTAACAAGACATCGTCAAGCTACTCAAAAAGGTCGTGTCATCTAACAAACACGATTGGGACAAAAAACTTGGCGAATGTCTTTGGGCCTACCGTACAACGGTACGGACCCCGACGGGCAACATCCCGTTCTCCTTAGTCTACGGGAGCGAAGCGGTACTGCCTCTCGAGATTCAGATACCCTCATTCCGTATGGCACTGACATACCAGTTGACAGAAGAAGACAATCAGCGTCGTCGTCTGCGAGAATTGGAGGCACTTGACGAAAAGCGTCTCCTAGCTCAGCAGCACATTGAACTCTATCAAGCCCGTATATCACAGGCTTTCAAGAAAAAGCTCAAGCAGAGGACTTTTCAAATAGGCGACCTGGTCCTGGTAGTCAGGAGGCTGATGGTGTTGACTCACAAAATAGCAGAAAAGTTTGAGCCCAAGTGAGAGGGACCTTTCATCATAGAGATGGTATACTCAAACGGTGCTTACCGCCTCGCCCGACCAAATGGGAACTTGTTCACGATGCCAATCAACGACAAGTTCCTAAAAAAGTACTACTCGTGACATCTTTCAGACATATACTTCCATCTCTACCCAAGAAGGGAGTCAGTGGACCTGATCATCAGAGCTCACATACATCTTTCCTTCACAAAAATCCTATTCTTTCGAAATCCAGTTGTTCCATGGCATTCTATACCCAGTAGAAGAACAAACACGTCCATATTACCTCTGAATTGCCACCTCTACGCCCTGTAAAGCAAAATCTTAAACTACAGAAGATTGTGCTGCTTATCATGTTTACCACGTCCATATTACCTCCGAGTAAACATCCCGTACGAACAACCCCCGTGTTGCCGTACATCGATCGCAGAACTTCCATGTCCATATTACCTCTGAGTAGTTCCGCGTATCCCTCCTGAGTCACTCCTACCACGTCCTTAACACTTCTGAGTAGGAAGATTCTGTCATTTGAACCCCGTATTTGCCATGTCCATATTACCTCTGAGCAAACATGTCGATTCTCTCAAACTTATTATCTGTACCTAAAAACCAAGGTACACAAAAGATAATAGGTCCACACAAATCATCGGTTCATGACAGCAAAAATGAACACACCACAAAATTCTTTATTTTTATTTAAAAGTAAAGGATTACATCCCCAGCAGAAGTTGCAAACCACAAAAATAACAAAAAGAGAGAGAAACTATAATCCCTAAGAATCACTGGGATTGGCAGAAAGCTCTTCAATCCGATGCCTCAAGTCTTCCGCCCGAGTCTCTGCGGTCACCAAGACCCGGCGTTCGGCTTCTTGACGCATCACCTGTACAGCTTCGGGGATAGTATCAGTCTCATACTTCTCGTCTAACTGTTGTCGCTGGTGGGTGAGGAAAAGGATCTGGCGGGTAAAAGCTACTTCCTTCCTCCTTAGATGCTACATGTTCAGCCTGGACTCGCTCAGCATCTAACAAGAGTTGGGCTCACTGATCTTCAAGATGGCGGATCTTGGCAGTGACCTCCGCTATGCTAGCTTCCAATGAGGCCCGCAACTCTACCGTTTCCTGCGTAGATTGAGATAGCCTCTCCACCGCAGCCTCAGCTTCGGCCACCTCACGGTCCCAGACAGCCACCGTGGCCTGATACGACGACTCGACTTCAGCTATCAATTTCTCTTTTTCTGCTTCTATCAGAGCAGAAAAGTCATTTCGTCGGATACTCTGAAGCTCGGAAAGAAGCTGGTCGAGCTCGACCATTGACGCCTCCAGAATCTCGGCCATATGATCATAGCCCTGGTGAGAACGTATCAGACCAATGTGAGGGAGCGTCATGGCTTTCGCCGTCGCAAAACTCCCATTTGCATTTATCATGGTCGATACACCTCTCTGCAGGATCTTGTACACTGCCTCAACAACAAACTTCACATACTCATCCGTATCTGCTAACACCTGAGGTGTCATAGCAGGAGTTGGAGGAGCTGCTCTGGAAAGCGAACCTGAAGAAGATCCATCGACCTCAATCTGCGAGGCTGCAATCTCAACCTCATAGGATCCTCTCTCGTCAGAGACTTGCACTTCGTCACTAGCCCGAGGTGCCAAGTGGACGAAAGGGGCCGGATGGCACGTCGATACTGTCCCCCAATTGGAAAGAGCAGGAGGTGTGTCCTCCACCACAGGGCCTTTGCCCTTATCAGAGACAATGACGAATGTTCCCCCGACATCCGGGTTGACGATATTTTCCTCGGCCGGGGCAAGACGGCTATCCCTTTCATTCGAAGCTACAAGATTCGCCCCTGACAGTTCAACTTCCCGTGGAGCCAGAGTCGGATCACCTGCATTATCTTCCCCTACAGGGACGGGTGTAGGGCTCGGCAGTGACGTCGACCCTACCACATCAACCTCCACTTCCGAGGCAGGAGTAGGGCTCGGCCACGAGGCCTCATGTGCGACCAGCACCTCAGTACCACGATCGGAAAGAAGCCCAGCCGGCAAATCCTTGTCAGAGACGTCTCTACTGGACGCGATCTCTCTGGCAGCCTGATCAACATCTTCTTGCGAGCCATCGTCAGAAGAAGACGAGCTCCATACTTTCTCCTCGTCTAGGAGGACTTTTCCCACAACTTCCCTTGAGGCCTCGATGCTCCCAGGCACCCCCTCAATGGATAGTTCTACTCCTGGTCGAGGCTCTACGCCACCCTCCTGAGGGATCGACCGAGAGACCTCAGCAACCTGAGGAGCAAGTACATCTTTAGATTCCCTTTTAACGTATTCTGGAGGTACCAAAACCTCCACAGAAGCGACGTCATCAGTGCTCCCTTCCCTGGAAGATGCTATAATCGGAGGGATAAGCTCGTCGGAAGAGCTCGCCACCTCCTTCGGCCTACTAATACGCGGTTTCGAAATCCGAGATTTCTTCTTCGGCACCTTCTAAAAGAGAAAGGAGGACATAAGTCGCAGAAATCAAAGAACAAAACAGATTATGTGGGACGTCTTTACCTCAGCAGGAGCTAATTTTGTTGGTATCACAGGTGGCGCTCCCGAAGCTCCCACCTTCGGAGTCATTGCTTTCCTCGATCTCTTTGGCATGGGCGAACCGGCCTCCGCGTCAGCATGCCTCTTTCCAGCTGGGGGCTCTTCCTGAGTACCCTCCGTTGATGCTGCAGCAGCAGCCTGATAACCTGCGACCTCCGGTGGACAATATGACCGGGCCACCGCCAACATATTTTTCGTTGTCTCTAGCTGAGTGCCAATAATGAAACTGGTCTCCCTGTCATAATCTGGGGATACGGTGTTCATGGCACAATACAGCTCACAGTCGAATACAAGATTTACGGCCGAGGGTTGCGAACTGGAGTAGTGAAACGAACTCCAGTACATCCGGCATTGTAATACTGCCAACCCCGGGCTTCATCTAGTAAACTCCCGACAGACCCCAGACTGTTACTGGGGTTTCTTAACATGAGCTGGGTGTAACCGAACTGGCGTATAAATCGGCTTGGCAAATACGGCTCCAGAAAGCACTTATTTTTGTTGCGGTAGACCAAATAGGACGGTCGAATACTCTGCAACCAGCGAAACTCCCATGTCGGCAGGGCGATCGCATCTTCACCGGAGTCGTCCAGTTCTTGGTCAGCCTCGAAATCTGTGAAGACGGGACCTGTTGACACAAAGTCACAGTCAACCAAATATTGATAACGTTGACTAAATAATACTTGTGATAATTCAATAAGACACACGACGACTACTTTCTGCTCAAGCCCGAAGACTGCTCAGTGTTGGAATTGTAAGTTGTTTTTCGCGTCTGTACTTTTATATTTATTGAGTCTAGAATGATTGTAGCTGAGTTATGCTGGGCTCTTGAGACTTAACCCATAATCTACCCAAAACCCATAAAGCTCCACATCCAAACTTAGCCCATTGGACCCCTAGACCAGTTCTGTGCTCTGGAGACAGAGTTCGGGCCGAACTCTGCCTCCACACAGAGTTCGGGCCGAACTCTGTCCCTTAAAAATCAGTACCCTAATTTTTAGGGTTGGCTGGTTGCTAGTTGTCCAACGGCCAAATTTTTGAAATTCCTACCAGAATTTTGGCCGAATTCTTCCTATTAAAAACCTATAAATAGGCCTAGAATTCTCTCATTTCAAACCATCCAATCTTCTCTTCTCTTCTCTTTTAAGCTTAATATAAGCCATACCCTTCTCATCTACTAGCCACAAGTTTTCTAAGTCTCGAGTGCTCAGCATCTCTCAGTTAGGAGTCTTGTGCAAGAGTTCAAGAAGTCGCTTGGAAAAGTCCAAGCATCGCCACTGCGATCCTCTGTAAGAAGTTGACATGCTCTTCTGAAGTAAAGGCACGGGTTGTAACTACTATTTCACAAATAGTGGATTTAATCCTGAGCTAGAGTTCTCAGGCCTGGACTAGTCCTCCACGAGGGAAAC
This sequence comes from Iris pallida, assembly GCA_029216955.1. NCBI lineage: Eukaryota > Viridiplantae > Streptophyta > Magnoliopsida > Asparagales > Iridaceae > Iris > Iris pallida. Next base: position 3,825,010 of record JANAVB010016797.1, on the reverse strand, counting down.
CAGGTTAAAATCGGCTGTGTTTGCGTATGATCTCTTGCTTCTCACTTTAAATTCCGCATTTACTCTGATTAGTTTTGTTTGTGATAGAGTGGTTTTTTAATTGGATATTTTCTCTATAAACTCTATTCACCCCCCTCTAGAGTTGCCATCTGTTCTTCAATTGGTATCAGAGCTATCTCCTTAGCCTTAGGAGCAGGCTCTTCGAAGTCCTTGAGGTCAAGCTCATGAGTCATTAGCTTTTCCATCAAAGTCTCCATGGACATGGTTGTGAGATCATTTCCTTCTATGATGGCTGTCACCTTAGGGTTCCAAATTTTTGGTAGCCCCCTAAGTAGCTTACGAATCTTTTCGTGATTTGAATATTGCTTGCCGAGTGAAGACAGGGGGTTGATAATGTCGAAGCACGTATTGAGCAACAAACACAAGAAATCACAACACTCAACACGATGCTTGCTGAAGAAAAGAGTAGACACAAGATTTCTATGACTAAGATATATGGTTTAAATGCTAAGGTTACTGAACTGCAGGCTGTCTCTAAGAGATTAGAGACTAAATTGGGAAAACAGGTTGTTCAACCTCAAACCCAATCACATGAGACACACACAAAGCATAACATTTCTCATACTCGTCTTCCACGTCATCCACCTACAACACGTAACCATGCTTTCATGTACACACACTTCCATAAAACACACAAACCACATACACGTAGAAATAACTCTCATATGATACACAATCATCATGCTACACATAGATACAATCATCACAATATTGAACAAAGACACATTCAACATCATTCTACATATAGGCATCATCACCATACTACTCCATATAGACATTATCACCATGCTACTCCATATTACTCTGATGTTCCACATAGACAATATCACCATGCCACTCCACATCCCTCTATGCATAGTCATCATCACCATGCTAATCATCATACTTCTTCTCATTATAGACATCATCAGCATGCTCCTAATGTAAATAGAAATGCTATATGTACTTATTGTGGTTTACATGAACACATATCACCACAATGTAGAATTAGAAGATTAGTAGATAGAAAGATATATACATGGTTTCCAAAAACTAACTTTTTAAGACCCTCAAGAACTTGGGTACCAAAGGTCACATCTACTCTTGATGTAGGTGGACCTTCCCTCCTCAACTAAGAGTAAGTGGATTCTCGATAGTGGATGCTCGCGGCATATGACGAGAGACGCAAATCTTTTCGCATCACTATCGATGAAGAAAGAATGATACGTATCCTTCGGCAACAACCTTAAAGGTTATATTATAGGTAATGGTAATATTGGTTATCCTCCCTCTTCCGTAATAAAGGATGTCTGCCTAGTGACCGAGTTAAAGCATAACCTGCTCAGCGTTAGTCATCTTGCTGACCATGGTTATGACGTTAACTTTGGACAAAACAAATGCCTTATTTATGATAGGTCAACGGGAGACATTACTTTTGAAGGGGTAAGAGAGGATAATATTTATATTTTCTATTTGTCTGCAAATACTAACAATGCAGGTAGATGCCTATTTGTTCATAAAGATGAACGGTTACTATGGCACTAGCGTCTTGGTCATGCCAACATGGATACTATATCCAGGCTATCGACCAAGAAGCTAGTTAGAGGCTTGCCCGATATCACATTCAAAAAGGACACCGTATGTGCCGAATGTGAGTTGAATAAGGCAACCAAGTCATCTTTTCATTCCATAAACTCTGTAAGCACTACTAGACCCTTGCAACTACTCCATATGGATTTATTTGGCCCTAGTAGAGTAGCCAGTCTTGGTGGAAAACTCTATGCCTTTGTTATTGTTGATGACTTTTCAAGATTTACTTGGGTTTTCTTTCTTACTTATAAAAGTGATGCTATTTCAGTTTTTAAGATTTTTGTAAAGAAAGTTCAAAACGAAAAAGGCTATATGATTACTCGAATCCGAAGTGATCATGGAGGCGAGTTCAAAAATTCTGATTTTGAAAAGTTTTGTGACTCCAATGGATTTGATCATGAGTTTTCTTGTCCAAGAACTCCCCAACAAAATGGTGTTGTGGAGCGGAAGAATAGGACTCTTGGCGATATGGCTAGAGTCATGTTGAACAAGTTTTTACTTCCGAAATACTTTTGGGCTGAAGCTGTCAGTACAGCATGCCACATTTTAAATAGGGTGCTTATTCGTCCTATTACGAAGAAAATACCCTATGAACTTTGGTTTGGGAGAACCCCAAATGTTTATTATTTTAGAGTTTTTGGATGTAGATGTTTTATCCTTAACACCAAAGACAACTTAGGCAAATTTGATGCCAAAGCTGACGATGGTATTTTCCTTGGCTATGCGGCCAAGAGCAAGGGATATAGAGTTTTTAACAAATGCTCTTTAATTGTGGAAGAGTCTACAAATGTGACTTTTGATGAAGATAACAGTGCAGCAGCTACCCTTGATGATGATGTTGAGCCATCAACGTCTACTCCAATGAACACCACAATCGAAACAAATTCTCTGGAAAGCTTGCCTAAGAAATTCTCTTTCAAGCCATCGCATCCAGAAAATTTGGTAATCGGTGAGGTTTCACGAGGAGTAACTACTAGATCATCATTAAGAGACTCTATTGCTAGCACTGCCTTTATTTCACAAATTGAGCCTAAAAACATTTCAGAAGCTTTCAATGATGAATTTTGGATTTCTGCTATGCAAGAGGAATTCAACCAATTCGAGAGGAGCCAAGTATGGGAACTCGTTCCTAGACCGGCTAATCACTCGATTATTGGTACTAAATGGGTTTTTAGAAACAAAGTGAATGAAGATGGTTCAGTCACACGCAACAAAGCTCGTCTAGTAGCCCAAGGATACAACCAAGAGGAAGGTATCGACTACGATGAGACGTATGCTCCTGTTGCTAGATTAGAATCCATTCGGATGCTTTGTGCATTTGCAAATTTTTAAAATTTCAAATTATTTCAAATGGATGTTAAAAGTGCTTTCTTGAATGGTTTTATTAAGGAGGAAGTTTATGTAAAACAACCCCCTGGCTTTGAAAATCATAAATTTCTCGACCACGTGTTCAAGCTAAAGAAAGTGCTATATGGCCTCAAACAAGCTCCTAGAGCTTGGTATGAACGGCTAAGCAACTTCTTGCTTGAGAAAGGTTTTTCAAAAGGGAAAATTGACACTACACTTTTCATAAAATCTTTCAAAAACACTATTCTTTTAGTACAAATATATGTAGATGATATTATTTTTGGTTCTACTGATGAAACCCTTTGTCAAGATTTTTCCAAGTGTATGCAGACCGAGTTTGAGATGAGCATGATGGGGGAGCTCAACTACTTTCTTGGACTGCAAGTCAAATAAATATCAAATGGAACCTTCATCTGTCAATCGAAGTACACAAAGGACATGCTGAAGAAATTTGACCTTGATAACGTCAAACCAATCAGCACTCCTATGGCTACTTCAACCAAACTTGAACCAGATGATAGCGGCAAACCCGTAGATCAACGTAAGTATCGAGGTATGATAGGCAGTCTACTCTATCTTACTGCTAGTCGCCCTGATATAATGTTTAGCGTTTTCATGTGTGCTAGATATCAAGCAAATCCTAAGGAATCACACATGACCGCAGTTAAGCGTATCTTTCGATACCTTAAGGGTACGGTTACAGTGGGCCTATGCTATCCCAAGTCAACATCATTTGACCTCATTGGTTACTCTGATGCTGATTTTGCTGGATGCAAGGTCGACCGTAAAAGTACGAGCGGTACGTGTCATTTATTAGGAAAGGCTTTAGTCTCTTGGTTTAGCAAGAAGCAGAATTCTGTCGCACTATCCACAACAGAAGCTGAATACATAGCAGCTGGGCGTTGTTGTGCACAAATTCTGTGGATAAAGCAAACCCTTGAAGACTATAATTTATCTTTCATGCATATTCTAATCTTTTGTGACAACACTAGTGCTATAAACTTGACTAAGAACCCCATTTGTCACTCACGCACGAAGCACATTGAGATACGACACCACTTTTTGCGTGATCATCAGCAAAATGGCACGATTAACTTAGAATTTATTGACACTGATCATCAGTTAGCAGACTTCTTCACCAAACCATTATCTGAAGAGCGCTTCAATTCTCTTTGTCGTGAACTTGGAATTTTAGATGAAGCTGTTATAAATTAAAAATAAACCTGCGTAAATATCGAATATATTGTGATTCTCTTATGATGAACTTGCTATGGGTACAAGTCGAAAGGGTCCTTCTGACAACAAGGCATAAAAGCCTAAGCGACACGGTGCACTAGTCCTCAGGACTACCGCTAGCTGGGATCCGGCCCCTACAGCTAACACATGGCAGATTCAAAATATTGAATTATAATATAATTCCTTGTTTATTACACGGTTCATTTTTTATTTATCACTTGCTGAAATACTAATTTTTTAAACTTCATATTACTGCTTTGAAATCACTATCTGCTACTCATCTATTTACTTATTGGATCCTTTTTGTACTTAAACTTTTGTAGTATATTGGTTTTTATCTTCACTTAACCATTTTTTGACTCAATCCAGCCTGATTCCTGTTCTGTCCCCAGGAACCGGAATTCGGGCCGAACTCTGCCCCTACCAGAGTTCGGGCCGAATTCGGCCTGCCTGTTCCAGAACCAGGAACAGGCACAGCCATTGATCTTTTTGTTGATCCAAAGGTCATAAATTGACCCGACCAAGAGAAACCCTCCCCTTTATTTCAGTTTCTCTTCCCTCTCCTTCCTTCTTACCACCTTTTCTACTTCTCCTACTCAAAACTCTCAAAACCCTAACCCTAGTTTCTCCTCTATTGGGCTCCATTCTTCCCCAAACTCAAGGAGAAGGCTTGGTTTTCAATTCTCTTTCATAATCCTTCAATATCTTGAGGTATAACTCCTTTCTTTTCTATATCTCAAATTTCTTTATTATCTATCTATTGTGTTATGGCTCCACGATTGCTTAACCGTAGAAAGAGACTTCGAACCAGGGGCGCGTCCTCGTCGAATGCTCCTCCTCCCGTTGAGCCGCCCGTTGCACCACCCGTTGCACCGGCAATTGAACAACCAACCCATCCGTTGTTCAATCCTTCTCGTCCACGTGATCCAAACACTTTCGACGACCGAATCTTTATATCACTAAACGCATCCAATGAATGGTTTAGCGATTTTCGGACACGTTCGGTGTTTGCGGGACACCCTATCAACTTCACAATTTTCTCACAATATGATGCACTCTTTAATGACCTTTGTCTTGATGAACTCGTTACTTCTAATTCGGTCATTTATCGTAGTGCCATACAAATGTTTTATTGCAATTTGACTCATGATGATACTCGTATCTATTCACGTGTTGCGGGTATTGATATCTCATTTGATGATTTTGAATTAGCCGAATATCTTGACCTTATTGAGCCTAATTCTTGGGAAAAGCTTGTTGAAGCTGGATCCTTTATCTTTCTCGAAGGGATTTCTCTAGAGAGTTTCAAGGACGACCTGTGTAGCCCTAACACACGTCCTCGTAAGCTCTTGGCAAAGTACTTCAATCCTTATTTCTATGAGCTTCATCGGATCATTTTCAACACCATTCTACCCAAAGCGGGTTCTACCGATGAAGTTACCTATTTTGAGATTTCAGCTTTGTACCATCTCCACTTCCATGTTCCCTTTAACCACCCACGCACAATGATGGATTGGATGATCAACTGTAGAAAGAAGCCAAGATCTTTGGTTTATGCCTTATATCTTCCTATGATCTTTCGTACGTTCCATGTACCTCTTGATGAGTGTCCATTCTTACCTGCCAAGGCAAGGAGGCTTCATGCGGCCGTTGGCTCCCCGGTCGTGTCTGAGCATTCTGAGGATGAGCCGGATGCCCCTCCTCTCGGACAGGATCCTCCTCCTCCTCCGACCACTCTTGAGTCACTTCAGGCTATGCTTAGAGATCGTTTCACTTTGGAGGACGATCGATGGACTCAGCTGGACTATCGGACCACATTGCAGATGAGTGCTATCAGCAACTCGCTGCATGACATCCGGTATTCCATGTCTCGTGCTCCTTCTATGCCCATTCCTATGGAGCGAGATCCCGATCGTGAGGGTTTTCATATTGATAACCCTTGGGTTCGTCGCTACATGGATCCGGACTCGGCTTTTGTGGACCCACGTCGCTCCTGTAGGATGTGGAAAATTATGACACGCTGTCATTTTCATCCATACGCTTAAAGACAGATGTCAGTTGAAGCCATACGCTCAAACAGAAGTCATACGCCCAAGGCTATACGCTCAGTTAAGAGCCATACGTTCAGTTCAGAGTTGTACGCTCATTCAAAAGCCATACGCTCAGTAAATATTTTATTATTTACTGAAGTGACAGCACAGCATATGTTTAAATGAGGAATGAATCTGACACTTCATCTTTCGTGCAAAGATAGCTGTCACGAGAAAAGTAACCGTCGTATAGGTTTTCGAAGAGTCGGTTTTGTCTTTTACGAGGACAACTCAGCAGCCTTCATAAATACAAAAGCTATCATTACTGTCAGTTTTGACAGTCTGTCAGCCGTCAAATCCGCAGTCACGACGCTCGAGAAGATTTTGTCAGTTATGGGAAGATATGGTGTACCAAAGAAGATTGATGATAGCCACGTGGCCACTTCTCCAGTGAGCGTATCGACCTCACATGACTCCTTCTTCACCCAGCCAAGTGAGCGTATGGACCTCACATGATTCCTTGCTAACCAAGCGAGCGTATGATCTCCATACGACTCCTTGCCCATAAAGTGAGCGTATGGATTTCCTATGGCACTACGCTGTCCAAATCAGCGTATGACTCCTCTTCAAAAGCTAGCGTATGACTCTACAGCAGTTGTATCCAGGATGATTTTCAACGTACAGTCAACACACGTTCTCACGTGTCCTGTACTCAGTTACCCATTTATTCAGAAGTTATGCAATGTGGCCTTCATGCCATCAATCTCTCCTGAATGTGCTCCACTACTCTCAACCGCACGCCAACGTTTCTTCGTCAGAATTTGCCACGCGTCCCTGCAGTTTTGTACACGTCAAGTAACTAACTGAGCGTATGGTTCAGGACAGTTATCCAGAACTCTATAAAAGAGAGTTTCTTCACCTTCATGAGGACAGGTCATTTTTCATAGAGAACAAAGAGATTGCCCAGTTGCTGTCCAAGTTCTTCGAAGTTCGAGTTTTCTTCATCGCATCGTCCAAGGGATAAAGTAATCGTCTTCTAGATTAGATTCCTACAGTTGTAATTTTCTCAGATACAAAATAAATAAAGTGAATTTATTTATGGAAAACAAATTGGCGACTCTGCTGGGGAAAGCTGTCTCCTCCAACGAGATAGCAACAACTCAATGTGATACTTTGTCGATCGGCTCGACGAAGAAGACGATGGTCGTACAATTCGACCAATCTGCTTACGAAGAAATGCTCAAGGCGAAGGAGGGCCGAACTGCTTCCTCCGCTCTTCCTGCTGCCAAGAAGATGGGACGTTCTGTCTATGTCCCCAAGTCTTCTTCGACAGCCCGAGATGTTCCTGTCACTTCTCACGTTGACAAGAACACATCTTCAACTTCAACAAAGCACACTTCTGCTTCCCTGAACACAGCAACAATGGTTTCCCCTAGTCACGCTGACAAAATTGGTTCTTTAACCAAGTCAGTGTGTCCAAGGAAAACTATCTCTGGACATGTCAAAGTCCCTTCTCCTTCTGCTCTTACGACAGCAGTCGGCTCTTTAGCCATTGATGACTCTGTGCGTACAGCAGTCAGAGGGCAGCATGCGGTAAAGTCAGCGTACGCTAAGCAAAAGCCAGCGTATGCTACCAAGAAGGCAGCGTACACTGAGCAAAGACCAGCGTATGCCAACAAGAAGGCAGCGTACGCTAAGCAAAAGCCAGCATATGCTAACAAGAAGTCGGCGTATGCTGACAGATACAGTCCTTTGACTGATTCTCAAAATCAGACTGGGGGTTCTCTTTCACAGAACCTACAAATGATTCCCCCACAACTTGCGCATCTTGTGCCAACCAAGGAGAAAGGCTCTTTAGTCGATTCCTCTACTTCTGAGGTCTTTACCTCTGGAGTTAATTTGACTAGTACTTTTACTAGCTCAAACAAAGGAAAACGCCTTTTGGCTAATTCCTCTAAAGATGGATTATTACCGACTCCTAGTCGGAATAATACTCATCTCCCTTCTCTCAAAATTTCTCGATCTGAGAAAGGCAAGTTACAAGTATCCAAGACTGATACCAAAGTCATATCTCCCACGGATCTTCGTAACAAGCTTAATCAAAATCACCACCGTTATGCTTCTGGTATTAAAAAGTCTTATCAAATTGAGACAAGTGTACTAGACCCTGATGTTGAATATGCCAGGAACTATGTGGCTCAAATTAATCGGTCTCTATACACTCAAGAACCAAGAAGACAGAAGAACAAAAGACAAGTTTCTACACAGAAACTATCTTCCAGTACTTTCCAATCTATCCCTACAGATCTCCGGGAATATTTACAAAACAAACGGAGAATCGACACTCCATCTGGCTATGACATTGCCCATATTCGCCATGAAAAGCATGGTTGTGACTTCCAACCTCGGGTTGTCATCCAATGTTCACCGAAAAGACGGTCTGTTTTCGAACGGATTCAATATGAACCAACATCAGATGAAGATGAACCTCTTTATGCTTTTGTCAACATGACCTCCAGAAATATTGGGGGTAGAATCCGGTCTGACGCTATATCAGATTCTGAAGATGGTGTTTATCTTGGCACCCGATCCAGGACCGGAGCCTTGGCCAGAATCTCTTCTTCTTCTCATCCAAGTAATAATCCGGAGATCACGGAAGATTTCCTTGGAGAGTCCAACTTTCCGGCATTAACTCCTGTAAACAGTCCCGGGAAAGATACTGATTCTTACAGCGATGATTCAGAGCAAACTGTTTCATCGTCTATCCCTCGAATGATTACCACTTACATGGCAGAAGGTGATCATGAACCTTCAACTAGCAATGAGGCTCATGAACAGAGGATTTCTTCTTTAGAACAACAATTGCGAGCTATGGCAGATACATTGAGTGCTATGCACACTCTAATGCAGGCTCAACAACAGACAGCACCACCAGTGGTATTGAATACCCCTGTTGTTCCAAACTCCGAACCCTCTACTATTCCGGGGGTACAATCTAATGTTCCTGTACAAACCACCCCAAGTCACTCTGGAGCTGGGGGTGGTACATATGCTGCAGTCCCTCCTCCCAATTACACTCAACAAGTCACAACTCCACAATCCTCTGGAATTGTTACAGAAGAGTTAAAGAATCTCAAAACTCAGTTTGAGGCATTCAAACAGAAGGATGGTTTACAAAGGTTAGGTATCAAGCAACCTTACCCGATAGAATGGAAGCAAGTATCATATCCTCCTAAATACAAGCCTCCGACTATCTCCTTCTTTGATGGGACTACTTCCCCAAGTCAGTTCATTAATCACTTTGAAGTAATGACTGATCAATTGCAACCAAGCGATGCCCTCCTTACTCGGGTGTTTGTTGGATGTCTCAAAGGAACGGCTTATGAATGGTACAGAAGTCTCCCTGACGGGTGTATTACTTCATTTGCCGGTTTCAAACAAATGTTCCTTGAACGATTCTACGAAGGGCTCAATGATATGACCATGTCGGCCCTCATAAGAATCAAACAGAAGAATAATGAGACCACTGAGGAATTCATTGAGAGATTCAGAAGAGAAGCCCTCAAAATGCCTCTTGGAACTCCCGATGCTGTTACGATCGACACTTGCAAGTCGAACCTCTTACCAATTATAAGCATATGGACAGGGTCTACTCAGTTCCAAGATTGGCCTTCATTCATCGTCAATGCCAAAGCTGCCGAAGTCAGTGCTGAGACCTTCAAAGGTCTGGGGGTACAAATGGCTCCCAAAGAATCAAATCAGAGTGCTAGCAATAGTACTTGTCACGACCCGGTCCCCAAATACTTGGGTCGAATCGGATCATGCCCAGCCTGCACCGTTGATGAGACGGCGGCAGTAAGCTGTAATCCATATGCAGGTCAACCAACAACATTTAAACTAAAATTTACCACAACATTTATTCGATAATAAACTTGTCCAGTACAAAAGTTTAAAAGATCCAAAAAAAACTGAAATAAGACTAGCTAACACCAACAGCATCTAAGGAGACGCCGATCCATCGTCGTCAGGTAGTACCGCCGGGTACCGAACAGGATTGTTGAACATTAGCTCTGTGCCACCAGATACTCTAGAATGATCAACCTCAGAGTAACCTAAAAATGTTGGTCTCCAGTCAGGAGTGAGCAAAGTACAGTTCATGCAAATTTTAACAATTAAAATGACAATTTATAACATGCATTTTTAAACAGTTTGAAAATGAACAATTTTGAAATAGTACAGTACAGTGATATGAATAGGTAAAGAATATGACCGGTTTGGGTACATTTGTATCCTAGCGATACGGTATGGCTTATCCCCGTGTGAGAGAGGGGTAAGCTAACACATTCATTATCCTAAGTTTGGATTTGGTCATATCCAGTACACTATTCCCCCAGTCCCCAACAGTACAATCATTTCTCCCGTAGGAGTTCGTGTATAATTGTGGTTTAAACTTGCAATGAAACAATTGTGAAAATAATTGTAAAATCTACATAAAATGTACTTGCCTTAAACTTCTGATTGAACAAGGTTGGTACTTCGGTATTCGAAAGGTCACGCTCTTCCTTGAATTCCTACATTCCGGGAAAACTTTGTCTCAGAGCCAAACTTAGAGTTATCTAGTTACAATCTCTATTTGTCTTTCCTAGTCAATTTTAGTCAACAACATCACGACGTTTACTAGTGGGTTAAAATTTAGAGATTCAGTTTATATTGGTTTTTCAAGAAAACTTGTATTTATCAAATCATTTATAAAAGCTCGGTATTCTTATCTATTTTATTGGAAAACTTTGACGTTCTACAATTATATATAAAATATATTTTCTTTTACTTAAAGATGAGGAAATCATGAGCTATTTAATTAAATTAATAATAAGAATATTTTAATTGTTCCTACGCGTACCACAATCCCAGAAAATAAAATAAAAACGCTACATTACAATATTACAGACCACTTAATAGAAACTGGGCTTATGCTCTTACAAATTTAATTACAAATTAAATAAGAGAAACAGGTTAGTCCCGAGATTATCTACAATCAAAAACCAATAAATTCCAAAATAATATTTAAAGAAAATTATAAGTCTCAGACTCTGGTCCAAACTTTATTTTCAACTACTCTGCCTCAACGTCCGGTCGAACCGGTGCGTTTGCATTTCGTTGGGGCCCAGTGACCGTTAAGGTCGTCGCCCAATATTATTAAAATAATATTTTACCAAAAATCATTTTAAAAATCATTAAATAATTTCCCGAAAATTTCGGCAGCATTCCCTCTGTTTTTGGTCAACCCAAAAACTGGGAATTTGCTCCGATACCTGCAAAAATAATCCCAAAACTCCAATTTATATTTTTGTCCCTCAAAATATTATATTTTTTTCCAAAACCCATCTCAACAAACTATACAGAACCCAATCCAGCAATAGAACCCAAAATCCAGCATATCCGTATGACCCAAAAGAATAACCAATTTTCAACTTTCACCAAAGAAATCCAAATACTAACAGAACATTCATATAGCTAAAGAGAACAATAGCTATCAACAGAACATAAAAGTAACATAATTTCACCAAAAATCCAATACAAAAATTTCCCGTATTTCCTTCGGAAATTCCGAGAATTAGCCTACGAATAGGAAAACCCAGAAAATAATCATTCTCCAGAGTTTCTTTCGAAAAGGTTCTCGGAAACCCGACTTTCCGAAAATTTCGGAAAGAACAGAAATTGCAATGTAAAATTTACGTTGCCGAACCGAAATCCAGCTGGATTCGGGGACCAGAGAATTCATCATCGACAGAAAGGAAAATAGAGTTCCAGAAATTATACCCAAAACCGAAGTCGAAGGAAATCCCGAATTTGGGTCGCGGAACCGAACGGCAAAACGGACAGTGCTGGACATGGACAGGGGCGAGCAAAGGGTCGACGGACGAAGGCCACGCGGGGTGCCGGCGGTGGACGGCGGCGGTCGCCGGTCGGGCGCGGGCGGCGGTGACGCGGGGCCGCGCGGGTCGACGGGAGCGCCGGAAAGTGGCTCGGTCACGCTGGAAAGGGCGTCGGCCTCGGGAAAACTCGGCCAGTGGTTCGCCGGGGAGGATCGAGAAGGGGATCGCCGAAAAATAGTTGATTTGGAAAGAGGATGAAGAAGATGGTGATGGTGTGGAAAAATGATGGGGAAAAGCCCCTTTTATAGGAAATAGGTAGTGAAGGTTACCTTTTAAGAAGATGGAGAGCCACCATGGCTTGATGGTCGGCCGGTTATGGAAGGCGAGGGGGTCGACGGGTGGGGAAGAAGAAGAAAACTTCTTCGGTTCACAAAGGCCACTCACAGCACCCAACACTAAAGAAGAATGAAAAGGCTATTGAATGTTTTCTTCATCAGACACTTAATATATGTCATTCAATACCAAGAGTAAGTATAGACTTAATGGGTTGAGACATACGAATGGGTTTGAAACCCACTCAAGATTTATAGGTTAGCCTATAATTGGCTTGGGTTAGGTCCAATTGGACTTAGAAAAATAATGAGTTTGGGCCAGGATTGAAACTAATGGCCAAAGCAATGGGTTTCAATAAAATTTAAAGGCTTTGGGCTAGGAAAATTTTAGACAACTAAAAATATTTTTAAAGGAAATATTATTTAGAAAATTTTTGTACAATTTATAAAAATATTTTATGTTCAAATTTGGGTTCAAGTCCGGGCTGACATGCCAAAAATCCAAGTTTAACTATTTGGAAAATAATTTACTCTTAAATAAATATTATTAACATCTAACATTATTCTAAAGAAAAAAATTTATTGCTAACAAAATTTTATTTAGCAAATAAAAAAAAAATTAGAAGTAAACTAAAAATACGGGTTTCACAACCTTCCCTCCTTAGAAAATTTCGTCCTCGAAATTTAAGGACAGGTAGGACAGGATTCCCACAATTCAATTAGACACGAGTATGGTGTTCAATTCAGGTTCAAACAATAAGAATTTTTAAAGGTAATCATGGATGAGACAATTTAGGGACAAAATAAAATATAAAGCGAACCAAAGTGTATGAGGTTGATCAGACCATCATTGCACCGGTTCTGATTAGATAATATATTAATGGAGGCCTCCAATAAGATAATGTCATGATCAAGCTTGAAAAAGGAATAGCTCGCAAAACTAGGCTAACAAGCATAATGTCAAATTTGAAAATGAAACAGATGAGTATGGAAACAAATAGGAATAATGATTCAACTTTGCCTGATCTTCATCTCACCTCTGACTATGCTTGTTACTGGTTTCTCTGACACTGCCTTCTTCTACAAATTCCAGTGGTTGACAACTGTTGTCTGCCCAGTGCTTCTGTCTATCATAGCTTGTCTCTGATCATCTTCACTTCCTCTGCTGCGCCAGTTACTCTCTCTGGATCTAACAGTATTCTTTCTTCTACATCGTCCTATGCAAGTTATGTACGAAAACTACATCCAAAACTTCATTGATGTTGTACTGATGCTAACTGGGTATTTATTGTAAGAAAACTCTACCAAAGATAATTGATCTTTCCAAGATCCTCCAGATTCCAGGAGGCAAGATTCTTCAGCATGTCTTCAAACGTCTAGATTGACTTCTTTGATTGTCTGTCAGTTGGAACTTCATGAATCCGGTAGATGTGTCTCTTGCACATTGCCGCCAACTCTTTCGTGAATAAAGCAACTTCATAATAAACTGACTTGGTCAGTCAGTCCACAAAATCCAATTGATGATCTTCCCTCCTTAGGAACAAAGTAATCCTAACACAAGGTCCATTTATGTGTTCCTGCTTCTACTCCGAAATATCCAGCGTCTGCAGGAATCTTGCTAATTTCCACATGTTGACAGAATACCTAACCTCATTCTTGGAATTTGTCCTTCTTCATTACATAACACCATTTAATGGTACACACATCCCGATACATCTGGTTAGAGTGTGTGGGATACTGCGCTTCTTAGTTCACCAGAAGGTATACAACCTCGTACCATTCTTCAAAAGCTCCATCGTTGGCAATAAAGAAACTCCCAAATGTTCCTGTCAACACTTGATCTCTAAGTTTACAAGTGCCTTGTCTTGAAACTGCGTCTTCTTGACTTTGTTCTTCAGACTCGAGCTCACTTGCAGCTTTATTGACACTGAATCAGCATCTAGTTCCATCCTTCTATCTTCAGACAGTATGCTCTCCAGCCCAACTTCCTGATGTCTAGGTGCCGCTTCTTGGTCAAACCATCGATATCAGCTTCAATCGTCTTCGTTTACCCAATATTCCGCTTTTTCTGAGTAGAAATATATTTCAGACTTTTATAGTCCGTATATAATTTTACTCCCTTTCCATAATAATTCCATAGCCTTAAAGCAAGGATACTTACAACAAGTTCCGAATTATGTGTGGGATAGTTCTTCTTATGAGTCCGTAATTGCCTAGATATGTAGACAATTATTTTTCCATGTTGTTGAAGAATACAACCCAGTCTTTTTCCTGAGACATCTCTGTAGATGGTGAAACCACCGGATCCTGCGGGTAGCGCAAGGATTGGTAAGCTTCTTCTACAGCTTCTTAAATGCGTCCAGACAAACTCTTCATTCTTTCGAGTCAGCTTCATCATCGACTCAGCAATCTTGGCGAATTCCTACACAGATTCCAGTAGTATCCCATCAAGTCCAAGAAACCATTGAACTTAGATATACGACTTCTCCACAGCGGCTATCTATCTAGAGTCTATCAAATTTTCTTCTCTTGTGACATTATGGCAAAAAAAACCACATTGTCTAAGAAAATTCATGTCTTGATAGCTTACCAAAAACTTCTTCAAAGTTCCTAGAAATTTCTCAGATGCTCTTCATGTTCTTCTTCAGTCCTTGAGTATATCAGATTTTTGTTATCTAAAGAAAAGACAACAAACTGATTCAATTACTCATAAAAAGACTCTATTCATGAGATTCATGAACACAACATGAGTATTCATCATTCCAAGAGACATGATCCAAAAATTCAACTACCAGTATTTGGTGTTGAATGTCGTCTTGAGAATGTACTCCTTCATGATCTTAATCTGATGGTAGTCAGTTCTTAAGTTAATCTCCGAAAACCCTTAAGTTCACTCAACTTGGATAGATCATCAGTCGAGAAAAAGTAATTCTTCAGTGCCCTGATAGTCTACTCTCATCCATTTTGTTTTATCCTTCTTGGATACAAACAAGACTGATGCTTCTTAGAGTGAAGCTCCGTCTTATATGAAACCCAACACCTTTAGTCCATTGATCTAATCCTTCATTTCCTTGGCTTCCTTCAGGTCGATTCTATAGTATCACTTAGTCATAGGGAAGGAGCTAGGTACTAGGTTAATGGAATATTTCTATGCATAGGGTAATCCAGAAACTATTAGGGAAAACTTCTATCATGAAGATGTAACTAAGATTTTTATTCATATAAGAGAATTACAACAAAACTCTCATAATTGATCTAGGGACATCTTGTTACAGCTTCTTAATAGATAATACTACTCAGCAGTCCTAAGTACTATTCTTCATGGTTCTGGTTCTTGCTTGGGCATCTCCATTTTCTTCCTCTTCTATGATCCTTGATTCTGCTTCATCCCTTCCTACGGTCTGTTGGATAGAGTCCTGAGGTTGTGGCATAATAGACGCTCCGATACGATGATAAGATAAGAGGCAGTCCTTAACTTGATGTTCAGCAGATCCACACACCAAACATTGCCTTAATCTCTTGCGACAAATGTTGGCTTGGTGACCAGGTCTCTTACAGTAGGCACAAGCCAAAAGCTTCTTGCAATATGGTTGTCGGACAGGGCCCAAATATCTTCTATTCTCATGGGTATCCCTCCTAGGACGAGGTTCCGCTCCAACTTGGTTTAAAATGGCTAAGGTTGCGTCGTTGATATTCTTCATGACTTCTCTCGAGATATCCATCTGTTCAGCTTGAATCTTCTGATACTCTAGGATTTCTTGAAATAAAGCAACTATCTGAGAGGTGTTCTCTGGTACTGGTGAAGCAACATGAGTGGGTACTTCCTCAAAGAAAAGTAACCCAGTTAGAGGAGAGGTAGGATTTGCCAGTGTGGGGAAAACTTCACTGGATGATTGGTGAGGATGATCAATCAGCTGGTTGGGTGAAAAGCTCTGACTTGACTGAAGAGGCGGGGTTCGATCCGGAGATGATACCACATCGCCAGCAGAGTTGGTTTTGTCAGTGGTCATTCTCTGGAAGGTTTAGGATGCAAGCATAAGCAAGGTAACCTACCAGTCTATAATAAAAATATTTATCATATATAAATCGGTCCTATGTTGTGGCAATTTTGATGTTCTAGTGTTCCTAATTGTTTCTAGTTTTCCTAAATTGTTGATTTAGTTGACCTGCATGGGCCACCACTAAAAACATGTCACGACCCGGTCCCCAAATACTTGGGTCGAATCGGATCATGCCCAGCCTGCACCGTTGATGAGACGGCGGCAGTAAGCTGTAATCCATATGCAGGTCAACCAACAACATTTAAACTAAAATTTACCACAACATTTATTCGATAATAAACTTGTCCAGTACAAAAGTTTAAAAGATCCAAAAAAAAAACTGAAATAAGACTAGCTAACACCAACAGCATCTAAGGAGACGCCGATCCATCGTCGTCAGGTAGTACCGCCGGGTACCGAACAGGATTGTTGAACATTAGCTCTGTGCCACCAGATACTCTAGAATGATCAACCTCAAAGTAACCTAAAAATGTTGGTCTCCAGTCAGGAGTGAGCAAAGTACAGTTCATGCAAATTTTAACAATTAAAATGACAATTTATAACATGCATTTTTAAACAGTTTGAAAATGAACAATTTTGAAATAGTACAGTACAGTGATATGAATAGGTAAAGAATATGACCGGTTTGGGTACATTTGTATCCTAGCGATACGGTATGGCTTATCCCCGTGTGAGAGAGGGGTAAGCTAACACATTCATTATCCTAAGTTTGGATTTGGTCATATCCAGTACACTATTCCCCCAGTCCCCAACAGTACAATCATTTCTCCCGTAGGAGTTCGTGTATAATTGTGGTTTAAACTTGCAATGAAACAATTGTGAAAATAATTGTAAAATCTACATAAAATGTACTTGCCTTAAACTTCTGATTGAACAAGGTTGGTACTTCGGTATTCGAAAGGTCACGCTCTTCCTTGAATTCCTACATTCCGGGAAAACTTTGTCTCAGAGCCAAACTTAGAGTTATCTAGTTACAATCTCTATTTGTCTTTCCTAGTCAATTTTAGTCAACAACATCACGACGTTTACTAGTGGGTTAAAATTTAGAGATTCAGTTTATATTGGTTTTTCAAGAAAACTTGTATTTATCAAATCATTTATAAAAGCTCGGTATTCTTATCTATTTTATTGGAAAACTTTGACGTTCTACAATTATATATAAAATATATTTTCTTTTACTTAAAGATGAGGAAATCATGAGCTATTTAATTAAATTAATAATAAGAATATTTTAATTGTTCCTACGCGTACCACAATCCCAGAAAATAAAATAAAAACGCTACATTACAATATTATAGACCACTTAATAGAAACTGGGCTTATGCTCTTACAAATTTAATTACAAATTAAATAAGAGAAACAGGTTAGTCCCGAGATTATCTACAATCAAAAACCAATAAATTCCAAAATAATATTTAAAGAAAATTATAAGTCTCAGACTCTGGTCCAAACTTTATTTTCAACTACTCTGCCTCAACGTCCGGTCGAACCGGTGCGTTTGCATTTCGTTGGGGCCCAGTGACCGTTAAGGTCGTCGCCCAATATTATTAAAATAATATTTTACCAAAAATCATTTTAAAAATCATTAAATAATTTCCCGAAAATTTCGGCAGCATTCCCTCTGTTTTTGGTCAACCCAAAAACTGGGAATTTGCTCCGATACCTGCAAAAATAATCCCAAAACTCCAATTTATATTTTTATCCCTCAAAATATTATATTTTTTTCCAAAACCCATCTCAACAAACTATACAGAACCCAATCCAGCAATAGAACCCAAAATCCAGCATATCCGTATGACCCAAAAGAATAACCAATTTTCAACTTTCACCAAAGAAATCCAAATACTAACAGAACATTCATATAGCTAAAGAGAACAATAGCTATCAACAGAACATAAAAGTAACATAATTTCACCAAAAATCCAATACAAAAATTTCCCGTATTTCCTTCGGAAATTCCGAGAATTAGCCTACGAATAGGAAAACCCAGAAAATAATCATTCTCCAGAGTTCCTTTCGAAAAGGTTCTCAGAAACCCGACTTTCCGAAAATTTCGGAAAGAACAGAAATTGCAATGTAAAATTTACGTTGCCGAACCGAAATCCAGCTGGATTCGGGGACCAGAGAATTCATCATCGACAGAAAGAAAAATAGAGTTCCAGAAATTATACCCAAAACCGAAGTCGAAGGAAATCCCGAATTTGGGTCGCGGAACCGAACGGCAAAACGGACAGTGCTGGACATGGACAGGGGCGAGCAAAGGGTCGACGGACGAAGGCCACGCGGGGTGCCGGCGGTGGACGGCGGCGGTCGCCGGTCGGGCGCGGGCGGCGGTGACGCGGGGCCGCGCGGGTCGACGGGAGCGCCGGAAAGCGGCTCGGTCACGCTGGAAAGGGCGTCGGCCTCGGGAAAACTCGGCCAGTGGTTCGCCGGGGAGGATCGAGAAGGGGATCGCCGGAAAATAGTTGATTTGGAAAGAGGATGAAGAAGATGGTGATGGTGTGGAAAAATGATGGGGAAAAGCCCCTTTTATAGGAAATAGGTAGTGAAGGTTACCTTTTAAGAAGATGGAGAGCCACCATGGCTTGATGGTCGGCCGGTTATGGAAGGCGAGGGGGTCGACGGGTGGGGAAGAAGAAGAAAACTTCTTCGGTTCACAAAGGCCACTCACAGCACCCAACACTAAAGAAGAATGAAAAGGCTATTGAATGTTTTCTTCATCAGACACTTAATATATGTCATTCAATACCAAGAGTAAGTATAGACTTAATGGGTTGAGACATACGAATGGGTTTGAAACCCACTCAAGATTTATAGGTTAGCCTATAATTGGCTTGGGTTAGGTCCAATTGGACTTAGAAAAATAATGAGTTTGGGCCAGGATTGAAACTAATGGCCAAAGCAATGGGTTTCAATAAAATTTAAAGGCTTTGGGCTAGGAAAATTTTAGACAACTAAAAATATTTTTAAAGGAAATATTATTTAGAAAATTTTTGTACAATTTATAAAAATATTTTATGTTCAAATTTGGGTTCAAGTCCGGGCTGACATGCCAAAAATCCAAGTTTAACTATTTGGAAAATAATTTACTCTTAAATAAATATTATTAACATCTAACATTATTCTAAAGAAAAAAATTTATTGCTAACAAAATTTTATTTAGCAAATAAAAAAAAAATTAGAAGTAAACTAAAAATACGGGTTTCACAGTACTCGACCCAACAATCGCAAAGGGAAAGAAGCTCTTGAAGTCAATCTCCAAAGCAGTAGTCAAGAAGTAAAGACTACTCAAGCTACTTCAGCTCCAACAAATCAACAACAGAGATCTCCTCGGACGAAAGAAGAATATTCTTTCGATGATGACGATGTTCAGGGTATCTTTGAATGCTTGCTCAAAGGTAATAAAATACAATTGCCAGAAATTAAAAAGCCTGATGAAGCCAATAAAACAGATCATCCAAAATACTGTCCATACCATAGAATGCTGGGTCACACCATCCGGTCTTGCTATGTATTAAAAGGAAAGATCCAGGAGATGATTAAATCAGGAGCTGTGACACTAACACCCAAAGACAAGACAGTCACAGCAAATGTGATTTCAATGCAGTTTGGTGATTTCCCTCCTTTAATGGTGGAAAGTGGGATTGTTCCTATTCCCAAAGCAACTCTCGAGGTGGTGAATATCCCACCAGCACAGAATGAAGGACTTGTTCCTGTCACAACTAAGAAGGGAGAAATCATGTGGATCCATCCAGACTTAAAGATAGAGTTTGAGACACCTTCCTCTTCTCCTCGGAAGACTCCTTCATCTAAAAAGAAACTCGAGAAAATTAAGTCATGCAATGTGACTTCTAGTACTACACCCGATTTTTATCTAACCTCTACTTTCATCTTGGCAGGAAATTCACTCCCTACTGAGGTAAAAACTGTACCTCAATTTGAAGATAAGTACAAGCCTGCATTCCATCTATATAGTTCACAATCTCGTGAATTAATGGCAAAGATGGGCTATGATCTAGCCACTGCTCCTGGTCTGAACTCAGGCAAAGGACTCCGAGCACCTTTTGCCCTCACTATGAGACATAATCAATCTCGTGTTGATCTCGGCTTCTGGGACGAAGCTCTCATCAAGCATAAAAGAACCAAAAGTAAGATGAAGAATTGCAACATGGTTTCGATAGATCCTGAACCAGAATCTGAAGTTGAAGTTCATGCTGGAACTCGGTCAGGAAAAATATATCTCAAAGATTATGCTGACACTTCTGGAGAAACCTCTGATGTCCCTCCGGCTACAGCCCCAACACCAGTCTCTACTGAAGAACCTTCAAATGTTCCTGTCGAGACAGTTCCATCTAAACCAACAACAGCTGACAAGGGCAAACAACAAGTCCGCTTCGACAAACCATTGAAGAAATCATCTCCTACAGGACTTGAAAAGCCTTATAATTTTGATATATTGGCTCAACTAGCCAATACACCAGCTAAATTGTCAATCTTCAAACTCTTACGTCTCTCTAAAGAGACTCGAAAAACTTTGAGTAAAGCACTGTTACAAGCAGAAATTTGCTTAACTCTCCTCAAGAAGTTGGAAACAGAACCTGTCTCTCACTGCCATAATGTATTGGAATTTATTCCAAACATTACCTTTACGCAGGACGATATGCTGCTAGAGGATAATCGACATGATCGTCCTTTATATCATACAGGATATATTGATTCTATGAAGGTTGATCGTTTACTGATTGATCCAGGATCCGCTCTCATATTATGCCAAAGGCTATGTTAGATGCATTGAAGATACCTGTGCATAGTCTTTCCAGCACTATCACTACCATCTTGGGATTCAATCAAGGAAAAAGTGAGCCTTTAGGCAAGATTCGCCTTAAATTTCAAATAGGCGATCTTCGTACTAAGGTTACTTTTTACATCATCGACAATCATGGTTGCTCGTACAATGCTCTATTGGGGAGACCTTTCTTGCATGAACATAATATTGTTCCTTCAACTCTTCATCAGTACTTCAAATATGTTGATGATAATGGAGAGGTTCAAAAAGAAGTGGCAGATCTTTACCCATTCAAAGGAGTCGAAGCTTACTTCAATGACGCTCGCATGTACAAAGATGAATACTCGAAAGTCTTGCAAGCTATGGATAATGAAGATGACACATCCAAAGTTGACACCTTTATTATTCCTGTAAAAGGGCGTATTACTCCTCCACAGTCTGTTAAAACATCTGAAGAAGGCTCATTGATAATTCCGGTCAGTGGACGTACTACTTCATCATCCGCCCAAGGCTCACTGATAATTCCTGTCAGTGGACGCACTACTGTACCATCTTCCCAAGCTTCACAAAGTTTGCTGATCATTCCTGTCAGTGGACGCATCACTCCCCCTCCATCTTCTCAGGCTAGATTAGATACTCTAGTCATTCCAGTCAGTGGACGCATTACTTATCCACGGTCTTCTTCAAGGGAGCTCACCTCTTCTGAGCCTTTTGTTATCGATCTTAATCGAAACAAAAATTCTAACTGTTCTTCTTCTTCCCCCTTTGTCATTAATCTGACTAAGTTTGATAAGGCTCAGCCTTCTGTTGTAAATACAGCATCTAGTATTAATGAAGCATCTCCTTTGCAGTATATTGATGTTTGTAGTTATGTACAAAGTTATTTACAATTGATAGATAGCTTAGAGCCACTAACTATAGGGGCTGTTCAAGCTCTTCATACAGACGTATCATTAGACTCTATACAGAAATCATACTTTGTGGTCCCCAGTCGAAAGAAGGGAGAAAATCTAATATTTTTCTATAAAGGACCTCAGAATCCTCCTAATCTGGAGGAGGATGATATAAATGACGATACTGGAAGATTACAGCTACGTCGCTACAGTCAGCAATCCAAAAATATCATCAAGAATATGGGTTATGATTTCAGAACCAGTCTTAATGGAAAAGGAAGAAGAATGCCTGTTCGAATTCCTCCATTAAAATACGGAAGGACAAAATATGGTTTAGGTTACATTGCTCCCACCCCTTTTATCAACATAGTTCATGAAGAGTCAAAATTCAATAAAGACGAACAATCTGAAGATGAACGATCTGAGTCTTCTGATTCCCTTTCTTGGGATTCTGATACGAGTGTTGGCGATCTTCATCGCTCTATTCTATCAATCAATATGGTCTCTGTTGATGGCCCACAAGAAAATGGTGAAGATGAGGATGATTTTGAAATATCATCTGAATCAGAACAATGGGCTCAAAGATTAGATAATCAATGGGAATTCAGGTTCGAACAGAGGGAACCTCCTACTGAAGATAAACTGATCCAAATTGATGTTGGTGAAGAAGGTTCCCCTAAACCAATATTCATTAGTGAGAGTCTTTCAGAAACAGATAAGCAAGATATGATCAAGCTTATTCGTGATTACATCGATGTCTTCGCCTGGAGCTACGAGGATATGCCAGGACTAGATCCGAAGATCGCAATGCACAAGCTTAATATTATGCCAAATGCTAAACCGGTCAAACAGCAACAGCGACGATTTCGTCCAGACATTATGGATGCAATTGAAGCTGAAGTCAACAAGCTTATGACTTCCGAATTTATCAGAGAGGAACAACATCCTGAATGGGTGGCTAACATCGTTCCTGTCCTCAAGAAGACCGGTAAGATCCGAGTCTGTATAGACTTTCGTGATCTCAATGCTGCTTGTCCTAAAGACGAGTTTCCTCTTCCAATTACAGATGTAATGATTGATAACACATGTGGTTTCGAACGAATGTCATTCATGGATGGGTATTCGGGGTATAATCAAATCAAGATGTTTCCAGATGACGAGCGACATACTTCTTTCAGAACACCGATCGGTACATATTGTTATACCGTGATGCCGTTTGGTCTCAAAAATGCAGAAGCAACATATCAACGAGCAATGAGCACTATATTCCGTGAACATCTCCGAAAAATAGTCGAATGCTATGTTGATGATATTGCAGTCAAAAGTCGACGAAAGGAGGATCATATCCAAGATTTGAAGACTATATTTGATTTAATGCGTCAGCATCAACTTAAAATGAACCCTACTAAGTCCTTCCTAGCGTCTCTAGTGGCAAATTTCTCGGCTTCGTCATTACCGCTAAAGGTTTACACGTGGATCCCGAGAAGATCAAAGCCATCCAAGAGATGCGTCCTCCACGCACCTTAAAAGAGCTACGAGGATTTCAAGGAAGGATTGCTTATATCAGGAGATTCATTTCCAACTTATCAGGACGCTGCAGACCATTCCACAAACTTCTGAAGAAAGGTGTATCTTTCATCTGGAACGAAGAATGTCAAAAAGCATTTGACGACATCAAACAGTACCTCATGAACCCTCCAGTTTTGGTACCTCCCGTCTCGGGAATACCATTTCTCCTATATGTTCGAGCTATAGATCATTCTCTTGGTGCATTACTCGCCCAAAAAAATAAAGATGGTCATGAACAGGCCATTTATTATCTCAGTCGCACAATGACAGGCGCTGAACCGCGTTATTCTCCAATCGAGAAAGAATGCCTAGCATTAATGTTTGCTGTTCAGAAAATACGACATTATATTATCGGTCAGACGATTCACGTCATTTCCAGAGTGAATCCACTCAGGATTATGATGAAGAAACCCGGTATTCTCAACTCTAGACTTGCTAATTGGGGAATCTTGTTAGCCCAATACGACATGCATTATATTCCTCAGAAGTCGGTTAAAGGACAGGCTTTTGCTGATTTTCTAGCAGCTCATGCAGTCCCAGAAGATTCTAAATTATATGATGAGATTCCCGATGAAGTTCTGGATTCAAATATGGTTTCTGAAGAAGTTCCTACCTGGCGTCTATTCTTTGATGGAGCATCTAGAATAGGTCCTAACGAAGATATTGTCGCCGGAGTTGGAATTGTTCTTGTATCCCCAGAGGGATTAACTATTCAGAGGGCTTATTCTCTGGATCAATCATGTTCAAATAATGTTGCAGAATACAATGCATTGCTCATTGGTCTTCAACTCGCTAAATATCTGGATGTTCAATATTTAGAAGTTTATGGAGACTCTAAGCTTATCATCAATCAGATCAGAGGAACGTATGAAGTTCGTCATCAAGATTTGATACCTTATCATCGAACAGCACTCTCTATGGCCTCCTCCTTTGAAGGTTTCTTTATTGAACATGTTCGACGAGCCTATAATGCAGAAGCTGATGCTTTGGCTAATCTTGCTGCTGTATTAGCCATACCAATCAGACGTCAGCAAGTGATAGTGGTTTATAACCGAGAACTATTCTGCGTTAAAAATAATCTGGCTTTGGCTTTTCCCCATAATCCAGACGAAGATTCTCTCAACTTTGATGCTGAATTAAAGTTTGACAAAGTGTCATTGTCTTCTTCCGATTCTACTATGGAATATGTCTTTTCTAACAAAATAGACACCGTAACTGAAGACTGGAGACGTCCGTTTCTGGACTTTGTGTTGTATGACATACTTCCTGATAACCCGAGTGAAGCAGCATCTATCCGGCGCCGGTCTCTCAGATTCTATTATAATCATACTACGAAGACACTATATCGTCGAGCCTATGATGGTCTTCTCCTTCGATGCATCGCTGGTGAAGAAGCACAACAGATAATCCGTGAAGCACATGATGGCGTCTGCGGAGCTCACCAGCCAGGTCCAAAACTTTAAGATCGTATCCGACGTATGGGTTATTATTGGCCCACGATGGTAGCTGATACCATTCAATATGCTCGGAAATGTAAAGCCTGTCAAATTCATGCAGACTTTATCCATCAACCATCGGAGTTCTTACACCCAACAGCGGCATCATGGCCCTTTGAAGCTTGGGGCATGGACGTCATTGGTCCTATCAATCCACCATCATCAAAAGGACATCGGTTTATTCTAGCAATAACTGATTACTTTTCTAAATGGGCTGAAGCAATCCCGTTATCTGAAGTCAAGACTTCTAATGTTATCAACTTTGTCAAACATCATGTCATATATCGATTTGGTGTTCCTCGGCGTATTATCCATGATAATGGACCACAGTTCGTCAGCCAAAAATTTACTCGATTCTGTGATGATCATCGGATTAATAATCTGGCTTCTACAGTATATAATCCAGCAGCCAATGGACTAGCAGAAGCTTTCAACAAAACAATCATCAAACTCTTAAAAAGTTCGTTTCTTCCAATAAACGTAACTGGAGTGAGAAGCTTGGTGAATGTTTATGGGCTTATCGCACCACAGTTCACAATGCGACCGGATGTACACCTTTCTCTTTGGTATATGGGTGTGAAGCTGTTCTTCCCCTCGAGATACAAATTCCTTCTTTGAGAGTTGCAATCTCCAATGAATTTACAACAGAGAATGATCGACTTCGACTTCAAGAGCTGGAAGCTCTAGATGAAAAGCGATTGTATGCGCAACAAAATATCGAGCTATATCAAGCCCGAATCTCAAAAGCTTTTAATCGGAAAGTCAAAGTCAGAACATATCAGAAGGGAGAATTGGTCCTTACTGTCAGACGTCCGATGACCATGACACATATAAGCAAAGGCAAATTTGACGCAAAATGGGAAGGCCCATTCGTAGTAAACAAAGTCTTCTCTAATGGAGCATATCAGCTTGCCTCTATGGACGGGAAAGTCACGATGATGCCTATCAATGGCAAATTCTTAAAGAAATATTATGTATAAATTTCATCAATATATATAATATTTTCATTACTCCCCAGCAAGTGTAAAATCAAAAATTTATTCTTCTCTACAAAAGCTATTTCGATGTCGTTATCCCCAGCGGAAACTGATATTCTACCATGTATCATTTTCCCAGAGAATTTGATATTTTGTCTTATTAGATTCCCAGTAGATTTAATAAAGATCTTGTATAGAAAATCATGTCCATATCACCTCTGAATTTTCTATCTCAGTATGTACCATATTCTATGAAAATGATATCTCGTCCTTTTGATTTCTGAGTCTAAAGATCAGTGTAATATAAAGCAGGAAGGATACATCATAAACAAAGTTTCCTTAAACAGAGTTTATTTGAGACAAATTCTTCAAGAAATACATCATCATGGAAGATTACTGGTATCCCTTTCGTACTTGGGACGAGGACCACATACATAATTAGCAAAAGAATTGAATACATCCTTTCCTGACCGCACCAAGAACTGACAGGCAGCCAGCCTCATTGCTTCTTCTTCTTCGGTTTCTTCTTGTTCGACCAGGAAATCCAAGATATCTTTCGGCAGCTTGGGAGCAGACGAGCTTTCGCCCGTCTCCTTCTTTTGTGGAGTCGAGTGCTCTTTAGCATTTTCATCAACTTTGGAGACGACTTCGGCTTTCTTCGTGTTCTCTTCGGAAGACATTTTGAATAAAAGAGAATAATGTGTGATCCTTCTACTCAAAGAGATGCTCTATTTATAGGCATATATTTGCCAGAATTAAAGGAACGTGTCTTTTTCCGATATTCATTCATTAATACTTGACGGTTCATCCGTGCATTTATTATATTCATCCGATGGTTCGTCTGTTCATAATCTTCTATCGATTGGAATTCGTTATCTTTCACATTTTCATAACCTTTGACCTCTGTATAAATACAAATCTGACTTTCTTTTTTGAGTCTTTACATCCTATCACGTCCATATTACCTCTGATGGTATTGTACACTCTAAAAACAGAAATCAAGATTTCTATTTATCATGTTCTTTTTACATCCAGAGAGATACAAAATCACTTCAGATAAAGAAGATTTATCATTTCCATTATCATATTTTCATAAAAAGTCTATTACATTTCTTAGACTTTCCTACAAATCATAATGGAAATCTATTACAAAATCTTGGATTTTTATTCTATGTACAACTGAGATCTATTTCTTCTTGGATCTTCTCCGGCAATCTCGTTGTTTGTGGCAATTCCTGACTGTCTGGGCCTCAGTCACGACCAGATCAACAGGAAACAAACTCTGGTCTTATCTCTCAGACGAGAGGAGAACCACAGAGTATGGCAACACGATGGCGTGTTGCTGCCAATACAGCGCGTGGAGGAACGGCGGCACCTCAAGCAGATAGGAATGTATCCAAACCTTGGGATACAATTCCTAGTTCTGCCGTGAAAGGAACTCTACTACCCAATCTCTCGGGTAAGAGTTGACTCCACCGTCCAACTCTCCATGTATAAAGGCTCTTCCTACCAACAGAGGAAGGCCATTATATCTCATGGAGAGTTCTGAGTTGTTTGATTTACGCGTCAAAAGCGTATGAGCTCTCTGATGTAGATGTCAGAAGGACATTCTCCATAGCATCCACATCGCCAATGCCAGTTCTGAAGCTGAAGAAAAGACTTAGCCAAGTTTCTGCAGAAAACAGCAAGAGGAAAAGAATTAAATCAACAGAAATGCCATATATGCTCAGAAACAGAAAGCCTATTTTCCAAAACAACGAAAACAGTATGTGTATTACACTGGATTTACCTTCAGGATTGACATTGAGAATTGGCAAACTGATGTCTGACATATTGCTCAGAATTCGAATGTTCAGGAGCATTTGCTTTCTGATTTGAGATTGAAATCTCACGTTGGTTCTCAGAGAAAAGAAAGAGAAAAGGAAGATGGAAATGAGTTCTGTGAAACTATTCTATCTATTTAAAGTATGGAGCATGAACCTATTCTTGGAAAGGATCCGCATGAATAGCGCTCGTAAACGTGGAATGAATGACACGTGTACTTTGGAAACCAGCACAGCCTTGGAAATATTCAAAGAGTGCTTTCCACAACGTTGGAAGATAGCGTAACTTACGGGCTATTTATTGGTGCACGCTATTCATTGGCGTACGTTATTTAGCGTAATTCACAACGTTAAAGGACAGCGTAATTTATAGCGTAACATACGCTGACATACGCTATTCAGCGGAATTCACAAAACATTGGAAAATAGCGTAATATACGCTATTTCATTGGCATACGCTATCTAGCGTAACTTACAACTTGGAAGACGGCGTATTCTACAGTTATTCATCGGTGCACGTTGGTTTTCAACACAGATTTGGACTAAACAGAGGATTCTTGAATATTCATTTTTCATTAAGGCACTGATGGCCTTACAAAAAAAAAGGGAGGAAAAAGAAAGGAGTGCAATAAAGTCACGCTCTATTTTCCAGAGCGACTAAGCTTGACGTCTAACTCTTCTACGCTTTGGACCCCCATGCGGTATAACAGAGCAACGAACATTTTACGCTTCTCTGCGAGGCTCTGCCCATCAGAAGAAGAGGAGCCGTCCAGACCAAAGTAGCCCAAGAAATTCTTGGCTAAATGCGTAGGGTCGTCCTTGAGCTCGATGACGACAGGTTCGGGTTCTTGGCCCCCAAAAGTGGGGTCACCATGGGAACAGAATCCCAACTTACGTGCTTCTTCTTCAGCGGCTTCCTTTGGAGTCATGGTTTCAAAAGATGAAAGTCAAAAAATTGAATTCTCTCGGTTTATATAATAGAGCTTGCTGGCTGTTCATATTCTTCCATCAGATTCAATCAATCTCGAAAAATGAAGAGTCATCATGACATTTAATGAACTTAATGCCAGCGTGTCAGGACTCATTCCCACTTTCTGTTCAAAGTAATTTCGAACTTTTGAAACTCATAAAGTTCGAAAACTTTGAAGGGGGTCTTGTAGGATGTGGAAAATTATGACACGCTGTCATTTTCATCCATACGCTTAAAGACCGATGTCAGTTGAAGCCATACGCTCAAACAAAAGTCATACGCCCAAGGCTATACGCTCAGTTAAGAGCCATACATTCAGTTCAGAGTTGTACGCTCATTCAAAAGCCATACGCTCAGTAAATATTTTATTATTTACTGAAGTGACAGCACAGCATATGTTTAAATGAGGAATGAATCTGACACTTCATCTTTCGTGCAAAGACAGCTGTCACGAGAAAAGTAACCGTCGTATAGGTTTTCGAAGAGTCGATTTTGTCTTTTACGAGGACAACTCAGCAGCCTTCATAAATACAAAAGCCATCATTACTGTCAGTTTTGACAGTCTGTCAGCCGTCAAATCCGCAGTCACGACGCTCGAGAAGATTTTGTCAGTTATGGGAAGATATGGTGTACCAAAGAAGATTGATGATAGCCACGTGGCCACTTCTCCAGTGAGCGTATCGACCTCACATGACTCCTTCTTCACCCAGCCAAGTGAGCGTATGGACCTCACATGATTCCTTGCTAACCAAGCGAGCGTATGATCTCCATACGACTCCTTGCCCATAAAGTGAGCGTATGGATTTCCTATTGCACTACGCTGTCCAAATCAGCGTATGACTCCTCTTCAAAAGCTAGCGTATGACTCTACAGCAGTTGTATCCAGGATGATTTTCAACGTACAGTCAACACACATTCTCACGTATCCTGTACTCAGTTACCCATTTATTCAGAAGTTATGCAATGTGGCCTTCATGCCATCAATCTCTCCTGAATGTGCTCCACTACTCTCAACCGCACGCCAACGTGTCTTCGTCAGAATTTGCCACGCGTCCCTGCAGTTTTGCACACGTCAAGTAACTACCTGAGCGTATGGTTCAGGACAGTTATCCAGAACTCTATAAAAGAGAGTTTCTTCACCTTCATGAGGACAGGTCATTTTTCAGAGAGAACAGAGAGATTGCCCAGTTGCTGTCCAAGTTCTTCGAAGTTTGAGTTTTCTTCATCGCATCGTCCAAGGGATAAAGTAATCGTCTTCTAGATTAGATTCCTACAGTTGTAATTTTCTCAGATACAAAATAAATAAAGTGAATTTATTTATGGAAAACAGCTCCTTTACTGATCCTTCGGACGACGCCGGGCCCTCTCGTGCTCGTTGATGGTTTTGGACTACTACTTGAGGCTGCTACTGGAGATCTTAGATTATGCTTTCTGCTTTAGTTAATTTTATGTACTTGGTTTGTAGTAGACTCATTTTGGTTTATGCTTTTAAGACATTGATAGATCTATTATCAGTTGTTATGACTCTTGGTCATTATTTTATATGCAGTTTCTTCTCCTTTATGTGTGTTTTGCTAGTTATAATTTATCTATCTCATATTGCTAAATGCCAAAAGGGGGAGTTATGTGTATATTCTGTTTCTGTTTGGTTTATATGTGCTTTTGGAAGAATGTTATTAACAGGACAGCAGAGATTAACAGCATTGTTTATGGGGGAGCTACTCTTAGGCTCGGTACTTATTATGGGGGAGCTATGTCGTTACATGTGTCCAAGTATGGATATTGAATCTACAATTATTATTTTGTCAATTATCAATATGGGGGAGATTGTTGACACAAAGTCACAGTCAACCAAATATTGATAACGTTGACTAAATAATACTTGTGATAATTCAATAAGACACACGACGACTACTTTCTGCTCAAGCCCGAAGACTACTCAGTGTTGGAATTGCAAGTTATTTTTCGCGTCTGTACTTTTATATTTATTGAGTCTAGAATAATTGTAAGCTGAGTTATGCTGGGCTCTTGAGACTCAACCCATAATCTACCCAAAACCCATAAAGCTCCACATCCAAACTTAGCCCATTGGACCCCTGGACCAGTTCTGTGCTCTGGAGACAGAGTTCGGGCCGAACTCTGCCTCCACACAGAGTTCGGGCCGAACTCTGTCCCCTAAAAATCAGCACCCTAATTTTTAGGGTTGGCTGGTTGCTAGTTGTCCAACGGCCAAATTTTTAAAATTCCTACCAGAATTCTGGCCGAATTCTGCCTGTTAAAAACCTATAAATAGGCCTAGAATTCTCTCATTTCAAACCATCCAATCTTCTCTTCTCTTCTCTCTTAAGCTCAATATAAGCCATACCCTTCTCATCTACTAGCCACAAGTTTCCTAAGTCTCGAGTGCTCAGCATCTCTCAGTTAGGAGTCTTGTGCAAGAGTTCAAGAAGTCGCTTGGAAAAGTCCAAGCATCGCCACTGCGATCCTCTGTAAGAAGTTGACGTGCTCTTCTGAAGTAAAAGCACGGGTTGTAACTACTATTTCACAAATAGTGGATTTAATCCTGAGCTAGAGTTCTCAGGCCTGGACTAGTCCTCCATGAGGAAAACCAGGTTTAAATCGGCTGTGTTTGCGTATGCTCTCTTGCTTCTCACTTTAAATTCCGCATTTACTCTGATTAGTTTTGTTTGTGATAGAGTTGTTTTTTAATTGGATATTTTCTCTATAAACTCTATTCACCCCCCTCTAGAGTTGCCATCTGTTCTTCAGGACCGACCTTGGTGATCTTCCATCCTTGAAGATAAAACAAATCCTTCCTACAGACGGGGACACCAGTGTGCAACCACTTCCTCTTATAGAAGCGACGGATAAAGGCGTCACCTTCAACATGATCCTCTTCAGGGCCTGGGCTCATCACGTTTGGATGATGCAGAATCAACCATCCCATCAAATAATGGAAT
This sequence comes from Iris pallida, assembly GCA_029216955.1. Taxonomy (NCBI): domain Eukaryota; kingdom Viridiplantae; phylum Streptophyta; class Magnoliopsida; order Asparagales; family Iridaceae; genus Iris; species Iris pallida. The sequence goes on along the minus strand of JANAVB010016797.1, from coordinate 3,793,025 downwards.
GGTAGCTCAGCTCGGGAAAAGATGTCTTTCTTTCCCCTCTCGTGGACCATATCATCGATAAAATCTCTCAAATCCTGTAACAGGTTACACACCATCGCGGGAAGAAGTGCCAGAGGACGAACAAAAACCAGTTTTACTGCTGACAAAATGAGGTTCCTGCTCACTCTCTCTACGGTGCCTTGGAAGACATTCGGTGCACGCAATATCAGAAACAACTATATACGTCGGCACCACTCTCGTTTGAACGAAGAGTCTTTTCGGCCAGTCGGCTCATGTCGGAGGTCACCTCCGTGTCTCAGTCCTTACGGAGTCACAAACCGAATCTTAGAGGGGTCCGTCAAATCCTGCTTGAAGACATAATCTCTCCAAGCAGTCACATGGGGCTGTGACCCGTCCCTCTCCCTTCGTTGCATCATATAATGGTGGCTTGCCACCTCCTTGAAAACAGCTACCATTTCTGGGCCCTTGTCTTCCAGAACCTGAATCTCTTCATTTGTCGAAAAATATTCCTCATATGACTCCGAGCCCCAAGGACGCTTGGACACCTCGTACATCTCATGGAGGGCCAATCCCAACTCCCCTACCGGAGTAAAAAAAAGGTGCCTGTTTGGGTGTTGAACATCTCCAGGAGGGCAAAAAATATATGTCGATTAAGGTCGACACCTGCTTGGGTTGCGCGAAGAGCAGCGGTCAGCCTAATCGCTTTCAGCTCAGTTTTGAACTTCGTCAAGACCCAAAGGGTCAGCTCGTCCCACTTTGACACGTGGTGACACTAGCCCTCAACCCGAAAATCTTCTTTCGGATACATAACATTCGATGTTAGCATCCATCTCGTAAAGGTCGAAGCGCCGAAGGCAAAAGTGTCGTGGGAAACATCACTATAAATGCTTCCAGGGCGCAAAGTTCGGTAATGGTACGAGGTCCCGGCTCGTGAAGAGGCCAAGGTATCTCTTTGATTCGACGTTACATCAATGCGAAGGGTATCCCCTACTGCCCCTCCTTGAGAAGGAGTAAGTTCCCATGGCATCCTCCTCTTGGAGGCCAAGCGGTAGAAAGCTGTCAGTGGCAATTGACGTTCAGACTACCGCATGTACAGGGACACGCCCTTCGCTGTGAAGAACCAATCTTCTTTGATCTTCAGTATCTTCGCCTCGGGGGAGATCAAGCGGACACCAAACAGAAAGGTCGGTTTCAAGAAAGTCACATTCTCGGACTCAGCAGATTTCAGTTTGCCGCTTTCCATCATACTTTAGAGAAAAATAGACGACTGATCCCGAATTTGCAACATCCTCTCGGAAGACTGATCCAGCATGATAGCAGCCTTCGCTGGGTTAATAACTTCCTCGTTGAAGTCGACCCCCATTTGGCAAAGGAAAGCATCCAGAAGGACATTGTTCAGCAAGGGGATAGTCATCGACACTGACACAGCAAAAACAAAAGTCAGGCAGCAAGGAAAAAGTTAGAGGCTTCAAAAAACAAAATATTTGGGGCGCATCAGCAGCCTGGCGCATAATCGGGGCTAAACCCATGCGCATCAGCAGTGAAGCTTCGACGCATAATCATGGCCCAAGCCCATGCGCGTCAGCAGTGAAGCTTTGGCGCATAATCAGGGCCCAAGTCCATGCGCGTCAGCATTGAAGCTTCGACGCATAATCAGGGCCCAAGCCCATGCGCGTCAGCAGTAAAGCCTCGACGCATAATCAGGGTCTAAACCCATGCGCGTCAGCGGAAGAACCTAAGCGCATCATCAGGACAGAAGTCCATGCGCGTCGGCAACAAGGAGTTAGGACACAACAACAGGATTCAACTCATCTGTACACCCCAAACTCGTCTAAAAAAGAGAGTTGGCAACTACAAAATTAGAAGACACCCACCCGTCACCACGGGTCGAACGTCGACGGGAGTCACATTGACGACAGGAGCGTCCTTCTCATCGAACTCCATCGGCTCCTTACCCCGGCCTTGTCCTCGGCCAGCACCACCGCGAGGAGTCTAGGGAGCCATTTCGTAAAAAGAAGTTAGGGTTTTGGAAGAAGAACTCTAAAGAAGAAGAAAGCAAAGAGAGGAAGAATTCTTTCTCTCTCCATCAGACACCTATTTATAGGCTGGGTCATACGCGTGAACCGATAAAAGGTGACGTCAGCCGCCGCCTGGGGTTCTACAAAGTGATGCACGGAGTAATTCATGCGCCCCGAACAGCCATGCACCCCATTGAAGTCACTACCATGCTTCTTATTCAAAGCATTCCAAAACTTGACGAAATGTTTTGAAAACTTTGAAGGGAGTCTTGTAGAAGCATGAAATTTCAGGCGCACCTACAGGCCAAAATTCCTATGCGCTTAACACTTTATGCGCCAGGGAGCTCTAACGAAGTACTTGGTATAGCAAAGATAGCAAAGCTATAGACATCAAAAGAAGATTTTTATTTCATATAAAAGTCTATTACATGTCTAAAAAAGGGCTTTACAAAGGAGAATTTCTACAAAAAAAAAGAATCCTAAGACTACAGCCAGGCGCAGCAAACTGCCATGCGCCCTATGCCAGGCGCATCATCCGTCAGGCGTATCCCTTCAGCATCTCAGTCAGGCGCGTATCTTCAGCGTCTCAGTTATGCGCATCATAAAGTCTCAGCATATGCGCTCTATTTCGACCCGATCAAGTGCTTCGACTAATGAAGAATTTATTGAGCAGAACAAGGGTGGGCGGTCAATCCCACTCTAGCTGGAGGATAGCTCTCCAAAGCCCAAGAAAGAGGAGAGCACCGCAATTCCGATCTGCGACTAAAGGAGCAGGTTTCAACACGACCAGAGTGGGCAACACCCCACTCTAGTAGGAGGAAGAGCTCTCCAAAGCCCAAGGAAGATGGGAGCACCACAATTCCGATCTGTAGCTCTTCCGGAATAACGGAGACGAGGCTTGAACATCCTGATCTTTGGATGCAACAGGCACCTTTCGCCTGCCTCAAAAGCCCTCAATTCCGACTTTTGGATGTAACAGTCACCTTCAAGTGCATGAATGAAGACAATTCATCGCATCTTCACCCTCGGGAGCATCTTGTCAACAGAATATGCTCGAGCAAATAAGTTCATTCGGGAAGACGTGAGAGAACGAGAAGCAAACTCTCTCCTTGCTGCTATTTATAGGCCGGGTAAATAAAACCCATGCGCCAAGTGGCGGGCTCTACAAATTTCGTGCAATGAATTTGTATTTATGGTGATGAACCTGACGCTTCGAATTCGGCCAAGTCAAAATGGCTATTTAAAGCACTCGAGGAACGCAACAGTCGGACCAATAAAGACGCGTCATGCAAATGGATGCGCTGGTCAGATACCGCGCATCGTACAGACGCGCCTGTCGGTACCAAGCGCCGTGTATGGATGCGCCCAACAAAGTACAGATTCATGCATCCTAATCAACATGGACCCATGCGCATAGTGGAACACAGATCGATGTGCCCACTCAACAGACCATCACCTGTCAAAGAACATTAAATGCTGAAGTCCTGACACGACAGCAGCCATGTCTCGACGACAGAGCAGCAACAGCTTTTACAGAAAACGAAGCGCCGCAGACGTCAGTGTCATCATTACTCTCTTTCGGCGGTTACAAGCCACGTGGCCGCCCAACCATTCGCATGCGCCCAAACTTCTGTATGCGCTTCAAGAGCCATGCGCCTCAGACCTTCCTCTGATCCCTAAAGACAGAGGTCAAGTCACTACTGAAGCTTCGCATGCGCCTCAAAAGCCATACGTCCAGACTAGTTCGTAACCCCTGAAGGTTGTGAGCCAAAGTCTTCTCATGCGCCCAATCTCAGGCGCATCATGTCAGATCACTGTCCACCAAATTCGAGATCTTTGAGCCACGGATACGCGCCACGTATCCTTTGACTCAATTCAGCCTATGAAGGGATGCTAATCACCCAGGATCTCAGCAACTGAAAGATCCTCTCTCCTGCTACGTGTCAGCCCACAAAAGCAGCATGAAGGATTCAACCCGCAAATGATGGTGCATCATCCATGCGCCATCCGCAGCTTCAACCAGGTGGCGTCTCCACGTACAGGCGCATCCTACATATGCGCGCATGAGCAGCCCAACCTGTTGCTTATAAATAGAGGGATCATTTTCTTCTTCCACACACACCTACGGACAGAGACCTACATACACACAGGGAGAGAGACAGAGACACTCAACGTCTTCTTCCTCTCCGCAAACTCCAGCACCCAGAGCAACTCAGACCTTCAGAGAACCGAGAAGCGTCGTCAGATCGTCAACGGAGTCAACGCATTATCACTCGCTCCATCGACACAGGGACCCAGATAAACAAAAGTGTACTCCTAGGACTACATCTAAGTCCTACATTGTAACACTGTTCTGTTTGTAATTCAAATTGCAATCAAAAGATTTTCATGGCAAACACCGAGCACCTAGGATATGCAACATGTTGTCATCTCGATCCGTTCAACCACAGAACCAAATCGACACGTTCGTCCACACCACCATTGTGTGCCAACCACAACGTCTTGCTCCACCTTGGACTCAGCAAACCCACCTTTGAATTCAATTCGTGTAGTTGATGCTTCTATTTCACCTTGAGAAGAGCTAGTATAATCCGATTATACACATAAACGTTCAACATCATTCGTCTCAAATTTATTAGATCCGCTCAAACCAGCCCTGTAACCATGGACTTTGGTACTACTTGTTGGGAACGCGGTTGATCATGAGGTGGGATATTGAATTGGGCCCATATGCCTTAAAAGATAATTCTCCTGTAAGGCGTGAACCAATCTCAATCATCTACACCACATGATCCCATCTTCTAACCGATGTGAGACTAAATTATCAATTCTCACTACAAGAAAAATGGCTTTTCTTGACGGTTTTTCCCCGTCAAGAAAGACTTTTCTTGACGGTTTTGGATCCGTCATCTAGGCCCCCGTCAAGAAAAGTCGACGCTTTTCTTGACGGTTTTTTATTTGTTTTCTTGACGGTTTTAAACCGTCAAGAAACAAGCTTGTCTTGACGGTTTTAAACCGTCAAGAAAACAAACAAAAAACCGTCAAGAAAAGTGTCGACTTTTCTTGACGGGGGCCTAGATGACGGGTAATGACCGTCAAGAAAAGTCTTTCTTAACGGGAAAAAACCGTCAAGGAAAATATTTTTGATGTTTAAAAACCGTCAAGAAATGAATTTTTTTTGACGTTTTGCAATCGTCAAGATAAACATGTTTACAATAATATCAATATATTCCAGAATCCAATTACCAAACACACATAATATCAATATATGCCAGTTACAACACACACATAATATTATAATACACAATCTTTTTATTGATCACAAATACAAAGTTTGTACATCACAAACATCCAAGAATGATATATACAAAGTATACAAAAATTCTTCTCAAGATTGGAGGAAGAAGAGTACAAAGAATCACAAGCATGACCATAATTATGATGATGATCCTCAAGGTGATAATATGAGCTTGATTTCCTTCAAGAGTCTTCTCAGGATTGTGGACGAAGGAGAACAACCTGGTTATTGTCAAGAACAAACAAAGAATCACATACTAAGGGCTTAAAGAAAATTTATGTATGACTCAACATATACAATACATAATGCAAACTAACATGCATGGATGCATACATGACATAACTAAGATTAGAGTGCTCAATATTTCTCTTGTGCTCTAAGCTTTCCAATTTGGCAAAAAGGGATATTTGAGAATGAAATCAGCATGTAAGGATGAGTTGAAACTTTAATCTTCAGTTGTCCATGACATAGATACCGGTATATTATTTTATTAAGCATGAAAGGTAGCATGCATGACCAAGAAGAATGGGTCAAGTTTTATAAGTCCAGGAGTGCCTTCAATAGGTCATGATGTAATTCCATTGACCCTAATATCATAATTAGTTCCCCAAAAATGACTGGCTTCACAAATGGACTCAGTTTTATGAGTCACTTCCCATTTTACATTATTTTAATTTTTATGGGAAATTTCTAAAAACTATTGCAGCCTTGAACCTTGACATCTCCCTAACACGCCAAAGGCCTTAGCCAGTAGGCTTCCCCATCTTAGTCACCAGCTTGCAATTTGAAAAAAGCCACATATTATTTTCTAGAGGATAAGCCACCAACTAATGTTGCACAAAAAGACAACTCAACAAGTGCTTCGTGACTGAAGTATAGTAGAGAGAATTATACTGATGTACTTTAAAAGTAAATTGAGCCAGAAAGTATAATAGATGTTATACCATATCAACATGCAACAAAGTATACTCACATGTTCGAAAGCCAAGGTGACAAATCCTCCATTGCCTGATGCTCCGTTAACATGAATATCTAGCTTACGAAAATGTTTGATGGTTGTTTCTACACTTCTTGCCACATCCTCCTGCTTGCACAGATCGCCTTCAAGCCCAACAGCCTGTGTGACATAATTGATAAAGATTTATGTATTATCGAAGCATTAGGCTAACCAGATACATATTAGAGGATTCTCTAATATTGGTAAAGATTAATGAAGATCCACCTATGAATTCTTCCATTTTAGATAGCTTCATTGCCACATCCACCTGTAACATTATAAAACTATGTAGTTCTAGTTCAATATTTTCATAAATGAAATATTGCATCTAGTCTTATGGACATATCAAGAAAACTAGCAAGTTCGTGGGAAAGTATATTTATCACATCATTAGAAGAAAGCAAAAGGTAAGGTGATGGTCTGATGGCCCAATGCACCCTGCACATAAATCTTGCAACAAATTTCAAGTACCAATCATATAACTCTAGTTGGCATATGTAAGAAGAAAGGGAAAATGAATAGATTCCAATTAAGATGCAAATGGAGCCCTTAAAATTGCTACGTGAAAGACAATAAACAACTTCCTAGTTTAGAAATGTGTCTGAATAAAATATTAACTAATAGAAAGAACAATACAAATTGGGTGGTATTGGTAGTATCCTCCTACAGGACATTAATTATGTGGGAAAACACATAATAAAGCACTATGTAAGTTTAAAAATACATCAAACAATCTCATGATGTGTGTAGTATGAGTACTATATGTGGATTATGAAACTATAACTATAAAGTTGTTTGAAATCTAAAATTATGATGAACAGAAAATAGTTTATCGAGCCAAATAGAGAATCCTTTATATGGGATAGCTGATGTATAGTTGTTTCAAGTTTATGGAGTTGTCTTTGCTAAAGGCATCAATGATGTTATCCTCGCCAAGTCCTTCAAGACTGATGTCTCGACCATTTAGAATGTCAAGGCTGACCTTGCACCTAAGGCCTAACCTTGCATCTCTATTATGTCCTACTTCATATGCATAACGAGTACTTGGAGCCAATTGTTTCTTAATTTTATCGAGGAATGCCTATATACAATATTTATGTCCTACCCAAGGGCTTATTTTTAAGAATTTTTTGTTGTTACCTTCACTCATGAAACAAACCAAACAGTTCTAGAATATGCACATAATATTTCAAGGGTATGTTGTTGCTGTTGGTCTTGCTCCCTTTCCTGCTACTTTTTTTCCTTCTGAGTTAGGACTAAATTGTTGTAGAAGACGTACCACCTCATGATGCTAGGACTAAACATATGTTACCACAATTAATATACTTTTTAAGAAGAACATCACTAGTATTTAACTTGTTTTGATGAAGAAGCCATATCAATTTAATTACCAGTCCCGCATAATATCCTCAACCTTATTTTAAACATGGATATCACCTTCCAAATATCCTTCTAAATACTGGGCCTTCTTAGGAAAATTTCTTAGATAAATGATATAACTTGCTTCTATTGACATAGATAATAGTTAGTTGTTTAACTAAAACAAGATCAATATGAATTAAAGCTCATCTAAATACTTGGTACAGTTTCCAATGTTGTCAAGTATGTTTCCTGTTAAGATATTGTTTCTCATATAACTGAAGAAACAAAGTTGGTAAGGAACAAGCAATGAAGGTAAATACACATGTAAGTCACCACATTGAAAGGAATCATGGAACTCACAAAAACCATAGCCTTGTTAGTTGGCACATATCAGTAAAGTGGGTTCCTTCTAAATTGTTCTCTTGCAGTTCCTTGAAAATTACTCATCTAGCATTAGTACAAGAACAACACATACTTTTGTTGACTACAAATGGAACAAGAGTCTAAAAAGGCAAAATCATATGGCCCTCCAACTTGCTGATATTTTTCAACCCTACTTGTGTTTCTTTAGGTGTGTGATTCCCCAATTTATTCTCAAAACATTGACTTTTCTAAAAAAAATCCTAGCTAACGTATAGTTCTATTACATTTCACTGATTCATAAAACTTATATTATATTAAAATTTCTTATCCTACTTCCCCAAAGAAAATGAATCACAAATGATAACAAGCTGAGAACGTTCTCACAAGCACTATAAAACTCTATTCCAGAAAATACATGGATATGAGGATCGTTCCAACCAATTTGCAGAACCTAAACGATAGCATCAGAACGTGTGTCTCCTAATTGTAGGAGACACAGACCAATCATCATCGACACGCATATATGAAATAGCAAAACCAACCCAAGAGTTTCAGAAATATACCGAAGGGCAAGTCGGAATCCGAAGGGACGCCTCGGACTCGTGCTACGTGTGCGGACACGGACGTCGCCTCGCCGTGTCGCGGCTGCGATCATCGGGTCGGCTACGGGAAGCACGCACGGAACGGGAAGCGTCCACGGGAAGCACGGGCAGCAAGGTCGGCTCTGCGGGGAAGCACGGGAAAAGCCGACGGGTCGGGACTGAGCCGAAGAGCTCGCCGGAGCTAGGGTTTCCGGGGGGGGTCGGGATGAAGAACATGGGAGAGGGGTTTAGGGCTGTGGAGAAAATCGGGGTCGGAAAGGAAGGGGGAAGAGGGAACGCTTGAAGTCGGCTGCGGGGATGAGAGGGGAGACGGCGGATTGCCGGGAGAACAGGGTTAGGGCACGGTCGGGAGGGCTGTGGAAGTCGGGGTGGCTGACGAGATGGTCGGAAAAGAAGCTAGGGAAGAGGGCGGAGGAGAGGGGGAGACTTACAGGCTCGGTCGCCGGTCGGGGTTCGCCGGCCGGGGGAAGACTTCCACCGGAGGGGGAGCTCGAGAGGGAGAGGGATGGGGGAAGGAGGAAAAGAAGTATGTGGATGTGAAATATATAAGAAACCCTCGATTCCCAAATTTTGTTAAAAACCGTCAAGAAAATTTTTTTTTTGAAAAAATTACGAAAATGGCATCTGAAATGTGCGCGCCTTTTTTTTTTGCACATGCATTACTTGACGGTTATCAGCAAACCGTCAAGTAATGCAATGGGTTTTCTTGACGCTTTGTATAAAACCGTCAAGTAATATGGTCAAATTTTAATATATAACAGAAAAATGGGTGTTTTGTTGACGTATGTCTAAAACCGTCAAGATAACTGCTTTCCTTGACGGTTTTGACCATACGTCAATAAATTGACCGTCAAGAAAGGTCATTTTTCTTGTAGTGTCTATTATCACCTTCCATTTAAGCGCTCAACCGAAAACGAGATACAGCCCAACAGGTTTGAACTTTGAACCGATCATAGAGATAGTCGATAAGTTTAATTGGATCGGCAGGAAGCAGGACAATTGGACACCCTGAGATGAGAGCAACTTTGAGAGCAGCTACAGAAGCAATAAATACAAAAGCATACCAATTCAAAACCTCTATTTAATGACAGAAATTTAGTGGTACCAACAAATAGAGGCTTTATTTTCCTTCTCCAGCTACTGGAACCCGGAAAAAATTAACATTTTATAGATATATTTAAAGACGAGAACAAAATTAACTTTAACTACAGTTTCTCAATTGATTTTGTAAGCTGCTCCATTCAAAATGGAGCTGGCTCTTATTTTTTTTTTCAATGACAAATTGTTGCATGCCAAAAATAAAATATAATATAAGATGAAAAAGCCGGACCTTATTGTGCAAGTCCAAGCAGTGTGTTATGAGCATATAATAAACACTAAATAAATATCCTGAAATTTCATAATTTAATAATTAAATAAAGTTTGGATAACAATTTATTAAAAAAAAAACTAGTTGAGAATATTAAAGTTTTTCCAAAATAGGACAGTTATTTCTGACTTTTTTTTAGCGTCATTTTCACCGATTTTCCCAAGACGGATTCGAACATGCGCCTTCCAGGTCGAGACCTCCGTTGTTACCAATAGGCCACAACCCACGGACTTTGACATTGAAATAATAATTAATAGACTTCTCTATCAAACCAATAATCTCAAGATTTTGATAAATATAACACTGTAACAAAAGTATATTTGAAAAAAAAAATGCTACAAGCAATTAGGTATTTTATAGAGGTATTACAAGCAAAAAGAGGAGTATTTTTTTAACAAAAATGCTAAGTTTACCAATTGCTCATTAATTGAGATTTGTCTCATCTTCCCTGTAGTTAATTCTTGCTCCTAACCTTAGCACGATTTACGTATAGTCAATCGTTGGTTGCCACACATGCTAAATGCCACCGACGTCAGCTATGTGGCCAAAGGTTAGCGTTGGTGGTGGTCAGCTCCCGGCCGGTCGAGTGCATGCGCGCGCGAGAGACATGATGTCGACAAGCGAGCGCTGTGTGATCTTTCTGTAAGTTCCTGTTTAGTGAAGTTTCTTAATACAAATATATACGTTTTATTCGTAGAAATACAACATGTAAATGAGTTCAAGTTTGGGAGTGTTTTAATGCAAATTAGTCCAAGGATGTTACTTGAAAGAAAAAAAATCTTATTTAAAAATAAAGGAAATTAAAATAAAATAAATAAAATGGAGGTGATGGGTGCATGGAGGTCAGTCGTGGTCATTTTTTGAAGGGCAGAGGCCGGCAGGCCCAGCTGTTGTAGTTTGTACTCTTCTAACATCAATTCTCTCCCCTTCTTCAAATGGTTCAAAACCTCACCCACCCTCATTTACTCCTCCTCTCTGCCTTCTTCTTTTGACTCTCTCTCTCTCTCTCTCTCATATTCTCTTCCTCTCCTCATGAGTGCTCTAATCATTTCATTCATCATCACCTTCTCCTCTAAGGAAGGAAGGAAGGAAGAGGAAGCTCTCTTTGTGGGGACTGTTGTCTGGCTCGAGGTCTATGTATGATCATGATATATAGCGAGACTCGCTAGCTCTCTATGTATCTATTGAACTCGGACCAGGCTTCATTCCCCTCAATCATGGCTTCCAATAGTATCCCCAACTCCCTCAAGTAGCTAAGTTGATTATTAGTTTCCATTTCTCTTCATATAATTATTTCTCTTTTTTTTTTATTAATTTGGAGTACGGAGTACTTCTATATATATATATATATATATATATATATATATATATATATATATATATATATATATATATATATATATATATATATATATGTGTGTGTGTGTTGTTCCTTGCTAGCTAGCAATATAGATTTACTACTTTTCTTTGTTTTTTGTTTGGTATGGATCTGAATCCTTGTTAGCAATCACCCGAATAAAACTCGTATTATACGCGAATTTTCCGTATCTTTCATAAACGTATAATACTTGCGTATTTTTGACAGATCCAAATCAGTACATAAATTTTAAGCATGCTAAATTTTAAACATGTTCTATATAAATTATTGACAAATTTGATACAATAAACATGCTAGGAACCTGTTTAATTAACCAAATTTGACAACATATTTAAGAATTTAAAGTTTCTAACCTCAATATTTTTATTTTTCGAACATTTGACCGAATTTTTGAACGTATTTTATTTGCACTGAGCCGATTTATACTCGTACTTTTGCCGTCCCGAATCTTTTCCGTTTGCCGAATTGCTAACAAGGATCTGAATATATCTGCTGCAGATTGGCGTAATGATGAGGTTTTTTGACTGTCCCTGACAGTCAAGACAGAAAAATTAAGGTTTCTCCTTTCTTACTTTTCTTCCCTCTTAGATCTCTTTCTTTCTTTTTTTTTTTTCTCTTTCTTTAGATTTCATATGGGTATCTCCTAAAAGTGAGTTTTTGCTGATTTAAGAGTACTTGTATTGCTTGCTTGCTTCTAAACTATTTTTTACTTGATATGAACCACATGCAAAGTTAATATTATTAGCTGGTTTGAAGTGGTAGTTATTCTTTCATGAACTTGTTATATTTTCTGTTGATGGTTCTAAGGAGATCTCTAGGGATTATTGGTGATACATCCACATTTACTTCCCAGAGATGAAATGTTTAAGGCTAATTACATACTGGTGACTTACTAATAAAGTAGATCTACAATTACTATGTCAAATAATGGTTATATTTTATATAGGTGCAGCTGAAGGAGAATGACAAGTTGTTTAATTTGCAGTAGAACAAGGGATCTCCAAGGGTTCGAGGAGTTGAATCTGAGATTGTAGGGTGCTAGACATCTGAGTCCGAGTATCTATTTTTTAAAATTTTAATTATATACTTTTTTTTTCTATATATTACCTAAGAATATACCACATTCTTGCTATACTACTCTCGGGTTTGGGTCTTTAGTAGATTTATTGACAGAAATTAATCGTTTATTTCCAGATGCTTTGTCATTCCCCTTTTTTTTATTTCTCTTTCCGAGTCTATATATGCTCTTATGTAAATTATATGCATTAGCTTTATTGTATAATTGTGTTGATAACTGGAGAAGTTTATCTGTTGAAAAACTTATTAGTTGCTTAGACAAAAACCAAGCTGCTCTTGGTCTTAACGCTTAGAAGTAGTCAAGTATTTACTTTGATTTTGACTTGAAAGAGCTCAATATATACACCTAGAAAAAGAGAAGGCGCCAGATTAAAAAAAAAAAAAAAGAGTTCCCATATTCACATTTCAAGAGATGCTCCTTGTAGTATGTAAATTTATGTGAGTCAATGACCTAACCCTCAAAATCAAGACATATGGCTACGTCACTTGAATCAATTCCTTGGTTTTTGCAGGCCGTGCATGTGAGCTTTTAAATATATCATAAATTTGGACGGAGTTAAGTGGAGTTTGATGTTTTCTCAGTCTGGTTTCTGCAGCAGTTCTCGCAGAATGTAAGAAAGAAGACTAAATCAGGAAGGCTTACTTTCTACTCCTGCCTATTTTCAGCTTTCTTTTCCTAAACTCTATGATCATAATATCTGTGGTAATGTCTACAGTGATCTCTGTAAAAAAATTTATAAACTTGAGATGTTTTGCTTTTCCTTTAGCTTGTGGGAATGGGGATTGTATATTTTTATAGATAGGGTTAGAGTTTGTTAAATAAAAAGTTACAGGAATTTTTTTTTTAATTCCAATTTATCTATAAAAAAAAATTGCAGCAAAGGCTTTGTTGCTTTAGTTGTGATCAAATGTGGCATAGAACTTTTTCTCAAACTCAAATAATGTTTAATTGGTGCAGTAAATCTCAGACTAAATTAATATTCCTGTGCATCTGTTCTTCAACCTTGCAGTTGAGTTCCTGCATTCTAGTAAAGCTATTGGGAAGAGAAACACTAGGGATTCTTGACTGGGAGTTCAATCAATGGAAGGGTGCTTACTGTTTTTGTTTTGGTATTATGCTATGATTATTGACCCAAACTTTTCCTGGAAGTCTACATCTGATTTGACTGATTTCACTGCTAGATAACCTGTTTGCCTATTGACAGCACAGGGACAATGTTTGACTTCTATCTTTGCTTTCACACCTGTTCCTGGAAGTGATCCACAACTTTCCATGACCCTTTCTTTGTGTCATGCCTATTCTCTTTCTAGTGAGGTACTCTAACGTTGTGTTTGGAAACTTTTGTGGGAAGGAAAAAAAAAATTGAGGGTAAGAAAAATGGAGGATAAAATAAAGGTAAAGTTAATTTATTTTTTCTTTGTTTGAATGAACAAAAAGTAGGAAAAGAAAAAAATATAAAAATAATTTTTTATTTGTTTAGGAATAGAGATATAATTACTATTTAGTCTTTGGTATTCTCAAATAATAATTTATTATTACCTTTATAAGGGGTAATGGATTAAATTCACTCAAATTTCTCTCATCTATTTCCATTTTTCTTCCACATTTGGGAGAAAAAAAATTTAGTGGGACCCACCTACTTTTTCTACTCAATTTTTTTCTCCCATTTTCTCTCATCCTTTCCAAACACCATCACTTTTAGGTACTGTTTGGGAAGGGTGGAAAATGGGAGTAAGAAAAAAGTTGAGGAAAAAGTGAGAGAAAATTTTAAATGATGGTGTTTGGAAATGAGGAGAGAAAATGGGGGAGGAAAATTTGAGAGGAAAAAGTAGGTGGGTCCCACCAAAAAAAAATTCTTCCAAAGTGGGGAAAAAATGGAGAGAGATGAGAGAAATTTGAGTGAATTTACCCCACCACCCCTCAAAAAGTTAATATTAAATCACCATTTGAGAATACCAAGGAGGAAATAGTAATTATACCACTATCCATAAATAAATAAAAAATTATTTTTAAACTTTTCCTTCCCCTACTTTTTGTCCATCCAAACAAAGGAAAAATTAACTTTACTTTCATTTTACTCTCCTCCATTTTCCTTCCCCTCAAATTTTTCTCTCCCTCCCCACAAATGTTCCCAAACACAGTGTTAATTTTCCTCTCACTTTTCCCTCATGGCGTGTTTGGGAACCTTTTGAGGAGAGGAAGGAAAATTTGAGGGGAAGGAAAATGGAGGAGAGTAAAATGGAGGAGAAATTAATTTTTCCTTCACTTGTTTGGATAACCAAAAAGTAGTAAATTTTTTTTTTAAAAAAATATTGTTTTGTTTATTTATGAAGAAAGATACAATTACGATTTAGTCCTTGATTTTTTTCAAATCATAATTAATATTTACTTTATTGGAGGGTAGTTGGGTAGTTTTTCTCACAATCCCCTCAATCCTCTTTATTTTTCTCCCACTTTTGGGAGAAAAATTTTTGAGCGGGGCTCACCTGAATTTTCCTCCCACATTCCTCTCCCTCATTTTCCCTCCCCTTCCCAAACACCACTACTTTTAATTTTCCTTCCACTTTTTCCTCAACATTTTATTTTCTCCCATTTTCCACTCTTCCCAAACAATACCTCAGGGTGGGTTTGGTAGGAGGGAAAAGTGGGAGGAAGGAAAATAGAGGAGGAAAAAGTGAAGGGAAAGATTTATTTTCTCTTGTTTGGTATGGAAAAAAAAATAGGAAGGAAGAAAAAGTGGAGGGAGTACTTTTCCTTCATAACCTAAGAAATCCAATCCTCCCAAAAGTTGAAGAAAAAGTGGAAAGAAAAGTTGAGGCTTGTATTAATTAACAATTATACCCCCATATGAATGTATTATTTAAAAATTATTTATGAAGTCAAATGGTAAATAAGTATTTTTAGTTGAGGGTATAATTGGTAAACTCTATATTTTTGACTTTCTTTCATTCCACTCTTTCTTTCATACCAAACAAAGAAAAATGCATCTCTTATCTTTTCCATCCTTGCTACCAAACACAAAGGAAGGAAATGATCTTTTCTTTCCATATGGAATGATCTTTTTCCTTCCTTCCACTTTTCCATCATTCCTACCAAACACAGCCTCAACTTTTTTCTTCCTCTCATTATCCCCCCTTCCCAAACAGTACCTAAGGTTGTGTTTGGTAGGAAGGATGGAAAAGTGGAAGGAAGGAAAAAGATAAGGATTCATTTTCCTTCCATGTGGAAATGAAAGATCATTTCCTTCCTTTGTGTTTGGTAGCAAGGATGGAAAAGACAAGAGATGCATTTTCCTTTGTTTGGTATGAAAGAAAAAGTGGAAGGAAAGAAAGTAAAAAAATATAGGGTTTACCAATTATACCCTCAACTAAAAATACTTATTTACCATTTGACTTCATAAATAATTTTTAAATAATACATTTATATGGGGGTATAATTGTTAATTAATACAAGCCTCCACTCTTCCTTCCACTTTTTCTCCCACTTTTGGGGGGATTGGATTTCTTAAGTTATGAAGGAAAAGTAATCCCTCCACTTTTTCTTCCTTCCTATTTTCCTTCCATACCAAACAAGAGAAAATGAATATTTTCCTTCACTTTTTCCTCCTCTATTTTCCTTCCTCCTACTTTTTCCTCCTACCAAACACACCCTAAGTCTATGGGTGAACATTATTTGGTTTTGGACTGTCAAACCGATTCGGTTTCAAAAAAAAATCGGGTCGGTTTCGATTTTCAAAATACAAAAAATTTGTATTCAGTTTCGGTTTTGGATTTCGGTTTCAGTTTCAGTTTAAAATCGACAACTGAATAAGGATTATACAATTATGTAAATACCTTTAATTTAAAAATGTGTATATTTTAAAAACAACAATTCTATGTATGTATTTTGAATTTCAATTTTGATAATTTAATGACTAGTACAACTTTGTGCATAACTTTAAAATTCAACAAATCTGTATATAAAAATTATAATTTTTAATATGATTTAACTACGATCCTAACTTTGGGTCTGACACATTAATTTCAACCGAACAAACCGAATTTATTATTCGGTTCGGATCGATTTCGATTTTGGTTAATTCAGTTCAGTTTCGATTTTAAATTTTTAAAATTTTAGTGTATTCGATTTTGACCAATTCGGTACGGTGAAACCGAATAAACCGCACTCACCCCTACTCAAGTCACCATCATAAGCAAACCCTGTGCAGAGACACACAGTTGACTAGGATGGAGATGGACTAGCATTGCAGAAATGCAAGCTAAAAGTTATAATTATTCATCAGGACACCAGGGAAATTAGGCTCCATGGGACCTTGAATTCACAAGGGTAGTTCCTTGAGTCACAAGCTGGAATCCACCAATCTAAGAAATAAATCTCAAATAGACGAGAAGATTTACAAAATAAGGCTTACAAAATAGCTTGTATATTTCCATAATATTTTAATTTTAAAATGGAAGAATATTATTGGAACTTTCATATTTGTTTTTCCTTTTCTTACCAATCAAATAATGGAAGAAAAATTAAATGGTCTTTGAATGTTTTTTGTTTACGGAACACAGAGAAAAAGAACCTGATAGGAATAAAGGAATTTTCAGGAGCGTTCATGTTACATTGGAAAGACCCACAAAATCATAGAATTAATCTTTTTATTAGAACAATCTGGAATACAGTTGTTGCAGCTATAAACTGGCATATGGGATGAAGATTCGTGAGATTTGATATACTTCTTCTTCTTAAATAAGGAGGATTGTTTAAACCAGAAAAACTTAAACACGACTTCGTAGATCTCAAAGTTTGTTTTCCGGATTACAATACTGTTGCATTAGAAACAAACATTTTGATACATTCGATGCAACTTTTCTACAACAACTATACAGCGTAGTTCAATTCTGAATAGTTTTGTGCCCCCTCTTCCACATCATATATACCCACCACGGTTCATAGTATCAAGAGCATCTCCAACCCATTGTGAGTTAAAAAAAAAAAAAAAAAAAAAAAATTGGTTGTCACATAGGAATCACCACTTCTTATTTCAAAAAATTTTCTCCAATGCAAATGTGAAATAAATTGTGAAGTTGACATGGCAACGATATGTTAAAGACAATGTGAAGTTGGTTGTCTAGATCTAGGCAAGAGACTCCACAATGCTTTACTTCCACATCATCAATTATGAATACAAATATTTATAAATAAAAAAAGGAAGAAGAGGAAAAGTTTTCTTGGAAGTTAAAAAAAAAATAATTTTATTGTCTTCTCAAATTTTTACATCGGAGAACACTTTTTTATCTCATTGTCTTGTATGAATATCATCTTGTCGCATAGGAAAGACATTGTCTTGTGCTTCATGCCACATAGGAATCACAACACAAAACAAGACAATAGGGTTGGAGATGCTCTCAATATTGAAATCGGTATCCGATCCTTCCTGTTAGTATCAGGATCGACGGTTTAAGATCATTGTATCGAAGTTTGTGTATCTGAAAATAAATAATTATTAATAAATATATAGAAAATATTTTAGACATTTAGCTATAATTTTAAGTTTTTTCTATGTTATTTCATAGTAGTTTTGAAAATAAATCAATTAATAGTCATCATTCATATTGATTTACTTGCGAAAAATAAATTTTCTTCATTTACACAGTTTTAAAAACTTACTATGTTTTTACATATTTGTTGGTTATTCTTTTTCGATCAATTTTTTCGGCCAAATTGACTGAAAAAGAAGTCCCTAATGTTGGTATCGGTCTCTATCGATAGATATCAAATTGGGACATACCAAGCAGTATCGATATCGACTATATCAATATCAGCTGATACTGCAAACTATGATACCACCCTCTTCAAAAGAATTCAGTCCCTGAAATCTTGTGCGGTCATGAAAATTCTTTTGAAGGGGTGACGTCTAAGGTAGGTCCGTCCTTGATCGAAATAGCTGGTATAATATTTTCAGTTGGGTACAATTTACGAGATTTGTCTCCTTCTATTTTTCTTATTTTTTTGTAGGAAAAGAAGACGCTAAAGTGTCTAAATAACAATTTTTTAAAGAAAATACTGATTTTTTGAAATGCTTTTGAAAGAAATGAATATGGTGCATTCATTATTGCTTCACCGCATCATATACCTTACGCCAAAGTATCATTAAAAAAAAAATTCAATTGTTTGTAAGTTTCATCTATCTCACCTGTTGCTTTTAAACATGTTTAGTTTGTGTTAAAAGAAATATTTGATCTTTAACTCTCATTAAACTTTTATAATTTGGTGCAACAACAAAAAAAATTGAAATGGTATAAAACTAAATCCAGATCCACTCATGCACATTTTATGTAAATTAAAGAAAGGAAAAAAAAAACTATCAATGTGCCAATCCATCTCTTTGTCCAAATTGAACATTCGAACTTGTGGGGGTGTATAAATAAATATTTAACTCTTAATTCTTACAACAATTTTGGAGTTATGTTCTAAGTGACATGAACTTTAACAGTTTGATAATTTTTCAATACTTTTAGCCAGAAAAATAGACATTTATTAAACACCTTTTTGTTGGATTATATCTCATTTTCATATAAGCCCTGACAATAGAGTTGATAATTTAGTCTCACATCGGATAGAAAGTGGGATCATGAGATGTAGATAATTGAAATTGGTTCATATCTTACAATAAAAATTCTCTTGTAAGGCATAAGGGTCCAGTCCAAAGCCCACATCATCGCACAACTCCGGTTCAGGTCGCACTATGTTCCCAACAAGTGGTATCAGAGCCAGGGAACGGAAGTTGGTTTTGGCGATTCTAATTGGTTCGAGACAAATGGTGTTGAATGTTCATTCGTATACACGGATATATGGATGGTATCAGAGCCAGGTTACGGAAGTTTGTTTGGGCAGCAATAATGGGTTCGAGACAGATAGTGCTGATCGTTCATGCGTATACACGGATATACGGGCTCTCTTATCAAGATGGAGTTGAAGGCTACTACAAGGTGGGTTTATTGTACGAATTAGCTTCAAAGATGGGTTTGACGCACCCAAGGTAGAGCAAGATGTTATGTTTGGCACACGATGGTGGTTTGGATGAACGTGTCAGTTTGGTTCTGTGATCAAATGGATCAAGATGACAATTTGTTGAATCTTCTAGCTACTCGACTGGCGGGAACGAGTAAAGGTAGAATAGGTGCTAAGTTCGTTCGGCTAGCAGGAACGAGCAAAGGTAGCAGGGGAGCTTTTGTTGTTTGGCTGGCGGAAATGAGCAAAGGTAGTGGGGGGGGGGGGGGGGGGGGGGGGGGGGTGCTAAGCTTGTTCGGCTGATGGGAACGAGAAAATGTAGCAGGGGTGCTAATATTGTTCGACTGGCGAGGACGAACAAATGTAGTAATGGTGTTAAGGCTGCTCGGCTAGCGGAAAGGAGGAAAATGTAGCATGAGTACTAAGGTTGTTCGACTAGCAAAAACGAGCTAAGGTGGAGATTGTTCTCGTTTTTTAATGAGTTTTGAAAGGGTGTGACAATAAAGTTGGTAATTTAGTTCCACATTGGGTAGAAAGTGTGATCATGAAGGTGTAGATAATTTGCTTGGTTCACGCCTTAATGAGAATTATATTTATGGCATACTGGTCAAGTTTATATTGTGCATCATGAGCCAACTCTGGCTCGTATCATACCGTGTTTCCAATATTTTTTTATTTTGATAATCTCTTTCAAAACATATAGTTAACAAATAATTTTGATTAGCATCATTATGACAAAATCAAGTTGTGAAATGGGCCGGGCGGCCCGGTGCCCGGCCCGAGCCCGCCCGGCCCGCCGCCTTATTAGCCCGGCCCGGCCCGCGACGAAGCCCGGACCGGCCCAGCCCCCCTGTCCCAGTGGTCCGGGTCGGGCCTCCCCCTCCGAGCCCAAGCCCGGCCCGGCCCGGACCGGAAAGAAATTTTTTTTTTTTTAATGGTTAACGTTAGGCCCGGTAGGCCCGGCCCGGTAGGCCCGAACCGGCCCGGCCCGGTCTAGCCCGGTCTGAACCATTTTTTTTTTTTTTTTTTTTTTGAATTGGAGGGGGTATTTTACCAAAATACCCCCATAATATAGCTGTTATTAAAACGTTGGAGGGGTATTTTGGTCATTTTCAAGAAAATGACCAAAAAACCACTCCAACAACTCTATTTTGAGGGTAGAGGGGGTCATTTGGCATGGGAAAAATCCTATAAATAGCCCATAAAATTCATTTTTCATACACAATTCACTCATTCAATCTTCATACAAGTTTCTCTAAACTAAATCCGGCTTTCCATCAGTTTGCGAAGAAGCTCCCAACCCCGCTCAAGGCTCAAGCTCCGAAATCCGGCGTCCGATTTAATATTTTTTCTTCTCTTTCTCTCTTAAAAATTTAAAATTGTTTTATATTGTTTGAACAAAATTTGTTTGTATTTTTCTTACTCTCTCTCTCTCCCTCTCTTACTTATTAAATATTACTTACTCTTTTTTTATTTTTCGGGAATTTTTTTTCGGTGTATTTTCTTCTCTCCCTCTCTTCTAAAAATTTACATTAATTTTTTATAATGGCCGGACAAGGTTCTAACCCACCTACCGGTGATGCCGGAAATACTTATGAATATTTTAATACTTATTTTGAGGAAAATCCTATTCCTGCTGATACTCGTGAAGAATTAGTAGGATTCCCTCCTGAAATTGCGAGTTCCACTCGGAATGTGCCAAAAAGAAAGAAAAAAAATCAAAGTATTGGGATTTTTTTGTTATTCTTTATCAAACTAATCCCGATGATTCTCTTGTTTAGATCCGAAAGGAAATCCAATAGCGTACGCGGCACAGTGCAAGAAATGTGCCAACATATACAAATGGAAGACTGGAGGTGGCACGGGTACAATTTCAAGACACTACGAGACCTGCTACGGGAAAGACACAATTTCTGCATCTCAAACTCAAATAAATTTTGCTGGAGGTAGCACGGGATCGTCAATGGGTACGTTTTCTTATTCTGCCGCTCGGCATAAAACTGAGTTTACAAAATATTTGATTTCTGATGAACTTCCTTTCACTGCGGGTGAAAGTGAGAATTTATATGATTATGCCACATCTTCTTTAAATCCTTGTTTTAGTAAAGTGACTAGAGGCGCCGCTAGAAAAGAGGCTATTAGACTTTTTCATGAGAAAAAATCGGCTTTAAAAGAAAGTCTTTTGCATGTTAGTCAAATAGCCATTACTTCTGATATTTGGACAAGTAAGCAAAATTACGCTTACATTTGTATCACAGCACATTACATAGATTCACAATGGATGTTGCAAAAACGCATCATCTGTCTAAAAATATTAGAATTTCCACACACAGGCTCCACAATAGCAGGCGCTAATATTTCAGCCCATTTTAGAAGGTAGATTAATGCATGTTAGGTGTGCTTGTCATATTATTAACTTAGTAGTAAAAGAATGTCTTGATTATTTTAGCTCACATTTAGATACTCTTAGACAATGTTTACACAGTTTAAACACGTCTCCTTCACGGCAACAACAATATTTACACTTTGGAGCGGAGTAAGTAAATAATTTTTAAAAGTAAATAATTTAAAAGAAAGTAAGTAAAATATAAGTAAATAATTTTTAAAAGTAAGTAAATAATTTTTAAAATATAAGTAAGTAAATAATTTTTAAAATATAAGTAAGTAAATAATTTTTAAAAGTAAGTAAATAATTTTTAAAAGTAAATAATTTAAAATAAACTAAATAAATAAATTATAATTAAGTAGGTAAATAATTAAGTAGGTAAATAAATTATAAATAAACTAAAATAAACTAAATAATTTTTAAAATATAAGTAAGTAAATAATTTTTAAAGTAAGTAAAATATAAGTAATTTAAAAAAACTAAATAAATTATAAATTATATTACTTAAAAGAAAGTAAGTAAGTAAAATATAAATAATTTAAATTAACAACTCAAACAAACTAAATAAATTTAAAAATATAAAAAAAAACATTTTTTAACTTCGCCTATGCCGGTCCCAAGCCCGGAAAAAGAAGGAGGGAAAAATGTTTAAAATTTATACAAATACTTAAAAAAACTTTAAATAAACTTTATACACTTAGAATAAACTTTATAAATAATTTTATATATTTTAAAAATTTAACTTAAACAAATAAGAATATCAATTTTTTCAAATAAAAACTTTATAAACTTTTATATACTTTTAACATAAACTTTATCAAATTTAAAAAAAAAAAAAATTAAAAACCAAGCCCGGACCCGGCCCAACCCAAGCCCGGGCCCGGCCCGGCCCGCTGGCCCGAACCGGCCCGGCCCAGCCCCTCACCCGTCGGTCCTGTGGGCCGGGCTGGGCTTCGATTTTACTCACCGGGCCGGGCCCGGCCCGGCCCGCTTTCTGATCCGGTCCGGTCTGGACTTGGCCCGAGCCCGGTTCAGCCCGCCCAATGTGGGCTTCGGGCCGGCCCGGCCCGGCCCGTTTAACAACTTGATGACAAAAAGAAACTTCAATAACTACAACGTTTCACCATCAGCACAGTTTCTCAGAGCTAATGTCATTCTAGGTTGAAAATCATAGGAGTCTAATCTCTTACTACCAGCCTTTTGAATCCAAATATCATGACACCCTCAATTTTATCCCATCATTTTTTATGTGGAAACTGCAGATGAAAGAGCAGAGAGCAGATTGGTGTAATGATGGTGTTTTTATTTTGACTGTGCTGCTGCTTCACTTTTCTGTTGTGGCCTGCAAAGAAAAAGGCCCTTCATTATTGCCTGGTAGAAGTTGTTCCATTTCTCTTCACACGTCTCTCTTTTCTCTTTCTCCGTCTTTTATATAATACATATACAATCTTGTTTAGCATGTATTTATTTATATAAGACTAATGTTGAGACAATTTTCATACTAGCCAAATGTCCTCAACCTTAATCTTCATTAGCAAGATATTTGTCATAGCATCAAGAACAACAAAAAACAGGTACGGATCCAGAAACTATAACTAAGGTGGGCTACCATATATTTGAGTGAGTTAGAAGTAGGCCAACCCATATAAAAAAATCAAAAAAAAAATATATAAAAAAATATAAAAGATTTTTTAAATTTGGGCTCCAGTCCAACCCAACCATGCTAGCATCATCCCATGACAAAAAATAAAAAAAATACAAAGATATTAGTATTGATTTGATAATATCCGTCATTTAAAATAAATAAAAGAAACAAAGTGATTAGTGATATATATCTTGCTTATTTCTACATTGTTCTTTTAAAGCGTATCCAAAAGTTATTTGGTAACAGCTACTGAACAAATATTATTTTTGGAAACTCGGTTCAATTTTAAAAAAAACTACAAGTAATTAGAAGGGCCCCGTCAAAAGCTGTTTATGTCGTCACTTTTTGAAAAACAATGACAATCCTAAATCGGACTTTAGTTAGAGCATACTCTGTGGAGAAATCTCTCACTTTCTTAACTAGTGTGAGATGCTGTCACGACCTGATCCCAATATACTGGGTCCAGTCGGATCATGTCCAGCCTGTACTGTTATGAGACGGCGGTAGTAAGCTGTATCAGGTAGTATTAACACAAGCAGATAATTCTAAAATGCGAGAATATAAAAGACATTTATTTGAACTTTGAAATTAAAGCTAAATGTCTAGATGAAACAAACACACAAGCAAACATTTAGTTATTAATATTGTTCTTTACTACAACTAGAAAACGGAAAAGCTAAGCAACGGGCACAACTAGAAATCCCGGGCTCCCTGGTCAGGTTCGGCTACCTCTTCAGAACTCGGATCGAGTTCGTGGTAGGAACTAAAGGCAAGCTCCTCGTCTTCGCAATCACCTAAAATATTGGTCTCCAGTCAGAAGGGAAGCAAAAATATATATCCATATCCAGCATTCTAAATAATAATAAATGATACAAGAGCAGTTTTAAAGCATTATTATATTTTTCTAAATAATACTAAAGAATGTCACGCCCCAGTTTCAAAATACGTATGACTAGGAATACGTACATGCCAGCTGTATGTATACGCAGACTACTCCAATATATGAAATCTACATAAACACACATAAGCTGTAATAAAAAAGCCCCAGCTTATAACAGCATAACAAGGTCACAAGCAACAACAATATCTCATCCACAACGACAAATAAAAGAAATAACTAACCAAATGTCTCAACTGAATATAAAATAAAATATCTGTCGGGCAAAACAAATCCACTACCGAGCTACTGAAGGAAATCAACTGAAATGAACAAAAGAAAGAGTAGCAACTACTCACTACAAAAATTTGTCAGATTAGCGACGTTACAAAACGTCGCTAAACTCGACGAAAACGTTGCTAAGTGAATTTAGTGACGTTTTGGGCGATGTTTTGGAAACGACGGAAAAAAATGTGACGCTAAACGAGAAAACGTCGCATAACGTCGCTAGGGCGACGTTATTTGGCGACGTTATTAACGTCGCTAAATAGCGAAGTTATGTGCGACGTTTGATTGTTGACGCTAATTAGCGACGTATAAGGTGACGTTATTGTGTTGTCGCCGTTTAGCGACACTGTTGCGACGTTTTGGCGACGACGAGCTGACATCAGATTATGCTGCCACGTGTTGCCACGTCAGCATTTAGCGACGCTTTTAGCGACATTTATTAACGTCGCTAATATTTAGCGACTAATGGTAACGTCGCTAAAAACATCGCTAAGTTAAAAAAATAAAAAAAAAGGTTCTAAAATGCAAATGGAGCTGGAACCTGTGCCAAAATACATAATACAAAATACAAAATACAGAATCCAATCCCTGGGTTCGTCGATCCCCTCGGTGGAACACTCAACACCGGCATGCAAAATACATTCCAGAATATACAAAAAATATAAAGAAAAAATACTATCCTCAACGAACAATGTCAATATATAATATCCTCAACAAACCAAATCAATATCCGCAAATACGTACAAATTCAATATCCTCAACGAAAAAACTGAATATCTCCAAATACGTACAAAGTCAAAATACAAAATACAGAATACAATTCCTGGGTTCACCGAAAATAAAAAAAATAAAGATTGACACACAGTACTAATTCATATGTGTTTAAAGTGTGAGAACTGTCACGACCCGCACCCGCTAAAAGGGCACGTGACGCGACAACGCCCAGCCCTCACCGGAAAAACGGCGTGGAACGCTGTGGATTTTCTAGTCTGACAACAGTTTATATATATAACAAAACCTGTCGAGAATATGGTCAACTCCGAACGGAGGACAAGCAATGAATATATATAAGTGCTCAATCACAACTCTAAGATGATAAATAAAGACTGAAAGATAAAGACAACAAGATGATAAAATATAATCTGTCAAGTCCAAATACAAATAATATACAAGTCCAGTCTCTAATACAGTCCAAATATAAATACAGTCTCAAAAGTAACTGGAAACAAAGTCCAGTACAAAGACCTACTCTAACTAAACAAGTGGTATAGTCTCGTCAGGCAGAGCTACGTCCTGCGGGACCAAGTCTAGGCCCACTACGTCGTCCGGACCGTAGTAGGTACTGCAATCTCCCTCGTCGGCATTTGTAATATTTTATCAACAGTCCAGTCAGGATGGAACGAGTACATATATCTCATAACAGATCTCAAGATAGAATAAAAGCTATAAGACTGTAAATAGAGCATATACAATAAATCATGAAGTGTACATGTATGTATCATGGCATGGTAAGCTGTAGAGCTAGAGCTAGAACAAGAAAATAGAACGGGTCATGGTATGTACACAAATCAAGGTAAGCTATATATCCAATGTGTGTGAGTAGTAGTTTCAGCTTGTGATCGGCTTGGGTACTTGTCGAGAATCGGCCTGGCAAGTCATAAGTGCGATATATGACTCACACTGTTCAAGAATGCAAGGGGATATGATCACAGGCATACGCTACTACTCCCCCTACCCCAACTGGTAGAATGGATCCAAACAGGACACGTCACTGCACGAGATTCTAATGAGAAGGTATCTAGTCTTCTCTAGAATCAGTGACCATATATCGAGCAAGAGCTACAAGGGTGCTTGTATAATACATCCCAACCTAAGAAGGAGAAAATATCTCTCGTCGGGATCCAAGAATACCAATTCGTGAGAACCATGTGTCGGGAATAAGCATATCAACACTAAGTACAAGAATCATAACAGTTATCATAAATTGAAAATAAGTATCAGAGAATGTACTCGCCTGTAAAATAATAAAATATGTCGACCGGATCAACTGCAGTGTCTCGAGGACCTATAGAGAACAAGACGATATCAATACTATGTTTAGGAAGTAAAGTTAAATCAAATTAAATTCTATCTAGTCATTCTAGGTCAAGACATGTCTAGTCGGGTCAATCTTGGTCATGGAAGAACATTGGAAGTCAATCCGAATCAAACTAGGTCAAAAACTGGCTTACCGTTGACTTTTGGTCAACGGGTCAACTCTGGTCAACTCTAGGTCAATCCTAGATCACTGGTGACTAATAGTTGACTTTTAGTCAACTGTCCAAGTTAAATGGAATTTGGAACTAAATTGGGTAAAGTGTTGACCCATAGTCGACTTTTAGTTTAAAAAGTCAACCGTGGTCAACCGGATCCAAGACTAGGTTTAGAAGGCTAATTCTACTCATTACCAACCTATACAACCCATATCCAAGTCCATCTTGGACTTGAAAACTCAAATCTTGGCCATGGGCCAATTACCTATTTTATCCTTAAAATTGGTAAAATTCTACCTTCGGCGATTATCTAGATAGCCTACCTACGCTTGATATTTTGACCCGATCTCCCTAGGGTAGTAGGGTACTAGCCTATAGGTTCGTTACCTACCAAAATACCTAGATAAAGTGGACGTCTAGTCCACCTTACGGCCCGTTGCAGATATCTTGAATATTTCAAGATACGCACTGATACGGCGCGATACCGGTGCCCTACGACTCCAATTTTCACTCGGGAGCCTACCCGTAAAATCTAAATCATGTATTCTAACTCCACGCCAAGTTTCGTCGCGATCCGATACTCCGGGCTCAAATTCGCCCTCTAACTCGATTTCTCCTAAAAACCTATTCTTCTAATTCCTCTTCCTTCCTTCCTTCCTCTTTTAAATTCTCTTCCTAATCTAACTTCTTATATTTTCCTATTCTAATTTTCTCTTCTCATTCTTTTCCTATCCTCTTCAATCTCTAAATTTTCTATTCTCTTTTTCCCCTCTCTTCCTATTCTCCTTCTCCTATTTCTTCTAATCTTCTTACTTCTTCTAACTTCTTTTCTTCTACTTCTTCTCATTTTCTTTAACTTCTTCTAACCTCTTATTCTTCATATATCTATCTATATATGTATAGATATACATCTATATATATACCTACATATATACATATAGGGGGGGTCAATGGGGGGTGAATTGGGGGTTTAAGGGGGGGGGGGGGGAATTGCAGCTGCAAGCAGCTGCTACTTGCTGCTATGCTGCAGCTTGCTACTGACTGCCTGCTGCTTGCTACTGCTGCAGTGGCTGCTAGCTGCTGCTGCAGTTGCTCCTCCTCCTTCTTCTATCTCCTCTACTTATATACCTAAATATATATATATATCTATCCTCCTATATATCTATCTATCCATCCAAGTATATATATATATATATATATATATATATATATATATATATATATATATATATATATATATATATATATATATAACATATCTATATGTATACAAATACATTCACACACACACATCAATATATATATATATATATATAAATACATACACACATATATCTATATATATATACATACATATATCTATATATATACATATAGACACACACACCCTCTCACACACACACCCTTGCACTCTCATTCTCACACTCAAACACAAACACACTCACACTCTCACCACCACTCTCCATGACACAACACCACCACCACCATCATTCTCTCATTCCTCACACAAACACACACACACACACACACACACACACACACACACACACACACACACACACATATATATATATATATATATATATATATATATATATATATATATATATATATATATATATATATATATATATATATATATATATATATATATCATTCGATATATAAAAGCCCCAAATTAATCCTTAACCTAGATATTAGGGAACCCTACCAATCCTAGGGGCAAAGTGTAGAGAATTTACTTCTCAACATTTATTGTGAAGACACTAATGCAAAAGAGTAAATAAATGGAGAATTAATGACATACCTATGCTTAGGTTTCCTTGGAGGAAAGAAAGGAGCTTGGGAAGAAGAAGTTTAGAGAGAGAGAGAGTTTGACTTAATGGAGAAGGAAGGGGGGTGCTCCTAGTCTTGGCCGGCCATGTGTGGGGGGGTTATTGGGTTTGGGTTGGATCCAATAACCCTCCACCCATTAGACTTGGTTTTTGGTTCGGTTTGTTTCGGTTTGGTTCGGTTTATTTCTAATTAACCAATTAAGCTCTAAAATGACTAATTAAGCCATGGAAAATTGGGTTTATGGTTTCTAGCCTAATTATGATAGTGTGTGGGCCAAACACAGCTAGTTTGTGGGTCCCACTAGGGTCCAGGCTACCCGGGTCTCCAAATTGAGCCCGAATTGGATAAAATTCAAACCGACTCAAATAAATTCCTAAAAATCATATAAAATCAAATAAAATTTCTAAAATATTATAAAACTTGAAAATGACAAAAATACCCCTAATTTAAAACTGGGGGTGACAAGAACGGATGGCTCAGAACACAACCCAAAATTCATTCTAGCATACATAGTGTGAATCATCTATGTTCTGTACATATGGTGTAGTATACGTTCTTATCAAATCTAGTATCTAGTATCTGAAGAATGTAACAAAATCAAGATGAACTCACATAATGTAATACTAAAATATTATCTACTACTATATAAGATATAGTAATAGGTTGTCGTATCATCATTGCCGATGGATGAGGGTCGGAGGACAGTCAACTTCATCTACGGCTACATAGTTACATGAGCTAGTCGTCGCGAAACTTCGCTTTTAGCGACGTTAGTATGAACTCGCTAAATTCTAATTATATTCCCCCACCAATTCATTTTTCCCCATTTTACTCTCTCACTCTCTCTCCTCCCCCCCTCCAGCGCTCTCACTCTCTCCGACGCTCTCACAGTACTAAGTCATATCTATTTAAATGTGAGAACGGATGGCTCAGAACACAATCCAAGATTCACTCTAGCATACATTAGTGTGGATCATTATGTTCTGTACATATGGTGTAGTATATGTTCTTATCATATCTAGTATCTGAAGAATGTAATAGAATCAAGATAAACTCACATAATGTAATACTAAGACATCATCTACTATTATATAAGATATAGTGATAGGTTGTCATATCATCATTGCCGAGGGATGAGGGTCGGAGGATAGTCAACTTTATCTACGGTTACATAGTTTCTGCCTCGCCAGTCGAATGGCTGCAGGGACTATGTCCTGATCACCCTGTCGTACCGTAGATTAATGCAAATGGAGCTGGAGCTGGAGCCAAAATACAGAATCTAAAATATAAAATACAGAATCCAATCCCTGGGTTCGCCGACCCCCTCGGTAGAACACTCAACACCACCACGCACAATACATTCCAGAATATACAAAAATATAAAATTTTTTTTTTTATCCGCAACGAACAATGTCAATATATAATATCCTCAACAAACCAAATCAATATCCGCAAATACGTACAAACTTATTATCCTCAACGAAAAAAAATGAATATCCCCAAATACGTACAAAGTCAAAAATATAGTACAGTCCAAAAATGCAAAAACGAAACTACTAATCATCTGGAGCTGGACTCAGAGCTGGAGGAGCGCCACCAGATGACGCACAAATACTGCTCGAGTGAGCCAAAGGCATGCATCCACTTCCCTCCCTCTATTCACCCTCTCCCTCTCTCATGCTATCGACGTCATAACTTTTTCAGTGCTGCTCCCTCTAATGATGATGAACGCAAAAATCAAAGACCCCCTCTCCTTTCTCACTCTTCACAGTTCTCACAACAGGAAGGATCAGTTCTTTCTAGTTCTCTTCCATCCATCTATTCCTCCGTTCTGATCAAGCATCTTCCTTCTCCTCTCCTCCACCATGGCTCTAGACCCATCTGCTCCTCCCTACTTCTCTTCTTCTTATTTGACTCTCTCAGCCACATATGATATCCAACTCAAGTGTAGAGTCGGGGAAGAAAAAGTAGACAGGAAGAGGAGGGGAAGCAGCACAGCCGGCGACATGACCCGGAGGAAGTACAGAGGTTTTCTTCAACATCCGTAGGAGAACTATAAGGATATATCTTTTCACAACATGTCACCTTGGCAAAGACCCTTAATGTGACAACCATGTTACCACGGTGTCGGAAGACTAACATGTCATAATTTTCTAAGCCATGTGTTTTGACATAATCCTCCCAACTCTTTTCTCCTATGTAGTAATCTTGTATTTATTTATGAAGTTCAAGACGATATATTTTTCCATTACGAGTCACTATATGCCGTCTTGGACTCCATAAAGAAATGCAAGATTACTACATAGGAGGAAAGAGTTGGGAGGATTATGTCAAAACACACGGCTTAAAAATTACGACATGTTAGTCTTTCGACACCGCGGTAACATAATATTCACATTAAGGGTCTTTGACAAGGTGACATGTTGTGAAAAGATATTTCCTTATAGTTCTCCTACGGATGTTGAAGAAAACCTCTATACTTTCTCCGGGTCATGCCGCCGGCTGTGCTGCTTCCCCCTCCTCTTTATGCCCACTTCTTCTCCTCCGACTCTACACTTGAGCTGGATATAATATGTGGCTGAGAGAGTCAAATAAGAAGAAGGGAAGTAGGGAGGAGCAGATGGGTCCAGAGCCATGGTGGAGGAGAGGAGAAGGAAGATGCTTGATCAGAACGGAGGAATGGATGGATGGAAGAGAACTAGAAAGCACTGATCCTTCCTGTTGTGAGAACTGTGAAGAGTGAGAAAGGAGAGGGGGGTCTTTGATTTTTGCGTTCATCATCATTAAAGGGAGCAGCACTGGAAAATTTGTGACGTTCATAGCATGAGAGAGGGATAGTGGGAATGGAGAGAGGGAAGTGGCTGCATGCCTTTGGCTCACTCGAGCGGTATTTGTGCGTCAGATAAAATAGCAAAAATTTGATTTTTCTCCAAGTGTGAGAACGGATGGCTCAGAATACAACCCAAAATTCATTCTAGCATACATTAGTGTGAATCATCTATGTTATGTACATATGGTGTAGTATATATTTTTATCGAATCTAATATCTGAAGGATATAACAGAATCAAGATGAACTCACATAATGTAATACTAAAACATCATCTACTACTATATAAGATATAGTGATAGGTTGTCGTATCATCATTGCCGAGGGATGAGGGTTGAAGGACAGCCAACTTTATCTACGGCTACATAGTTTCTGCCTCGCCAGTCGAATGGCTGCATGGACTATGTCCTGATCACCATGTCGTACCGTAGATTAATGCAAATGGAGCTGGAGCTGGAGCAGAAATACAGAAACCAAAATACAAAATACAGAATCCAATCCATGGGTTCGCCGAAAATACAAAAACAAAGATTGACACACAGTTCTAATTCAAATGTATTTTAAGTGTGAGAACGGATGGCTTAGAACACAATCCAAAATTTATTCTAGCATACATTAGTGTGAATCATCTATGTTTAATACATATGGTGTAGTATACGTTCTTATCGAATCTAGTATCTAGTATCTGAAGAATGTAACAGAATCAAGATGAACTCACATAATGTAATACTAAAATATTATCTACTACTATATAAGATATAGTGATAGGTTGTCGTATCATCATTGCTGAGGGATGAGGGTTGGAGGACAGTCAACTTCATCTACGGCTACATAGTTACATGAGCTAGTCGTCGTGAAATGTCGCTATGACGTCGCTAATAGCGACTAATTTAGCGACGTTAGTATGAACGTCGCTAAATTCTAATTATATTCCTCCACCAATTCATTTCCCCTATTTTACTCTCTCACTCTCTCTCCTCCCCCCTCCGGTGCTCTCACTCTCTCCGGTGCTCTCACAATACTAATTCATATCCATTTAAATGTGAGAACGGATGGCTCAGAACACAGCCCAAGATTCACTCTAGCATACATTAGTATGGATCATTATGTTCTGTACATATGGTGTAGTATATGTTCTTATCGTATCTAGTATCTGAAGAATGTAACAGAATCAAGATAAACTCACATAATGTAATACTAAGACATCATCTACTACTATATAAGATATAGTGATAGGTTGTCATATCATCATTGCCGAGGGATGAGGGTCGGAGGACAGTCAACTTTATCTATGGTTACATAGTTTCTGCCTCGTCAGTCGAATGGCTGCAGGGACTATGTCCTGATCACCATGTTGTACCATAGTTTTTGTCTCGCTAGTCGAATCGCTGCAGGGACTATATGTCCCGATCACCATGTTACCAATTAACCAACTAACAAAACTACTTGTTACAAATATCGGCACTACCGGTGCATTTAAATTGGAGTATCATATTTTTCGGTGCCGAAAAATAAATAATTATTACTGAATTATCTGATATTTTTGGCACTATCGGTGCCCCTGACCAAGCCCCCCTACACCACCCCTAACCAGAACCCTAACCCTCCACTCCCTCCTGCTCTCCTCCTCTAGCCGCCCTCGTCCCCCCTACCCCAGCCCCCCAGCCACCCTCCACTCACCCCCGAACCACCCGCATCCCCCCTGCCCCTCCCCCCGAGCCACGCGCACCCCCTCAACCACCAACAACCAAAACAGCCGGAGAGAGAGAGACAGGGAGAGAGAGAGAGGGAGGGAAAGAGTACCACGTACCGGAGAGGGAGGAGAGTCGCCGGAGAGAGTGAGAGTCGCCGAAGAGAGTGAGAGTGCCGGAGGGAGTGAGAGCGCCGAAGGAGGGAGGAGAGAGAGTGAGAGAGTAAAATAGAAGGAAATGGACCCTAACCCGAACCCTAACCCTAGCTCCCCTCCCCCAGCCGTCCTCGTCCCCCCTATCCTACCCCCCAGCCACCCCCCACTCACCCTCCAACCACCCGCATCCCCTCATGCACCTCCCCCCGAGCTACCCGTACCCCCCAACCACCAACAACCAAAACAGCCGGAGAGAGAGAGAGGGGGGAGGGGGAGATTCACGTACCGGAGAGGGAGGAGAGTCGTCGGAGAGGGTGAGAGTCGCCGGAGAGAGTGAGAGCGCCGGAGAGAGTGAGAGCGCCGGAGGGGGGAAGGAAAGAGAGTAAGAGAGTAAAATAGGGGAAATGAATCGGTAGGGGGGATATAATTAGAATTTAGCGACGCTATCATTACCGTCGCTAAGTTAGTCGCTATTAGCGACGTTGTAACGACGTTTCGCGATGACTAGATCATGTAACTAATATACGTCGTTGTCACGTCGCTATTTGCTTCGCTAGTAGCGACGGTTATCGACGTTTCATTTATACGTCGCTAATGTACACAATTTAGCGACGTTTTGCTAACGTCGCTAAATTTACGTCGCCAATTAAGCAGATTTTAGTAGTGACATAAGTCCATCAACTAAGAAGAAAATCAAATAGGTTCCAAAGGTGAGACCTCCTCGGCTGTAAATGAAGAGTCTAGTCCAGAATCATACTCCTCGGGATACTGCTTATCGTCTATACCTGGACAGATCATCAGGTCCTCAGCGGGACGTAACAAGATACATAATATCATGCTATATGTTCTGGAAGAATAGATAAATAATATGCAAATGACTATCCTAAACACCAATATGTAAAAGTGTAACCTAAGCGTCTATCGTGCAGTTAGAGGACAAATTTCACATGCATGGATGGGATTTAGGCTATGTATACATAAACGGTCATCCAGTCATCTGTATCCGACCGTAACATCCAAAACGTTAGAGGGTATCTGCAAATATATCTCGCTATAGTTCCATCCGGAGACTATGGTTTACCTGTTTGGATTCCAATACGCACTACTGATTGTCCTCCTCTAAGATTTATCACACTAACTAAGTCATGTCCATAACCTGTCTAGTTTTGTAACTGCTTGAGTCTTTATACCCTAATTATAGTAGTTACGATCATCTATCCGTCACACAACTTCTTACATAGAGATGGCCAGTCAATATGCAAGCCGTATCCCTATCAAAATGTCTCAAACCGTGTAGTGAGAGTGTCATGGACAAGGGAGATATAAGGATATCCCACAATAAGAAGGTAGTCTGCTAAAACTAAGTCAACATGCATCAAATAAAATAAAATAACAAAAAATGACTAATAGAGTCGCTTGCACCCAAGTATGACTTGGACGCAAAGTTTATAATATATGAACTAAACAAATATGAAACAAAATAAATAACTACTAAAAATAAATAATATGACAATAAATATAGTAAGGTATACTTGCCTCGTGGTTGTTGGGTGTTTTGACGACGTGCAGTAGAGGAAATCAACAACTTAGAAGAAGCTGCAATGATAGAACTTTCGCAAACGTCCCCGGATACTAGAACAAACATCACCAACATTTTTAGAATAAAAGAAATATCTAAAAACAACTATCTAAAAGTTCAATTCTAGACATTGGAGTAAAATCATAATTTCGGGTCAAAACGATGTCCGCCGTTGAACCCGCTTTGCACCAAAATACGTGCCAAACCCTACAGTCTCTAAAGACGTCAAACTATATACCTACGGGTCTAGTTTTTTATACGAACTCAATGGTATATCCAGTTTTGGATTCTGATAAGGTGTGCACAAAATCGTCCGTTAAATCGGATCGTGGGGTCTACAAAATGGCGATCCGGTCAATTGTCTTAGAATTGGACCAAATTTGGCTCACAGGACCAGCACAACGCTGCGAACCTAATGGAGCAAGTTTTGTCACGATATGACGAGCGTGCAGAAAGTAATTGGGAACTTTCAAAAAAGGTCGATATGTCGTTCTTTGACAGATATGGGTTGAATTCGTCGCGCACACGCAACCAATTCAAATTCTGTCAGAGCCCACACATCCACAAAGTCGATACACACCTTTTAATGCCCTCGAGTCGTCCGGTTTGTCGGGACGGACCTCGTATCGAAGTTTTTAAGTTTTAAAAAATTAATTTTTGTTTTAAAACTAAATTAAAACAAAATTTACTATGCTACAATTAAAAATAGAAATAGGATTTTGATGCTGGATATGTCAACTATAAGTCCCTTCAATTTTGTTTCTAATATTTTTAATAGGCAGCCACCAATCAGCCTTCCTAATAGGGTATAAAACAAGGATTAATTAGTTGTACCCCCTTATGGGTTGTACGTATTTTGGTAACTATTCTCGTTATTTTAAAAATAAAGAATACCCTCCTGGTTTATAGAGTTAATTAGTTGCACCCCCTGCTGCATAGAAAAAAATGAATGAAAAATTAAATAGCTAGAGGGGGTGTTCTTTGTTTTTTAAAACAATGGGGACAGTTACCAAAATGCGTACAAACTATAAGGGGCTATTTATAAATAACCCATAAAACAACCAAAAATGTCAATTACAGGATTTGGTTTATGTGGGTTTTCTCGATTTTTAAGAATTTTTACGACTACTACATGGCAAATTTAGTTAAACTATTTGAAAGGGGTTGCAGAGGGTTGACCCAACTATTCATAGAAATTTGTAGATCGAAAAACGATTTACTAACGAGGGAGAAAAGGGAGCAAGAAGTTGGGTACCTGCTGGTCAAAAACTGCTACTGCTATTGAATTAGTGAGTCGAGAGTTTTGAATTGGTGGTGATTTGATTGTGGGTTCCAGAAAGTTGGTGTTCTTGAGTGTATATATATATATATTTTCTTGAGTATATATATATATATATATATATATATATATATATATATATATATATATATATATATATATATATATATATACATACTCGAACGAACAAAAAAAGATTCGAATTTCCTTCGAATTTAAATTCGATTCGAAAGGGGATTGGGCTAATCCATTAGAGAATTGGATTAGGATGGTGAGCACTGTTCACCTGCTGATTTTTTTAAGCTATATATATATATATATATTTATATATATATATATATATATATATATATATATATATATATATATATATAT
Source organism: Iris pallida (assembly GCA_029216955.1). Lineage (NCBI taxonomy): Eukaryota > Viridiplantae > Streptophyta > Magnoliopsida > Asparagales > Iridaceae > Iris > Iris pallida. The sequence goes on along the minus strand of JANAVB010016797.1, from coordinate 3,756,367 downwards.
ATATATATATATATATATATATATATATAAGAAAGGAGCTTTATTGATGTATCAGGCGCAAAATGCTGAAGCCTATACAAGTAAACACGCCAGGTGCGAAGAGAAAACAAAAACAAAAAGAGGCCAAAAGGCAACCACATGAGCCAGGCCAGAGCCCTAGGCTATGTCAGCGCATTCCAAACATAGTCCGAGGAGTGAGCGCAGCGCCTCCGGATTTTGAGAATTTGTCGGAGGGCTTCCCTGTTCAGTTGTGTGGGGATGTACTTGCATCCTTCGTATATGTATTTATTCTGGTTCTTCCAGAGCACCCAAATTTCGGCGGCTGCGATGATCTGATGCCCGTAGGAGATGCCCCAGTTGGTGAGGAGATCGTTGAAGCCCCCGGCCTGATGGACCTGTCCGTATCGGCAAGAGAGGTAGTAACAAAACAGAGTGGCAAGGTCGCCAGAGACCAGGATGTGTTCTGTGGTTTCTGTTTGGTGCGATTTGCAACAATGGCATCTGGAGGCAAGGCTGAAGCCAATGGAGGTGAGGGAGTCGTCGGTAGGTAGATTTTCGTGGTGGGCTCTCCAGACTAGAATAGACCATTTGTTAGGGATATAGGAGTGCCAAAAAGGTGTGAACAACAGTGACGGCACGCAGGTGCCTCTCACAGTGATCCTGGCAGAGGCCATCATGAAAGTACCACCAGAGGTGGGAGACCATCTCAAGGCATCAGGGAGATCGCTGAGCTATATCTCAGCGGCAGCAAGGTCAGCCGTCGCCACCGGCCCCAGCTAATCATTAATCCTTTTCCACCTCCACCCCGAGTCGTTGTCCCATAAATCGCGGATCGTGCAATTAGAGGGGCGGTCGGGGATAGCTGGATGACCGTATTGTCGAGCCAACGCTCGTCCCTCAACGATGAGCGGTCGTTGCCAAGCTGCAGGCGGATTAAGGGTTTGGCAAGGTGTCGGCCGTGGATGATACGGTGCCACGATGGAGAGGATCGATTGTTGGCGACGGCCGTCGCGGGGTGGTAGTGTTGGAAGTATCTAGCCTTCATGAACCGAGTCCAGATGGAGTTATCTGATCGGAGCTTCCACCATAACTTCATGGAGCAGGCATCAATGACGTGTGCTAATCTGCTGAAGCTAAGTCCGCCCGCATCGGTTGATTTGGCCATTGTGTCCCAGATGGCCCAGTGATGCTTATCCTTGCCGTCGAGGTATCCTCAAAAGAAGTTGGCAAAGAGGGATTCTAACGATGATAACATCTTCTTAGGGGGGAACAAACGGCCAGGGTGTAGATGGGGATGGAGGATAAAACGTGTTTGATGAGAATCATCTTTCCGCCCGGAGAAAGGGTCGCGTTGCATATATATATATATATATATATATATATATAAATATATATATATATATATATATATATATATATATATATATATATATTCCGAAGAAAAAAAAAAATATATATATATATATATATATTCCGAAGAAAATTCATTGAAAAAGGAAAGAGGCTCCAAAGGAGCAGTACAGTGACTCCCAGAGGTTTAACACACAAAATGGCTCAGGAAGCTAAAACAGGAAACTAAAATAGAAACAGGTGGGATTTCGAATTTTTAAAAAATTCGAAAATTCAAAAAACTAAGCTGAACAGGTGGGCACGAAGCCCGCTGCGGACTGTGCGCTGCACGATGGCACGCTAAACGAAGCGGTTGTGGTGGGCGCACTGCCCGAAGGGGCAGCGCACTGCACGAGGGTTGGCGGGTAGCTCGATGCGCCTCGGTCCCCCCGCTGGCGCGTCGCACGGAGGCGGCGTAGGGGGTGGGGTCGGTGAGCGGCGGAGGGCAAGACGCGGGTCGGACGGTTGGGTAGGGCGGAGTGTCTCCGACGGCCGACAGACGGGGCCGAACGGAAGAGAAAGGGGAGGGAGGGGGGTTACGCGGAGGAGGTGGCGGCGCCGGGCGGAAGGGGGGGAGGAGCGTCGGAAGGGGCGGGGGAGGGGAGGGGAGGACTTAGCCAGGAGGGGAGGGCTTAGCCAGGAGGATGGGGAGGAGGAAAGGGGAAAGAGAGGGCGGGCGGTCCTGCTGACCGCGGCAAAGGGAGTGTGTATATATATATATATATATATATATATATATATATATATATATATATATATATATATATATATATATATATATCCTAAAATAAAGCTTTAAATATTTAGACATATATAAGATAAATATCTAAGAAAAATCCCTATACCTAAAAATATATAAATAAAATATTTTTGACATATTTTTAACAAAGGAATTCTACATATTATATTTTATGTAAAAATGTATTTACTTAGTATAGAAATTTCTATTATTACTATTATTATAAAACAAAATTATTTTCAAAAATCCATTATAAATAAATAAATAAATATTAAAACATTGAAAGATAACCATAATATGATTTAATAAATTCTAAACAACTAACTATTAAATTAAATAAATTTAGTGATTTCACTAGATAATAAGCTAGTCATGGTACATGTTAGCACTTGCTATGCCATACTTTCTAGTCAAACTATACAGCAAAACTTAGCCATGACTAAGACTATTCATAAAAAAAATATTATTTTTAAATATAAAAATCAAAACTATTTTATTTAGGAAAAATATAAATGAAAAAAATTTCATAAAAATTTGGGGGTTTGACATCCTATCCAACTTACAAGAACTTCATAAATGAAATAACGCACGGCCTATGCAAACGAAATACAAGACGAAAGAAAGAATCGAGTGTGAATATCGTGTCACGATTTTCATGCGATTGGGAGAAACGGCTGTATATGTCGTTCTCGCGCTTCTACGTTTTAGTAGGGCACTGTGATGACACACGTACCGAGGAAGTAGAACAATTTATGGTACTTGCAAGGGTCATGGTAGCGGTTTCTAACTATATAGGATATCCATAAATAATCATCTACTACTTAATCCTTACGTCCCTTCGTATTTCTATATCCATCAAGGTTTATGCCATAAAATTCTGTTATTCCATGATCATGGTCATGCAACAGTAAATTTAACTAAAATGTCATACCTGTATCTATGGCTCCTTGGTTGGTGGCCCCGTGGTGATCATACTGAAGGCTTATCCCATATTTTGTTGCCCCTTTGCTGCATGGCCTTCTCATACTGTGCAGATTATAGTGGTAGCAGTTAGTCCCTTGGATATTCAATGGTTACTGGCGGACGTGGTGCTCCTCTTCCTGGTGGTGGTAATGCTACTTCTGCATCTGCTGTTGTCAAGAAGGACAATCTCGAGCTTGGAGTTTATTTGATCCGCAAATCATACACAATTCCAACTTACGACGACAATTCCTCTGAAGATGTCCCTTCTTACCACAATAATGACAAGTGGGCAATTCCTTCACTTGATATAGGAAAACTCTGTCACGTTCCGATCCGAGAAATCGCTCGTCCTCGCTAGATTTCACTCGAATCATCGTCCTCGCTGGGACGTGATGCTGTACGATTCTGGAGTTGGACTCGTACAAGACAAGATGACAAGTTCTCAAATGGTTATCTTTGATTTGATATCGACAACAAAAAGAAAATGGAGTATACAAAACAATTCTCCTTATTGATAAACGAACAAAGATTACAAAGGCTTTCAATAGCCCAACAATACATGCTAGATTGGCTACAACACTCAGGTTCTCTCTTGTGCACAAAGGATTTTACCATTTCATACATCATGCCTTCCATATCTCGGCCGCATCAATCCTGTTGCATGTCCGAGCGTCCATGCGGTCGCACGTCTCAATACACTTTGGCATTCCAAGCCTCAACGCATTCAAGCGAAGCTCCACCGCGAGCAGACCAATCCCTGAACCTGCGAGCAAACTAGTAGGGGATTAGTACTTTCGTCCTCGCTGTACTGATCAAAGACCCACTTAACAAATCGACATTTAATGTTGTATTGATTCATGTAAACATACAATTTAGTTCTCTTTCTATGTTCTCCTTAGAATCAGTTCATGGCATATTCGAAGACTGTAAGCATGTTATCATGGCAAGCATGTTATTCAATTCGCATAAGTAAATATGCAAGCAATCTCGTGTTGTTTCGTGACTTCTTAGCAACATCGATGCACTCGCCCTTGCACCGACACAAGGTAAATACGCCTATCAGGTTTTCCTGTCATGTTATAAGTGCTCTCTATACGGATCTATATGTGCACGATATGACTATATCTTCCACTTTCGACGCTACCAAAATCTGTCGAATCAGCGACGCCGAAAAACGTCGCTAAAATTGGCAGATACGTCGCTAAATCGAATTGGCGACGTAATTAGCGACGTTTCGATGTAGTCACGATTTGCCAAGTCGTTAAACAAAAAAGTCATAATATGTCGCTATTGTGACGGCAATTAGCGACGTAGACGCGTCGCTGATATAGCGACTACTAGCGACGTACAACGATTGCCTTTACCGACGTCACCTAGCGACGTTGTTGCGACGCCCGTTACAACCATGCTGACCTGGCATATCAGGACATTAGCGACATTCTGCGACGTCGGCACATCGCTATATTACCGACACATAGCGACGTCTATAGCTAAATGGCGGTTTTGCCAGTCAGTACGGTAACAACGTTTAGCGACTATCAGCGACGTGTTGACACGTATTTAGCAACGTTCCGATACTTATTTAGCGACATTTCTTTTCGTCGCTGTATATCGCTAAACGTCGCTAAACTAGGGAAAAAAATAAAAAAATAGCATTTGTAGCATTTGCAGCAGCACCTACAGCAGCATTTGCAGCAGCATTTACTGGCCAATGCAAGCCCTAGAGCAACCCTTCGTAGAATTCCCTAGATTCGCCGACCACTTCGGTGGAACACTCAACACCGATAGAAGATAGTAATAGCAAAACACAGATATATGAAAACATTTCAACAATAGTGTCAAAAAATATGAAACACAATCACGAACACAAAGTATCCAAAAATATAATACAATAACAATGTATGTAGAAACACATAAAAGACCCAACAATGGGCCATCACACAACAATATGTCGACTACGGCTGATTTGGAGGAGCATCACCGCTTCTGAAAAGAAGGTAATCATATGGCTCCGGTGTAAGAACCACCGACGATGATGAAGGAGGAGGCAGTGTAACCGCTGTAGAAGGAGGCAGTGTAACCGTTGGAGAAGGAGGCAGGATAATCGCTGGAGATGGGTGCATCCGCGTCTCCTCTAGGGCTAGCAGTCTGGCGCGGCATTGCTCCATACAAGCCTCTATCCTAGTAACGGTGTCGTGAATGGACTCATTGTAGCACCCAGTTTCCCAAATGAGGGTAATTTTGAAATTTCATATTTATAATTATTTTAATAATGATATTTGATTCATGATATAATTTTTGGTGATTTTAAATCATTTTAAAATTATTTAAATCAATGACTTGTGGTTTTGACGTTTTGCTAGTGAAATCCTAGAGACTGTTTGACCTAGAGCCTAACTATGTGATTATGATATTTTAATATCATTTTTGGCCTAAGGATATTTTTGCATTTGACCTCTTTGAATTATTTTGATATTATTTTATTATTTATGATATTGTTTTGGGGTTATTTGAGTCGGGTTCGAATTTCAACTCAATTCGACTTGAAATGGGGACCCGGGGGGGTAGTTTGACTCTAGTGGGACCCACATACTAGTTAGGCATGGCCCACATGATATTAATTTTAGTCCACATGATAGAAATATTTTAGTTAGAGGTTAGACTAATTATTATGGATAAGGTTAGTGTGATTAGAGACTTTAGAATGACTAATTTAGCCCCAACCAATTAGCCCTTTCCTAATACTCATAGAATAGGTTAGTAGGGGCTTTTGGACTTTTCCTAATAGGACAAAACTACTTTTATGGCCAGCCACAATAAGGATAGGGTTGAGCCTCCCATTTGTCATTATCCATCTATTTTTCTCTCTCTTGTTCTTCCCCAAATTCCTAGAGAGCAATCCCTAGCAATTTCTCCACCAAATCCTTCCATTTCACCACCAAATCTTTTTCTTTCCTTCTCCATTCCAGCCAAGGAGGAAGCTACCCAAGTTTGGGAGGATTCGGAGCTCGTTCGTGTCCTTTTGGAATCTCTACGTGTCGGTGTCGCTCCGGGAAGGTTTTTTTTCGATTCGATCTACCGGGAGGTATAAATCCCTTCTCCTTTTCATTTCCTCATGCATATAGGTATATTTTGAACCCATAGGAATGACCCCCATGGTTGTATCTCCATTTGTGTCCATTTTGTGTCCATTTGGAGGTCATAGGAGTGTCCTTTGTGTTGTGGATGTGTTCATGTTACATATATAGATTTATATATATATATTGTAATGAGAGTGTATCTATATTTATATATGTAATAAATGGTTCATGATGATTATATAATCAAGTTTGTGAGTGTGGTTCCTCATATTATTATTGCTATTATTGTTGTGGATAATTAGGATATATATTGTGTATTCTTTTGGCTCAAACTATCTAAATCCGTCATAATTTTTATCCACGTTTTTAATTTCAGCCCTAACTTAGAAATGTCATAACTTCTAGCTCAAAGATCGGTTTAATCTTCCGTTTTTTTTAAAAGAAGCGTATTGAAGTTAGCTTTCCAAAAACATATATTAATAGGCCTAATTCTTTATGTAACTTTCTGAAGAATTATTTGAGTGTCAGCTGTACGAAAGACAAACGCGTTCTCGGTGTTTTCGCGATTCCGGAAGTTTCCGAAAACGAAAACGCGATCCGTTTAAAGTTTCGGAAAGCTAACACATAGATCTATAACATACTTTAATCCTAAATTTTAATTCATGCTGAGATGGTACAGTATTGATTATTAGTAGGAGTTACTATTCGGCATATACATTTTGTGCACCCTTGTGTGTAATATAATGTTCTATTTGATTTTAACCCATGTTAATGTATATATATTATGTAATTAAATAGAGAATGCAAGCATGAGTAAATGTTTAAATAAATGATGTATGAGGTGTAAGTATCCTATCTAATGTAAGCATGTATAAGTATGACTTGTAATGAATATGTAGATTCCATAGTATGTAATGTATGGTGCATATAGTGGTGCAAGAGAATAATAAATGATGAATGAATGCAAGCATGAATGTAATGTAATAATAGATGTAATGTATGTAATATACAAGTTAATGAGATGTAATATTCTATGTTAACACAAATCCTATATTACCTCATGTACCCCCTTACACTATGTTGACACTATCACACTTGACACATTGTTCACTTACACTTTGACACTTTTTGATATATATACACTATATATGCCCATTTAACCCTCACTTGCCCCTTTGCCATGTTCACATACACGCACATAGCCTCTTAAATAAGTATTTATGAATATAGTTAACTTAGCTATATATGTATATTATATATATGTTAGCATATTGTGTCGTAATATATAAGTTTATATAACCATTTGAAATGTCATGATTATAGACCTAATGTTGAATACCAATATATGCATGTGTATATATGTGTAGACATATATAGCTTAAAGTAATAGATTACCTAGTATATATCCAATGTGAATTCTTGTCTATTTGAGTATTGAATAATTGCATGCTATATAGAGTTGGATGTATGTTGGCTTGTATAGCCTTGTATTGATATGTGCTTGCTAGGATAGTCTTGGTTAGGCCTAGTAAGACTTGCTGGGTTAGGACATGACCTAGTTTGACCTAGTTTGACTAGTACAGTTGACCAGAGTTGACCAAGGGTTGACTTTGGCCTAGTTTGACCTAGATTCATGTAGAATGCATTGTAGTGCTTTATATTACCCTTCTGGATATGTTGTGACTTGTGCTGTTCTAATTAGGAGCCAGACACCTCTCCTCGGACAGTATCTTTACCTTGGACATTCAGATATCAGGCGAGTACATTCTCTGATCGTTTCATACTTGTCACGACTTATATTCTCGCTCTAGATTACTTTTACTTGATGCTTTCACGTTATCATCACGGATTGGTACTATATGGATCTCTTCTTGGGATGTTATCCCCCTTAGCGGGTGCATCGGATACTTTATGACATGTGTTTCATGTACATCATGTATTCCTTGCTTCTGCGTTATTCATGTACACTCATGTTCTCTCATGTTCTTACATGTACGTTCATGTACTCTCATGTTCTTTCATGTACGCTCATGTTTCCTCATGTGTTTCTTGTATAACCAAAACATCATGTCCGTAACGTAACTTGAATAGATCCTTGTGTATTGATTGTGGGTAGGGGTGAGTATAAATGGTCATGTGATTTACCCATCATGTTCACTCTGTTACTTTTCATGTTTTATCATGTACAACACAGCCTTATTGGCTGATGTCCTACATATTCACTCATGTACATCATGTTCAACCATAGCCAATTACATGCCATCTCGTACTCTAAATCACTAGTCACTTACAGTTCTTACTTATCATGTATATATTTCTAGTTATCAAATATCTCTCCTATTTTTATGTACATCTTCTTACAGCGTTTCATGTATCTTATTCTATTGCCTGCTTTATATTTCCTGACATGATATGAACTGCATGAGATGTATTGTGCTCGCTCCTGTCCTGACTGGACCTGTTGATAAATTTTACAGATAGCCTGGGATTGCCTGCTAGCCTAGAGGAGACACAGTAGAGGTTGTTTAGATAGTTATTTCATTTTGTCGGGAGTTGTATTTACTTTGTGGATTACTGTATTTGAGTTTTGAGATGTACTTCTGGATTTATGTATCTTAGACACTTAGACTTCTATCTCCTGTATCTCTTTTGGATTTCATGTTTTATCTATCTTCCATTATGCTCTATCTTAGATGTGATTGAGTTTACATTCTGCTATGTCACCCCCATTCGGGGAGTATAAACTGCTTAGCCTTATACTGTTAGATGCATGAGACCTAGGACAGCGTTCTACTGCCGACACTGCGACGTAGGCTGGGGTTGTTACGTTCTCGTGCCCTAACTCTAGGGTGCGGGTCGTGACACGTTTGCAGGTCGAGTTTATGTAGTGGTATTCGAACTTGAGTACCACTACAGCCTGCAGTAGGAATATGATGTATCTTGAAGGTACTCAATCACAGTTAGGAACCCTTGAGAGATTCCCGGAACGACCCTTGAGAATCTTATTTTAACTTCGATTTGAGAACTCTTTTTCCCTTGATTTGATTTATTTTTACTTACTGTTGTTAAATTTGATTTTGATGGATTATGGTTGAATTTGAGTTATATTCATTGATTTTGATGAATGATTGTCGAATTTTGAATCTTGATGATAGCTGTTGCATCCGAGTTGTATTTTGATGGATTTTTGTTCATTTTGAATTTTGAAGTTCGTTAATAAATTTGATTTGATTTATGGGTATTCATTGTTGATTTAATTTAATTTTTTTTGATAAGATGAAATTATATGGGCTAGGTCATCTATGTTATGGAATCTAGTCTTCTATAGTAACATTAGCCAGCATGGTGAGGACATATAGTTTGACTCTGGATATATTTCTCGGGTGTGGGAATTTAAGGTTTTCGCAGCCAAGCGAGCGGCACCGCAAAAATGTTAAATACCACGATTCTAGAGGTATGTGCATAAGTCAAGGACTCTGTGATTATCGTAGCCTTGCTTACTAGTATGACGGAGATTTAGAGTACCATGATTTTGGATAGACGCATATGATTATCAGATTGTACCTTAAATATTTTCAAGCATGTTTTCTCTACTTTGATGCAGTCCTTCAAAAAGAATTATTATTTGTTTTGCTTTATTTTGCTTCTAATTATTTAACTTAGGAGTAGCTTGTGTAACTTCTTGCTATGAGTTTCTTCTTAATACAATGAATCGATGACTTTGCTAGACTTTATCTTGGATTTGATATTTATCTCTGGTTTCAAAATGGTTCCTTCTTTTAGGCAAATAAGCAAACAGCTTTTATCGTTATTTCCTTCTTGCTATTATTCTAGTATTGAATAATAATAATAAAACTGCCTTGATTTCGTCAATCACCTATTTTGTGATCTTGGTAGGAATCTAAATGTTGGTCTTAACGTAGAATTAATTTTTTTTTTGGGACATGAGAATATATGAGTATATTTACATAGTGGATACTTGCCTGATACGTATGCATGCTACACTTGATTTTCCACCTATCTAAATACATATTAATATGTTGTTAATGTTAAAATTTTCAAAACCACAATATTTTTGGTTTTCTGCTTTTCCAGTTTAAATTCGTAATTTAAATATAAATTTCATGTTATTAGTTTTGTCTACATAAACTGCACATGTATGATATCTGCAGAGTTTCAATTTTTAGAGAAATTGGTTAAGTTATGTTAAATTTGTAAAATCTGAGACTGCATTATGTTAATATTACACTGGTTTAAATGTTAGCTTATTTTCAGATTTTGTATGTAAATGCTGAACTAAAACTGGGTTTAACCTTTCAATACTAAGCTATAACCCTGTACAAGGACACATACACACCCTAACTTAGTATACGCTGTCATGTAACCTAACCTTTCCTCTCTATGTTATGATCACATACTTGTATAGATATATATAGAGCTTAGGCATACATGTTATAATATATGTATATACATAACTAAATCTCTACCTCTTATAGATGTTTATGGTTAGCCATGCATGTTATGATTAAATAGGTTGTGTATTGTAGGTTGTTAACCCATATGCATGAGTAGTGTAACAGGATAGCTCATATACAATTTCATGTATATTTCACATACACCCATACACACACAAACCACATAACATTACATAATGCTAGTTTTTCCTCTCTAACGCTCTCTCTGTATATATATATTGTGATTTGGATTTCAATGCAAGTGATTTTCAATTCCTTAATTTTTGAATTTGATTTTCTGTACCCTTTTTCAGATAATTGGTAGTTGCCTTTATTTTGTTTTGATAAGTACCAGTTTCATATAGGATGGTAGACCGCCTTATAGTTTTGATGGTTTGTTGTTTCTGTAACTTCTCTAGTTTAGCACCCTAGATTGCTTGTATGTTTTGATACCCTATGACCGTTTCGGTTAGCATGACTAGTATACCTAGATGAGACTTTCACTACCACCGTATGCCATGACCTTGTATGTCGTCCTTTTGATCACATGATTTATTTTAATCTAGGACTTTGATTGTGGGGGTTTGACCTAGAGGGAGTATGGACATTTTAATTTTGAGGACAAAATTTTTCTAAGGTGGGTAGAGTTGTAGCACCCAGTTTCCCAAATGAGGGTAATTTTGAAATTTTATATTTATAATTATTTTAATAATGATATTTGATTCATGATATAATTTTTGGTGATTTTAAATTATTTTAAAATTATTTAAATCAATGACTTGTGGTTTTGACGTTTTGCTAGTGAAACCCTAGAGACTGTTTGACCTAGAGCTAACTATGTGATTATGATATTTTAATATTATTTTTGGCCTAAGGATATTTTTGCATTTGACCTCTTTGAATTATTTTGATATTATTTTATTATTTATGATATTGTTTTGGGGTTATTTGAGTCGGGTTCGAATTTCAACTCAATCCGACTTGAAACGGGGACCCGGGGGGTAGTTTGACGCTAGTGGGACCCACATACTAGTTAGGCATGGCCCACATGATATTAATTTTAGTCCACATGATAGAAATATTTTAGTTAGTGGTTAGACTAATTATTATGGATAAGGTTAGTATGATTAGAGACTTTAGAATGACTAATTTAGCCCCAACCAATTAGCCCTTTCCTAATACTAATAGAATAGGTTAGTAGGAGCTTTTGGACTTTTTCTAATAGGACAAAACCACCTTTATGGCCAGCCACAATAAGGAGGGTTGAGCCTCCCATTTGTCATTATCCATCTATTTTTCTCTCTCTTGTTCTTCCCCAAATTCCTAGAGAGCAATCCCTAGCAATTTCTCCACCAAATCCTTCCATTTCACCACCAAATCTTCTTCTTTTTTTCTCCATTCTAGCCAAGGAGGAAGCTACCCAAGTTTGGGAGGATTTGGAGCTCGTTCGTGTCCTTTTGGAATCTCTACGTGTCGGTGTCGCTCCGGGAAGGTTTTTCTTCGATTCGATCTACCGGGAGGTATAAATCCCTTCTTCTTTTCATTTCTTCATGCATATAGGTCTATTTTGAACCCATAGGAATGACCCCCATGGTTGTATCTCCATTTGTGTCCATTTTGTGTCCATTTGGAGGTCATAGGAGTGTCCTCTGTGTTGTGGATGTGTTCATGTTACATATATAGATTTATATATATATATATATATTGTAATGAGAGTGTATCTATATTTATATATGTAATAAATGGTTCATGATGATTATATAATCAAGTTTGTGAGTGTGGTTCCTCATATTATTATTGCTATTATTGTTGTGGATAATTAGGATATATATTGTGTATTCTTTTGGCTCAAACTATCTAAATCCGTCATGATTTTTATCCACGTTTTTAATTTCAGCCCTAACTTAGAAATGTCATAACTTCTAGCTCAAAGCTCGATTTAATCTTCCGTTTTTTTTAAAAGAAGCGTATTGAAGTTAGCTTTCCAAAAACATGTATTAATAGGCCTAATTCTTTCTGTAACTTTCTGGAGAATTATTTGAGTGTCAGCTGTACGAAAGACAAACACGTTCTCGGTGTTTTCGCGATTCCGGGAGTTTTCGAAAATGAAAATACGATCCATTTAAAGTTTCGGAAAGCTAACACATAGATCTATAACATACTTTAATCCTAAATTTTAATTCATGCTGAGATGGTACAGTATTGATTATTAGTAGGAGTTACTATTCGGCATATGCATTTTGTGCACCCTTGTGTGTAATATAATGTTCTATTTGATTTTAACCCATGTTAATGTATATACATTATGTAATTAAATAGAGAATGCAAGCATGAGTAAATGTTTAAATAAATTATATATGAGGTATAAGTATCCTATCTAATGTAAGCATGTATAAGTATGACTTGTAATGAATATGTAGGTTCCATAGTATGTAATGTATGGTGCATATAGTGGTACAAGAGAATAATGAATGATGAATGAATGCAAGCATGAATGTAATGTAATAATAGATGTAATGTATGCAATATACAAGTTAATGAGATGTAATGTTCTATGTTAACACAAATCCTATATTACCACATGTACCCCCTTACACTATGTTGACACTATCACACTTGACACATTGTTCACTTACACTTTGACACTTTTTGATATGTATACACTATATATGCCCATTTAACCCTCACTTGCCCCTTTGTCAAGTTCACATACACACACATAGCCTCTTAAATAAGTATTTATGAATATAGTTAACTTAGCTATATATGTATATTATATATATGTTAGCATATTGTGTCGTAATATATAAGTTTATATAACCATTTTAAATGCCATGATTATAGACCTAATGTTGGATACCAATATATGCATGTGTATATATGTGTAGACATATATAGCTTAAAGTAATAGATTACCTAGTATATATCCAATGTGAATTCTTGCCTATTTGAGTATTGAATAATTGTATGCTATATAGAGTTGGGTGTATGTTGGCTTGTATAGCCTTATATTGATGTGTGCTTGCTAGGATAGTCTTGGTTAGGCCTAGTAAGACTTGCTGGGTTAGGACATGACCTAGTTTGACCTAGTTTGACTAGTACAGTTGACCAGAGTTGACCAAGGGTTGGCTTTGGCCTAGTTTGACCTAGGTTCATGTAGAATGCATTGTAGTGCTTTATATTACCCTTCTGGACATGTTGTGACTTGTGCTGTTCTAATTAGGAGCCAGACACCTCTCCTCGGACAGTATCTTTACCTTGGACATTCAGATATCAGGCGAGTATATTCTCTGATCGTTTTATACTTGTCACGACTTATATTCTCGCTCTAGATTACTTTTACTTGATGCTGTCACGTTATCATCACGGATTGGTACTATATGGATCTCTTCTTGGGATGTTATCCCCCTTAGCGGGCGCATCAGATACTTTATGACATGTGTTTCATGTACATTATGTATTCCTTGCTTCTGCGTTATTCATGTACACTCATGTTCTCTCATGTTCTTACATGTACATTCATGTACTATCATGTTCTTTTATGTACGCTCATGTTTCCTTATGTGTTTCTTGTATAACCAAAACATCATGTCCGTAACGTAACTTGAATAGATCCTTGTGTATTGATTGTGGGTAGGGGTGAGTATAAATGGTCATGTGATTTACCCATCATGTTCACTCTGTTACTTTTCATGTTTTATCATGTACAACACAGCCTTATTGGCTAATGTCCTACATGTTCACTCATGTACATCATGTTCAACCTAAGCCAATTACATGCCATGTCGTACTCTAAATCACTAGTCACTTACAGTTCTTACTTATCATGTATATATTTCCAGTTATCAAATATCTCTCCTGTTTTCATGTACATCTTCTTACAGCGTTTCATGTATCTTATTCTATTGCCTGCTTTATATTTCCTGACATGATATGAACTGCATGAGATGTATTGTGCTCGCTCTTGTCCTGACTGGACCTGTTGATAAATTTTACAGATAGCCTGGGATTGCCTGCTAGCCTAGATGAGACACAGTAGAGGTTGTTTAGATAGTTATTTCATTTTGTCGGGAGTTGTATTTACTTTGTGGATTACTGTATTTGAGTTTTGAGATGTACTTCTGGATTTATGTATCTTAGACACTTAGACTTCTATCTCCTGTATCTCTTTTGGATTTCATGTTTTATCTATCTTCCATTATGCTCTACCTTAGATGTGATTGAGTTTATATTCTGCTATGTCACCCCCATTCGGGGAGTATAAATTGCTTAGCCTTATACTGTTAGATGCATGAGACCTAGGACAGCGTTCTACCGCCGACACTGCGGCGTAGGCTGGGCGTTGTTACATTCTCGTGCCCTAACTCTAGGGTGCGGGTCGTGACACTCATGCGTCCCCTGCACGTCCCACACGGTGCGCTCGAGCTCGTCAAAGCATGCAGTGACCGGCGCAGCGTCCCCTTGCACCTGAGACCCTGGCTGCTCAGAAATCCTCCTCAGCATATCATCGCGCAGCTCAGCAATCTGACGGGCAATGGTATCCTCGACTCGGGCCAACTCGGGCTGTGAGGGCTGTGAATGTGCACTGGCAGAGGGAGCCCTGGATGCCTGCGTCGCAACAAATGCGCTGTTGGACCCCGTACCGTAGTACGTAACCCTATGAAGACTACCAACGAGGCAGAGAGGGCTGCGAGGTCTTCCAGAGCTCGTCCTTCGACTGAGGCAGAGAGGGCTGCGATGTACCAACCCCTCCCTCTGTAGGTGCACTAGCACTCGCACGCTCACGTAGCCTAATAAACTCGTCCTAGAAAATTGTGCACCTCTATAAATTAGAACTTACCTAAATTAGCCTAATAAACATCTAGTTTTTTTAATTATTATTAACTATATGGTTATCTGTATATTCTTTAAGTTATGTTAAAATTAACAAAATCTAAATTAGTACTTACATATCTCTGAGTAGCCCTCTTGTCGATGAGCTTCCCGTCCTTCCGATGGGTAGCCAGGAAGACGGTCACCATGTTTGCGTCCTCATCCCTCTGTACATGCGTGTTTGTTATATTTTATTCTTTATTAAAATAGAAAATTCTCTTTCCTACTATCAATAAAATCTTATATATTGCAATAAATTACATACCAGACGAAAAAAATGCTCTGTCATAGGAATCGATCCACCATACCACTTTTCGGCCCTCGTCCTAGCCGCCTTCGTCTTCTCCGACCGCTCTCTTCTAAGTCCAACCTGGCCTTGGGATTGTCTTTCGTCTTTTCTTTTACGTCCATCACAGTATTTATTATATTGTCAAAGACATTCTTCTCGATATGCATGACATCCAGGTTATGTCTGTGCAGATGGTCACTCCAATGTGGCAGGTCCCAGAATATACTCCTCTTCGTCCGGTTGTGAGCGTGGCCAAATCCATCACACTTGTACCCCGCTGTAGGCTCTTCAATAGCACTTGACAATTCTTTAACTTCCTTCCATATCGTGTGTTAGGGTTATGTACTAAAAGCATCACTTTTGTAGTAACCTTATTTCCTTAAATTTTGAATGAGAATCATATGGGAAAATGTTTGCATATTGTATTTGTTGCAAGTGTTAATGCAAATGTCTGATATTCGATATTGTAGATAATATGGTGTGTGATGTCATACAGAAGATCATATTATCAGTTTCCTATGGAGTATATAAATAGTTCACAACCTAGATGGACTTGGACAATCTATTGGAAAGGTTGTAGTGTAATCTGGTATTAGTCTATCTTGACTATAGGTTTACACTAGTACACTTTGTGTGTATTGAACATGACCACTTGAGGTTGTTCTCTTTGTACTGACTACATAAGAGAACAAACACCTCTGTTATTATGGATGCTTGTACTCTTAATCCGAATATAATAATGGACATGTATATGCAATGTGTATTACTTTGACTCATAAAAGAGTGAGATTTATTATGGATCAACAACCTCTATGAATTGGGTAATAACATTGTATGCATGATGGACTGTTGATTATAAATGGAATCCATGTCCCGATACATCGGGTTGATGATGTCCTCTTAAGGAGTTCATAAGGATTATCATGTAAACCTTGCAGGTGGATTATATCCGACATGACAAATAAAGTTGAGCAGTACTACTTAAGGATAAAAGATGTCGAATCAATATAGTTGTCAGTAACTTAATTTGATCGACGGACATACGATATCTTAACATGGGGAGCCAAACGAGCATATAATAAAGGAGCCCACAAACATAATTTGGGATTAGGGAGGTAGTGCAACAATAGCTCATTAGTGGACCGAGCTATTGTTAATGGGCCTGGATTGTGTGTTCGGACTGAACACGGGATATCCAGATCCGTTAGGAGGCCTAACCCTACTCATGGTCCCTGCCGTAGCCTATATATATCCTCTATTCTCTGGCCGCCAGATTAATAATTAGAAATCTAAAATTTTCTTTAAATTCGTGATTCACGTAATGAGAGAAAAAGAGTGCTGCCAAGGAGAAGGAAAGGTTGGGAGATCGTCGCCCACACGACGTCCAACTCGAGGAAGGAATACGTGTAGAAGACCTTGGGGTCGTCCGCTCGAGATTGCCAGGAATTACTTGTCTTCTTTCCGCCGCAGGTATAATTCGTGAACCCTAGTTTCCGCCTATGAAGGGTTAGAACACGTATTTAATCTGTTTAACTTTCTATCGATCAATATGCACACCAAAGGAAGGGTCCTGGGAATCCCAGTTCCATCAATTGGTATCAGAGCCACTTCGGATCTATGTATTGATTGATATGTCCATGTTGTCCAATAAAACTTGTGCTATGTAATAGTCGGTAGATGTAGATCTGTTCTAACTCGGTTTTGCAGGCATCTTAGATCCAACTATTATGGTCCAATGCATATTTTTGATTGTTTTGTTTAAACCACGGACATGTCGTGGATGTTGTTGTTGCTGTGGATGTAATTAAAATCACGAGGGTTGATCGTGCTTATTAATTTAATTTTTCAATCTAGATTATGTGTGAACTCCTTTGGGAGGCATAGGATTGATGTCATTTTAATTATTTTTGATCAATCGTGATGGCGCCTGACCGGGCAGGTCGAACCCCGTATAAATCTGCGCAGCACCAGATTTTGGATTCGGATAGTTGAGGACGGAGCAGCAAAGATGACCATAATAGTTAGATATTTTCTCTTATTTTTGTCATTTTGCTTTTTCTAATTATGCATGTTTATTATTGTGTGGTTGTTTTTTTTGAAAAACCAAGCCTACATTAATAATGGACAACATGGACATAATATCAACTAGTAAAAAACCCTCATTGTTAAATAACTAACTGGGAGAGAATTTTTATTTAGTATAAATCCTATGGTCTCCATTACTGGTTTGTATGTGTTGTAATTATACTTGCGTGTTGGCTTTAGTGCTTTCCTCCATATCGGATGAGTATAATTATGGATCACCAGTACAAACTTCCTTTGGGATAATTGTAGAAAGTTACCTAGTATATGTTCACTTCTCCATCTGAAGGAACTCATTACAAGGTAATGGACTTAGTATTAAGTAATGGTGTACACTTAGATACAAATAATGGTATCCTCCCCATCGGAGTCACTGCTATTATTTGTATGACCAGAGCAAGACCAGCATATTAATTTTATTTGTCATAAAGTTATATTGACATGATAGTAAAATTAATAAGAAAAATCTACTTGAACAAAGTTGAATTTGTATACGTCCACACTATCGTGGCATGCTAAATTCATGGTGTTCAAGGTGTTGGTGAATTTTTTATTATTGTTTTGAGGGAATCAATATTTAGTTAATTCAAAAAGTTTTTTTGCCCTACATAATTTTATTTATGTGATTCTCAGGATTTTAAAAAATTGGTTCTTTCAGTCCACTTATGGTGATTCTTAAAGAAAACAAACTTACTGGACCTAATTATATTGATTGGAAACGTAATTTGGACATTGTTCTGACTGCTGAGGAGTACAAATATGTACTTGTTGAGGAATGCCCACCTAAGCCTGATGCTAACTCTGATGAAGAGGTCAAAGAGGCTTATAAGAAGTGGAAAAAGGCAGATGAGATGGCGCGGTGTTACATTCTGGCATCTATGTCAAATGTACTACAACATCAGCATCAGGCCATGGCCACAGCTTATGACATGATGTATAACCTCAAGGAACTCTTCGAACATCAGAGTAGAGCAGCTAGGCAGTTTGCTATGAAATGTTTGATGAATACAAAAATGGCTGAGGGCACACCAGTAAGGGGTCATGTTCTTAAGATGATGGGTCATCTGAATGAGATGGAGATCCTTGGAGCTAAAATCGATGGGGAAACCCAGGTCGATATCATTCTCGGGACTCTGCCTAAAAGTTTTGACAATTTCTGCCTTAATTACAACATGAACAAAAGGTTGTATTGTTTGGCAGAACTTGCAAAAGAGCTACAGGATGCTGAATCTCTCTTTAGGCAGAGTGGTCATGTTTTTGTTTCTGAAAAGGCTTCTACTTCTAAGCCAAAAGGCGGTAAGAAGAAGAATAATATTCAGAAACAGGCAAACTTAGCAAAGAAGGGCATGGGACCTCAAGGCGCGGTAAAAAAGCCAAAAGGCAAATATTTCAAGTGCAAAGGGTCAGGACATTGGAAGACTGATTGTCCACTTCTCAAACAAGGGAACAAAGAAGGTATATCTCATTTACTAGTAGTTGAAACATGTTTAGCGGTGTTATCTACCGGCACCTGGTGTGTAGATACATGAGCCACTAATCATGTCTGCAATACATTACAAGGGTTCCAGGAAACCAGACGGCTCAGTGATGGAGAGATATGCTTGTTTATGGGTGATGCTACAAAAGTATCGATCGTTGCATTAGGAGATGTTACTTTATCTTTTGGTAGAAATAAGTCTTTGACATTGAGAGATTGTCTTTATGTACCTTCACTTAGAAGAAATTTAGTTTCTGTTTCTATGTTAGTTAAGGATGGATATTCAGTTTATTTTAATGACAATATCGTTATTAGAAAGAATAAACATTTTATCTGTTCTGGTGCATTGGTTGATAATTTGTATGTCATTAATCCTATTTCGCCCACAATGCAACTTATGGAAATGAATAATATGTCATCTAACTTAAATAAGAGAAAAGAACCTTCTTGTATGAACCAAACATATCTTTGGCACTTACGATTGGGGCATATTAACCTAAGAAGGATTCAAAGACTGGTTGAAGACGGACCTTTGAGTTCATTGGAAGTGGAGGCACTACCAGTCTGTGAATCCTGCTTGGAAGGTAAAATGACTAAAAGGCCTTTTACGGTAAAGGGGTATAGGGCCAAAGATGTGTTGGAATTGGTTCATTCTGATTTGTGTGGACCCATGACTATCCAAGCTAGAGGTGGCTTTGAATATTTTGTCACATTTATTAACGATTATTCAAGGTATGGATACATTTATTTGATGCGCCGTAAGTCTGAGTGCTTTGAGAAATTCAAAGAGTACAAGGCTGAAATGGAGAAACGTTATGGAAAATATATCAAGTCATTACGATCAGATCGTGGTGGCGAGTACCTCTTTGGAGAGTTTAGGGATTATTTATCAGAGGCTGGGATTGCATCCCAATTGACTGCACCTGGAACGCCCCAACAGAATGGTGTAGCCGAAAGAAGGAATAGAACTCTTATGGAGATGGTTAGATCAATGATGAGTTATTCGAATTTGCCAGATTCGTTTTGGGGATATGCCTTAGAGACTGCAGCTTATATTTTGAACTTGGTTCCTTCTAAGTCAGTACCTTTTACTCCCACAGAGCTGTGGATTGGGCGTAAGCCTAGTCTGAAACATGTTCGCATTTGGGGTAGTCCAGCACATGTGCTGAATGGAAAAGCAGATAAGTTGGAATCTCGTACAGAAGTACGCTTGTTTGTAGGCTATCCAAGAGGAACGAAAGGAGGTTTATTTTATAGTCCTAAGGATCAGAAGGTCATTGTTAGCACCAATGCCCGATCCTTAGAGGAAGACTATGTGATGAACCATAAACCCACAAGTAGAGTTGTTCTAGAAGAACTGAGACGTGAAACACCAAGTACTTCAGTACCAACAGTACAAGAGGATGAACCACAAATAACTGCACAACGTGTCAAAAATGTTACACCACAACCGATAGTGCCTCATCGTAGTGGGAGGGTTGTGATACAACCTGATAGATATATGTTCTTGGGAGAGTCGTCAGACTTCGTCCCTGAGGAACAAGATTATGATCCCTGTACCTACAATGAAGCACTCCAAGATAAAGATGCAGAGTCTTGGCAAAAAATAATGATATCTGAAATAAAATCTATGGATTCTAATCAGGTCAGGGAGCTTGTAGAACCATCCGTTGGTGTAAAAGCCATTGGATGCAAGTGGGTCTATAAGAGAAAAAGAGGATCAGACGGTAAGGTTGAAACCTTTAAAGCTCGGCTTGTAGCAAAAGATTTTACTCAAAGAGAGGGTATCGATTATGAGGAAACCTTTTCTCATGTAGCCATGCTTAAGTCTATTCGGATTCTTTTATCTATTGCAGCTCATCTCGATTATGAGATTTGACAAATGGATGTTAAGACAGCTTTCCTTAATGGAAGTCTTGAGGAAGACATCTATATGAAGCAACCAGACGGGTTCATTGAAAAGGGCCATGAGCATCTTGTTTGTAAGCTCAAAAAGTCTATTTATGGACTTAAGCAAGCTTCCAGATCTTGGAACATCTGTTTTGATCAGGTGATAAAATCCTATGGATTTGATCAATGTCAGGATGAATCATGTGTATACAGAAAGTGTGACGAAAATGTGGTAGTGTTCCTAGTACTTTATGTAGATGACATCTTGCTCATTGGAAACAATGTTAAGGTATTATCTGATGTAAGGGTATGGTTATCCAAACAGTTTGATATGAAGGACTTGGGAGAAGTAGGTCACATCCTTGGGATCAAAGTTCTACGAGATCGCAAGAAAATGATGTGGGGCTTATCCCAAGCTTCCTATATCGATACTGTACTAACTCGTTTTAGTATGCAAAATTCTAAGAAAGGTTTCTTACCTTTTAGACATGGAATTGCTCTATCAAAGGAGCAGTATCCGAGGACACCTAAAGAGATAGAGAACATGAAGGCAGTTCCTTATGCTTCAGCAGTAGGAAGCTTAATGTATGCAATGCTATGTACGAGACCAGACATCTGCTTTGCCGTAGGCATGGTCAGCAGATATCAGTCTAACCCAGGACAAGAGCACTGGACTGCCGTAAAGCATATTTTAAAGTACCTGAAAAGGACTAAAGAGTATATGCTAGTTTACCAGGCAGATAGTTTAGTTCCCTTGGGGTATACAGACTCAGATTTTCAGTAGATAGGGATTCCAGGAAATCTACCTCAGGTTATATGTTTACTTTGGGAGGTGGAGCCATTGTGTGGAGGAGTATCAAGCAAAAATGTATTGCTGATTCCACCATGGAAGCCGAGTATGTGGCAGCCTCTGAGGTAGCCAAAGAAGCGGTTTGGCTCAGAAACTTTCTATTGGACTTGGATGTAGTACCTAGTTTGCCTAAGTCTATTACACTTTATTGTGATAATAGTGGTGCAGTTGCAAACTCGAAGGAACCACGAGCCCATAAGACAGGCAAACACATTGAGCGCAAGTACCACCTGAAACGAGATTTCGTAAAGAAAGGAAAAGTTGCTGTGATCAAGATAGCATCAGCCGACAACCTAGCTGATCCCTTTACAAAGAGCTTACCAGCTAAGGCTTTTGACAGTCATGTTGTGGGAATGGGAGTCAGATGTGTAGCAGCATAGCTTTAAGTATAAGTGGAAGATTTGTAACAGTATAATGAAAAGCAATGCTTTGAGTATAAGTGGGAGATTGTTAGGATTATATACTAAAAGTATCACTTTTGTAGTAACCTTATTTCCTTAAATTTTGAATGAGAATCATATGGGCAAATGTTTGCATATTGTATTTGTTGCAAGTGTTAATACAAATGTCTGATATTCTATATTGTAGATAATATGGTGTGTGGTGTCACACAGAAGATCATATTATCAGTTTCCTATGGAATATATAAATAGTTCACAACCTAGATGGACTTGGACAATCTATTGGAAAGGTTGTAGTGTAATCTGGTATTAGTCTATCTTGACTATAGGTTTACACTAGTACACTTTGTGTGTATTGAACAAGACCACTTGAGGTTGTTCTCTTTGTACTGACTACATAGGAGAACAAACACCTCTGTTATTATGGATGCTTATACTCTTAATCCGGATATAATAACGGACATGTATATGCAATGTGCATTACTTTGACTCATAAAAGAGTGAGATTCATTATGGATCAACAACCTCTATGAATTGGGTAATAACATTGTATGTATAATGGACTGTTGATTATAAATGGAATCCATGTCCCGATACATCGGGTTGATGATGTCCTCTTAAGGAGCTCATCAGGATTGTCATGTAAACCCTGCAGGTGGATTATATCCGACATGACAAATAAAGTTGAGCGGTACTACCTAAGGATAAAAGATGTCGAATCAATATAGTTGTCAGTAACTTAATTTGATCGACGGACATACGATATCTTAACATGGGGAGCCAAACGAGCATATAATAAAAGGAGCCCACAAACATAATTTGGGATTAGGGAGGTAGTGCAACAATAGCTCATTAGTGGACCGAGCTATTGTTAATGGGCCTGGATTGTGTGTTCGGGCTGAACACGGGATATCCAGATCCGTTAGGAGGCCTAACCCTAATTTCTCCTCATGTTCCCTGCCGTAGCCTATATATATCCTCTATTCTCTGGCCGCCAGATTAATGATTAGAAATCTAAAATTTTCTCTAAATTCGTGATTCACGTAAGGAGAGAAAGAGAGTGCTGCCAAGGAGAAGAAAAGGTTGGGAGATCGTCGCCCACGCGACGTCCAACTCGAGGAAGGAATACGTGTAAAATATCTTGGGGTCGTCCGCTCGAGATTGCCAAGAATTACTTGTCTCCTTTCTGCCGCAGGTATAATTCGTGAACCCTAGTTTCCGCCTATGAAGGGTTAGAACACGTATTTGATCTGTTTAACTTTCTATCGATCAATATGCACACCAAAGGAAGGGTCCTGGGAATCCCCAGTTTCATCATCGTGTCCCCGGACCACCGTGGCGGTGGACTGGACTTCTTTACCACGCCAGCACAAAAAGCATTCCTGTTCCTCCGGTACGGATGATCCTTTGGCAGGAACTGTCGATGACAATCGAAGAAGCACGATTTTCCTCTGTGTTTCAAAAGGAAAGCCTTAGTGCGATCCATGCAATACGGACATGCGAGATGACCATGGGTACTCCAACCCGATAACATTCCATAGGCCAAAAAATCATTGATGGTCCACATTAGTGCGACACTCATCTGAAAGATCTGCTTTCTGGAAACATCATATGTGGTTGCACCTACTTCCCACAACTAATTCAGCTCATCTACCAAGGGCTGTAAGTACATACCGATGTTTCTTTTCGGGTTCTTCGGACCTGGAATAATAACAGTTAGGAACATATAAGGAGTCTTCATACACATCCAAGACGGCAAGTTATACGGAGTAAAAATCACAGGCCAACAAGAATATTGTGAAATCGAAAGTCCAAATGGGGTAAAACCATTGGTGGAAAGCCCCAATCTGACATTACGCGGCTCCGAAGCAAAATCGGGATACACTCGATCAATGTGCTTCTATGCTTCCCCGTCGGATGGATGATCCAGTACTCCATCTATTTGTTCCCGCTTGTGCCAACTCATATTATCAGCTGTCTCCTTTTCCATAAACAACCTCTGTAGCCGCGGCATCAAAGGCAAATAGTGCATCGAATTTGTTGGCTTACGTGCACCAGAAGTACTTGTTGTACTAGATGTCTTGAAGCGATCGACACCATAAAATCTGCAGGCTTCTTCATCCTTATCGTCCTTATAGTACAACATGCATCCGTTGCGACATGCATCAATTTTTTCAAACCTCATTCAGAGCGATCTCACCATTCTCTTGGATCGGTAGAAGTCCTTAGGTAACTTGGCACCCTCCGGCAATATATCTTTAATTAACTACAGGATTCGGTTGTAGCATTCTTGAGACATGTTGAAATCTGATTTTATGCTCCGCAGTCTTGTAATCACCTCCAATGGTGAATAGTCATCATAACCAGGATATAAAGGAGTCATTGCATTCTCCAGCAACTCCATGAACTTTGCAGCATCGACATTCGGTGCCTTCTCAGCTGCATATTGATTGTTCGGATTGAACCTAGGCCCCGCAGCATCGAAAACTATGTTTGTCCATCCTTGGTCGTAATCAGCATGCTCGTAGACATCTACATAAGGCTCCACATAAGGCTCCGACTCGGATACTAAAGGCACAAGTTCTCCGTATGCGGTCCACTGATAATAATTTGGCATGAAATTTCTCGAATACAAATGATATGTCACATCCACTTCCGAATAATATTTCAAGTTGCAACATCTCACACATGGACACTTAATTTTTGTATGGTCCAAGTACTGAGGAAACGCCTTGGCAAACTGCAGGAACTGTTGCACACCCTGTATAAATTCATCCCGCACACCGCACATGTCATCAGGATGACGATTATACATCCATAAATGGTTCCGCAGATAGTAATTCATATCCATTTAAAGATAATTCTGCAAAGGTTGACACTCAATGTATAATTCATATATGTTTTGTAATTCCAGAAAAGAAACAAGTGTGAGAACGGATGGCACAGAACACATTTTCTAAAGCAGGTAAAAAGGTTATATTCGATTTTTTTGAAAGCAGAAAAAAGGTTATATTCAATTTTTTGGCAAGTGTGAGAACGGATGGCTCAGAACACAACCCAAAATTCATTCTAGCATACATTAGTGTGAATCATCTATGTTCTGTACATATGGTGTAGTATATGTTCTTATCGTATCTAGTATCTGAAGAATGTAACAGAATCAAGATGAACTCATATAATGTAATACTAAGACTTCATCTACTATAATAACAGAATCAAGATAGGTTATCGTATCATCATTTTTGATGGATGGAGGTTAATTGGTGGAAGTTACTGCAGAAAGTGAAGACCGATATGAACTGACGCACGAAAATGAGGGGCTCAAAGCTGGAACAAGTAAAGTTGTACTTTGGAAAAAGAACGCTTGTAAACTCTTTGTTCTCAAAGCAAGCTATAATTAAAGAATACAGAACAAGTATCGAGTTCGTAACTCAAGTATAGAGCTTACAAGAGTTATAAACTCGATACTTGTTCTGTATTCATTCTATCTTGCTTTGTGAACAAAGAGCTTACATGAATAGTACATCCAAAACACAAATTTATTTGTTACAGCTTTGATCCCCTAGCTCTTTTTTGTACGTCAGTTCATGTCGGTCTGCACTTTCTAAAGTAACGACCACAAGTTTTATGTTCTTCAACGATATATTTCACATGCTTAATTATCAAGTGTGGGGACGATTGGCTCAGAACACAACCCAAAATTTATTCTAGCATACATTAGTTTGAATCATCTATGTTCTGTACATATGGTGTAGTATATGTTCTTATCGAATCTAGTATCTGAAGGATGTAACAGAATCAAGATGAACCCACATAATGTAATACTAAGACATCATATACTACTAAAAGATATAGTGATAGGTTGTCGTATCATCATTGCCGAGGGATGGGGGTCAGAGGACAGTCAACTTTATCTACGGCTATATAGTTTCTGCCTCGCCAGTCGAATGGCTGCAGGGACTATGTCATGATCACCATGTCGTACCGTAGATTAATGCAAATTTCTTGTAACAAATATCGTATATAGATTTCTGTCACGCCCCGTACCCTATTTACGGGCACGAGAACGTGGGTACGTCCAGCCTACGCCGCAGTATCGGTGGTAGAACGCTGTATAGGTCATCTATAACATCTAACATCTAATAACAAGATATGTAAACCTGTCATCTCCGTACGGAGGTATAATATAACTTATCAATCACAAGTCTAGGAAAGATAGAGCACGATATAGAATAAGATAAAAAGGAAGAACTGAATATATAAGTAAAGTCATCAAAACACACATATAGATATCCAACACAAATAAATACAAGTCCTGAGTATAACTAAGTCTCAACTAACAATCAGAACAATCCGATACAAACTGAAAGCTATACGTACTAGACTAAACTAGGCACCCTCTACTGAGCTAGATGCTCCTCAGGCTCCTAAATATCACCCTTATATACCCCATAGAAGGTAGGGCAGTCATCATCATCATCTGTAATATTTTTAACAGGTCCAGTCAGGACAGGAACGAGCACAATATATCTCACGTAGTTCATATCATGTTAGAAAATATAAAGCATGCAAAAGAGTAAGATACATGGACTGTAAGGAAATATATATGAAAGCGAAAGAGATTTGATAACTGAAAATATCTTTATACATGATAAGTAAGAACTGTAAGTAACCTATGATTTAGAGCATGAGATGGTTATATAAACGGGTTAGGACAATGCAAGGGTAACTCCATCATACGTGAGTGTACAATGGATATATACAAGATTTTCACAAGATTTCACAAGATGGGATTTTGATCACATAATCATTTCCTACTCACCATCCCCAATCAATACACAAGGATCCAATCAAGTTACGTTACCTTACACAAGAGGTTTTTTATCATGTTTGCTCATGTGATCATGAGAGTACAAGATTACACAAGAGTATACATGAATAGAGGTGTACATGAAATACAAGGTATTCGTGAAAAGCACATAACAACTGTATTTGATGCACCCCGAGGGGGATAACATCGCATGACAAGATCCATATAGTATCAATCCGTAATAATAACGTGACAGCATCATATAAAGTAATCTAGAGCAAGAATATAAGTCCTAACAAGTATGAAATGATCAGAGAATGTACTCGCCTGAGATCCTGAATGTCCGATGAGAAAAGATGTCCAAATTTGGAGTAAGTGAGTCCTATTTAGAGTAACACATGTTACAACGTGTCTAATATGAATTAAATAAATTTTACAATGCATTCTATATAATTTTAAGTCATTCTAGGTCAAAGTCAACTCTTGGTCAACTCTGGTCAACCACTCTAGTCAAACTAGGTCAAGCCTAAGTCAACTAGTCAATTAGCCTAGGTTTAAGTCAAACTTAAGTCAACTTGTCATTTTAAGTCTATTTGAGTCAATTCTAGGTTAAGTTTGACCCAAAGTTGACTTCTGGTCAATTTGGTCAACTAAGTCAAACCTTGCCTAACTAGGCCTATAGGTCAATTCTAAACCAACTCACTAACCATAGGCTAATATCCTATATCACTATCAAATATATTCATTCAATCCAATATGTAATGTATATATACATACACACAATATACAAATATACATATAAGTATTTATATAAGGAAAGGAAAACATATATAACATGTGTGTATGTGTGTGAAATTGTGAACTGTGAAGGTGGGGGTTAGAAAACCCAAACCCAAAACCTATATACTATTACACTTATATATCAATTATATACCACAATAGACATTAAACTTACCATGTGAATCTTAGAAAATGAGATTACCTAACCCACATACCCAAACATAAAACTCAAACTCAGAAAAACTGAGATACCACCATGTGTTATCAGATTTTGGGTTAACCCCAACTCAAAAATCTATCCATAATACATACACTATATATATACACCCTTAAACCCAACTCATATATATAGTTAACCCAACATACCCATAACCTACCTAAACCTACTAATCAACTAACTCAAAACCAACTAATCTCTGTAAACTGAGATCAACCCATGTGAATGGATTCAAATGAAAACTAAATATCCAACTTCAAAACCCAAGTTCAATACTTAAACACAAATCAAAATAAAAACTCCAAACAACTCTCAACCCAAAACATCAAACCCTACATACCCAAGCTTGAACTCATTCTCAGGAACTGAGAATGCAACCAGAGGCAAACATCAACTATATTTCTATACAAAATCATGCATAAATATACCTACATTACATATCCAAACAATACACACACACACACACACACACACACACACACACACACACACACACACACACACACACACACACACACACACACACACACATATACAGACCTATATACATTCAGATAAACCCAATCTGGAATTAAAATCAACCCAGGTAATCATTATAAAAATTCATTTTGAAATCTCAGGAAAAATGTGTATCAAAAATCCCCAAAACTCTCAACTCACAAAACCTGAGAACTTGACAGTTTTCATATATCAAGCACTCATTAAATGGAAGACCAAAATAGCAATGTAAATTCAAATAAAAAATTAGGAGAACATAGTGTACAGATATAGGGACATGTCAGGCATGTCCACGTGTCCATTCGTGTCCAGAAATTAGGACACGAAGTGTCCAAACAACAAAAACACCCACAAACACAAATACTGCACAGTGCAGTCTCGTGCACGCAGTTCACGAACTCTTGGACACGACACGAGACACCTCGTGCACGTGTCCACGTGTTCGCCAGCTATAGGGCTTCGTGTCTAGGTACCTGAGTTATGGCTAAGAGGAGTCGTGTCCGAGATACAAGGGCGTATCACAGCAGATTTTTCGTATGTGCACAGTGTGTACGAAACCAGTGCGAGTGCAATAACGTGTCCGATACAACACGAGGTGTCCTAAAACTTGGCGTATGTACTGTCAGTCGTGGCCACTACCCTCCCCTAAAGTCTTGTGTCCAACCATGTCATATGCAGCGCACACGACGTGTCCAGCAGCAGGGGACAGCACGATGGCCTCGTGCGTATCTCGTGCATGTGGTACGTGTCCAATTTGGACACGTAAAGAGAATATAAATTAACTCAGTCAAAATAGAATAAAATCCCCACATAAAGGGCTACCAATTTATGAAATTAGTTTTAAAAACGAATAACAATTAATCCACATGGGCATTTCATCAAACACAAAATAAAGAACACTGATACGTGTCCGACACGGACACTAAATGGACACGATTTCTTACCAAACTTGGGCTACACCTAGGAAAACCCTAAATGAATGCATCTATGGAGAGAAATCAGGAATTCATTAGGGTTTGATAGGTTTTACCTATTGAGGGTGAACCCTCAATATAAAGACCTTGAAATGAGAGCTTCTCCCCAACTTGCAATGGCCAAGAGCTTTCTAAACCTTGCTAGCTAGCCACCAATAGTATCCTCTACATTAAGGGAGTCCAACACAATTGGTTGGGTCCAATTTGGTGGAGAAATGAGAAATTTAGGGTGATTTGGGGAAGAACACCATTAGGGTTTCTTGTGGGCATTAAAAAGAGGCAAGGAATTATGAAGAGATGTTTAAATAGGGGGTGGCCTCTTGATGGCTGTTAGAATAGGCTAGGGTTAGGGTTTAGCAATTGCTAGATGAGTGGCTAGGGTTCTTTCCATGCAAATCGAGCTCAATCAAAGGCTAGAAACAAAACTAAGGTTTACCTTTATTAATATCTAACCAAAATATCCTACTAACGTAATATCTAGATATTTCTAACTTGGCACTTAGTATGAAGGTTCTAATCATCATCTAATCCTCATGACTAATCTAGATTAGGCTAAAATTCTAGGTTAAGTCTCAAATAATTAACTAGCACATATTCAATTACTAGACTGGACTCCATCCATCGATCACGGCCAAGCAATGAGTACGGCTTGATACTTTAACTAACATACTGAAGTAACCATGTACTGGCCTTGTCTCTTCATGAACTACTTGATCAATCTAGTCATTATCCTAGTCAGGTTCAGTATGAATCCCAGACCGTAGAAAATTAGGTATTCATGTCCTAGACATGATGCAAGACGAGACATGTAGCTTGTACGGGAACAACCATCTACGGTGTCAAGATAAGATTTACTTAGCAAGTAGGGATAGCTGTCATAACAACATCAAGATTACATGTCATGTTATGTTACTTATCACGTCAAGAGTGCGTCATAATGGACCGCCATCAAGAATTATCATGTCAAGTTGCTTGTCAAGAGTGCACCATGATGGGTCACAATCAAGAGTTGTCATGTAAAGTCATATTGTCATGTCGTGTTCATGTTAAGTGCACTTGTATGCCAAGAATTTACTGGTTAAGAGTGCGCTACGATGGTCCACTGAATGAGTTATCAGAGAGTGTACATGCCATACCAAGATCGTGTTTGAAGCTCAGAGTACGTGTGCAACATAAAAAATAACATTATAGGACCAGTCAAATAAAGAGTACAAGCAAAGTCACAACTCACACTAAGGACCATGGGGACAAACATGGATAATTGTAAGAGATGACATAAGGGGTCAATGGGGTAACATGGAGAGCATGAGCCCAGGGCTATGCACCCACATGCGTGCGACCAAGGTTAAATGCATCATATAGAGCATATGCTATGGAAGGTATGCACCAAAGAGTGCATGCGCCCATGGATTATGTGCCCACAAGAGTGAGGCAGGGTGCATTTGAAAGGAAGTCGGGAGGCTATCTTCACTGGCTAAGCTGGCATATAACAATAGCTATGTGCCCATATGGTGGAGACAGGGTGCACTTGGCCGCATATAAAGGCTATACGCCTAGGTAGGGGAGTCATTAGGCGCATATATAGGGCTATACACCCAAGCAGGGAGAATGGGGCCTTGGGCGCATACAAATGGCTATGCGTCCAAAGGAAAACAGCTGTGGGCGCATACAAATGCTATGCGCCCTCTTCCCCAATCCGAGAACTTGTGTTCATGGAATCCATGAACTTTCTAAGTTCATAAATTACTCAAAACAAATCAAAATTCAGGTTTTCAAAGGTCCATTTTGAGTAAAATCAAATTCTCTACAATATGGAACAATCAAAACTTGAAAATAATAAAGTTTGATAGATCAAAACACAAAAAACAAGATTTGAATAAACTCAGATCTACAAGATTTTATCCTCCAAAACCAAAAGTGCTAAGTACCAAAGAGTCTTAGAAGCTTGTAGGGAAGACAATAGAACAATTAAAATTGGAGTTCCTCCATGAAGCAAGATGACACTTGCCTAAGGGTTTGGGAGAAAATTAATGGAGAAGAGAAATAAATAAAAGAGTAATGAGGAGAGAGGGAGAGTAGAGTTGGGTTATAAAGGGGAGTTTATCATGATGAACCACTTGGCCCAAACCAAGCCAAAATAAATCAAGCTGAGCTAAATCAAGACCAAATCAAGCTAAGCCATACTAGACAAGTCTAGATACGGGTCGAGAATCCGTACACGTATACTGAAAATACGTATAACAGAAAACGGGATTGACAGAAACTGTTATGGAAACTGAGGTATAGAAGCATAAAATTTCAGGCGCATCTATAGGCCATAATTCCTATGCGTTTAACACTATGCGACTAGACTCAAACATCCGCCAGGGAGTTCAAACAAAGTACTTGGCACAGCAAAGGACAGCAAAAGTATAGACATCAAAAGAAGGCTTATATTTTATATGAAAGTCTATTACAAAGGAGAATTCTTTTACAAAGAAATGAAAGATACTAAAAAGCTACAGGCGCATCTTGACAGCAACTGTCAGGCGCACCACTTAAAGCTACTGCCGGGCGCATCACCCGCCAGGCGCATCACCTTGGTGTCCCACTCATGCACATCAACTCATCATCTCATCGCAGGCACAACCCGTGTATAGTCTGAGCCAACCACTTCCTTGCCAACGTGCAGGAACTCTAGCAGAAGGAGTAGCTCTTCTAGCCTTACAAAGTCGGGGCATGATAGCCCCGACATGTGGCTCTTCCAGCATAACAAAAATCGGGGAACGACCGCCCCGATCTTTGGATGCAATTGGCACCTTCAACCTATGTCGGGACACGACGCCCGATATTTGGATGCAACAGGCACTTTCACAGGGCCGATGGTGAAAAAAAACCAAACTCGACATATCTTCGTCTTCGGAAGGAGTTCAACGACAACTCGCCAAGCCAGGGGACCGATCTAGTTCATCTCCATGAAGGGAAGAAAAGTGAAACAAGAAACAAAACATCTCTTAACGCTACTACTTATAGGCTAGGGCAAATCAAACCCATGTGTCAAGTGACAACTTTTCCGAAGTCAGTACAATGAACATGCATTTATGGTAATGAATCTGCCCCTTCGAATTCAACCAAGTCAAAACAACCATTAACGCCTCGAAGAACTCAACAGTCGGGCCAAAAAGGATGTGACATCGGGCTGATGCACCATCAACATCATGCGTACCTCAGGGATACGTCCAAATGGGCCAGAGACCCATACGTCCAAAGGGATACTGACCGATGCACCCTCTTCAAACTAATCACCATCAAGCATTTAATGTGGAATGACAAAGGCGGCGATGCATTCCAAGAGCCGTCCAATTAGCTCCCTTTTACAGAAAATGAAGAGCCACTGATGTCAGTACCATCATTACACCTTGGGTTGGCAACAACTGCCGTATGGCCGATCGATCATTTGTATACGCCTCATAGCCATGCGTCTAGAAGACTGTGTGTGCCCCAGTGGTCATACTCCCCCTCAGCTCACTTCCGATCTCAAGCAACAGAAGACTAAGCTCTACATGCACTTTAAAAGCCATGCGTCTGGACTTGCTCATGACTCCTAAAAATCATGAGACCAAGTTGCCCCTCCTGTGCCTGATCCTAGGCACACCCTGATGCGAAGCTCTGCATGCGCCTCAAAAGCCCTGTGCCCAGACATGTTTATGATTCCTAAAAATCATAGGACTAAGTCGCCTCCATGCGCTCGATCCTAGGCGCTCCCCGACAGATCACTCTCCTCCAAAACCGAGATCTTTGAGCCACAGGCATACGCCACGCGTCCTTTGACTCAGTTCTATTCAAAGAATGGGTGCTAACTACCCAAGATCTCAGCAACAACCAAATCTCAGTAACTGCCACATGTTAGCTCCTCCGCAGCCCAACGAAGCAGTTTGACCAGATTCTACTACAACTCGGGACGCATCGTCCATATGCCCCCGCCAGCATTAGCCACGTGGCGTCCCCACGTCCAGGCACCTTCGATATATACACGTGTGAGCAGCCAGCCTGCTATCTATAAATAGAAGGATCACTCCTTTACCATACACACAGATAAAGAGAGAGATATATACAGACAGACTGTTATATCCACATATAGAGGCCAGAAGAGACACTTAACGTCCACTTCTCCTCGCAATGCTCCGGCATCCACAGCAATCCAGACCTTCAGAGAGTTCAAGATCGTCGTCAGATCATCAACGGAGTTAATGTATTACCACTCACTTCATCGACACAGTGCCCAGATAAAAATAAAAGTGTACTCCTAGGACTACATCTAAGTCCTACATTGTACTATGTTCTTTTTATAATTAAAAATATCAATCCCAAAGAGTTTTAATGGCAAACAAGCTGGCGACTCTGCTGGGGATCTCTTAGAGAAATTGTGTCGCAATCTGACGACATCAAACTCGGCTCCTCCCACAAAACACTTATGGTGCGTCTCAATCAATGAGCATATGAGGAGTTCATCTCTGAAGGCAGCGCAAGTCCTTCGAAGCGCCTGCCAAAGCCGAAGAAGATCCGCCAAGTCTGGGTGCGCAAGGTCGGTGCGCCTGGCACCATCACTAAAGGGGATGCGCCATCGTAGCTGGCCCTTCCTATTGACACCCTCAACAATAAGTATGCTCCCACTAGTGCCGTACATCTGTCTGGAAAATGCATCTGACTGGAAAGATGTGTCAATGGAGTAGAGGTGCAACCAATGTCCACCGCATGAGCTCTGGTGCGTAGGAGAGAACGACTTTCTTCAATAGACTCACTCGCTGTCATAGCAAAGCACAACTGCATTCTTAGTACTATGCATCATCGCGGGCTAGTACAAAGAAATCCAAGGTAGCACAGGCCATGTGCCATGAATGTTCTATGCCAATAGCAAACCAGAAGCAAGCATTTAAAATTATGTGCGCTGCCGATGGTAAGCTATACAGAGTCGATTCGGGCGCATCCGTGCCAGAACAGGTCGACTCTCAAAGTCCCTGTCCCACTTGGGCACATCTACTGCGTTTCGAACTAAGTTTGGCTGGACAACTATGATGTTTAGTCCATGCGCCCACTTGGGTGATGCGCATGAAGTGGACTCAAGTTGCCATAAATGTTGTTCTTCTACCATTGATCTGGGCATTTCTCATGTGCGTAAACCAGATCAGGGGGTACAACATTCATATTACCACCTCGGTGCTTGGCCTTGCCATGTACCTGATGGGGGTATTAAAGTAAAACTCTCCTATCATGATTTGTGTAATATGATCAGTCACAAATGCAGATCAGGAGAGCTGACCAATAAGCACAATGTGCCCCTCGTAGGGCACACCTGTGATATGGTCACCAATAACTGCTGTTGTTTCAAAATAGCGGCTCCACCACAGAGGCAGCTCGTGATTCAGCGACTACAATCTACGACACCTATCCGACGTCGCCTCGGAAAGAAAGTGCTAATTGAAGACGAAGCGGAGCTCAAGATCGCTTCTTGTCATGTTGTCTCCAATTTTCACTTATCCATAAGAAAGACAACCACCAACTCCTCAGCCTCTGCATCCAAGACTCAGTTGAGAAAGAGCAAAATAGCGGTCCCATCCCCAGGGGTGTACGAATACACCCGAGCAAGGAGCAAGGCCCTGGTAGAAGCAACAATTGGGGGTAGTCAAGCCTCTGATAACCCTCTCCTCCAAGATGAAGAAGCGCTTTGACAAACCGAACCTGACGTTGCTGGGGGTAGCCAACACGAGGCCATAGAAGAAGAAGCCCCTCTATAGGAAAGTGAGGTCAAAAGCGAAGCCTTGACCGATCCATCCACTTCCATCCAGGTCATGACAGCTTACATGGCAGGGGAAGTGATAAAGGAGAATCAGACGCTCCAGAGCTAGACATCGTGCTGTGTATAAACACTCTTGAGGGGAGTCTCAAAACCCTCTCTGCCTCTATGCAGATCCTGACCCAGGCAGTGTTCGACATTCGAACCACTCTGGCAATGGTAACTGTCGCCACCAACCTCGATCCAGGGGCCAACGAAGAATCAAGTATACCCCCTCAACGGGTATCTTTAGGGGCGAAGCTCCATACTGTACCGCGAGCGTCAGCTCCTTCCTGTCACCCTCATTTCCCATATTTCCCGTATTTCGTATTTATACTCGTATCTGGATTTTGGCATGTATTTTTATTTTTCTCAACTTGTGGAATTTTAGAATTTCTCGTATTTTGGGTTTTGTTATGGCTCGGTTTTATTTGGATTGGGTTGGTTTGGTTTGGTTTAATGTGTATTGGAACACCTTAGCCTATACTCCACCCTCAACACACCACATCCCACCCTCTTTAAAACTCTACCAACCTTTTCTCTCTCCTCATCAACCTCCATTAATTTCTTTTTCTCCTTCTTCAACACAACACTCTCCTCCTTCCTCTCCACAACACCAACCCATAGGCAAGTGCACCTTGCCACCACATGAGAACCCTATTTTATTTGTCCATTGGCTAGTTTAGGACATGGTGATCAACATTAGAACTTGGTTTTTTATGATTTGGAGTCTCCATTGTTCTAGATCTAAGTTTTTTCTATTTTTAGTTTTGCATAGTTTTGATCTATTTAAGTTGGATTTTTAGGGGTTTTGATGTTTCCATGTAGAAGAGAGTTCAATTCCACCACAGATAGAACCTTGGAAATCTGGATTTGGAGTTCGGATGACCAAGTTATGAACTTTTGAAGCTTTGGGTTTAACCATGGAGTTCTTGCTGGTTTGGAGAAGATAGTGAGCAGTGTGCAGAGCTTTTTAGCTTACGCCACTGAGCTGTGCGTGCTCTTTAGCGCGCGTACGCAGACTTGAGTACGCTTCCTGTTGGAAGCGTGTCTCTTGCGTACGCAGACTTGGGTACGCTTCCTGTTGGAAGCGTGTTTCTTGCGTATGCAGACTTGAGCGTGCCCTGGCCTGAGCGTACACATGTCTTGTGCGTACGCAGCTCCCTAGCGTGCGTGCTTTTGTGCGTACGCAGCTCCCTGGCGTGCGTGCTTTTGTGCGTACGTTGCTCCCTGGCGTGCGTGCTTTTGTGCGTACGCAGCTCCCTTGCGTGCGTGCTTTTTATGCGTACGCATCTCCCTGGCGTGCGTGCTTTTGTGCGCATGCAGCTCCCTGACGTACGTGCTTTTATGCGTACACAGCTCCCTGGCGTGCGTGCTTTTGTCCGTATGTAGCTCCCCTGCGTGCGTGCTCTTGTGCGTACGCTGCTCCCTGCGAGCGCGCCCTTGCACGTACGCTGCGTGACCCAGGTACCCTGACCCCCTTGCTTAACCCATTAGCTCTTGGAGTATTGGTTTTATTTCTCGACTTGGTTTCTCTTTTGTGGACCGGGTTTTCCTGAGATCTGTTCAACACAGCACGACTATCTTGACTCGACACGGCCTAATACGGTTTTCAAGTAATTGTTTATGACTAGTACGGTTCTCGGGGTTTTCTGTGGATTATGATTTTGGTATTCTCTGATCTCCTTGCTAGTGACCCAGTGAGGTGCACACCTAACTTGTAACTTGTAATTAATCCTTGTAACTTGATAACTTGATAGTGGTCCGTGGCGGCGCACTTCTGACTTGTAGCATGACTTGATAACTCAATGCTGTTGCGACGACTAACTTGACATGCTAAGTGAATTCTTGACACCGTGGGTGATTGTATTGAATGTGCTTGTGTAAGCAACCAGTCTTGTCTCGCATCATGTCTAGGACATGAATCCCTGGTTTCCCACGGTCAGGGATTCATACTAAATCTGGCTAGGTTAATGACTAAATGGATCAAAGAGTTCATGGAGAAATCTCCTGTTACCTGTTGCCTCTTTGGTCCCAGCCTTATATATATATATATGGGATTTGTTGCTATCCGTCGAGATGAGCGCACTTCCAGCCCGCCGTCGAGTGTGGTACCTTAGGACACATGTATCTTACTACAGTGTGTCTGCTATATCCTGCTATCTTTTCCTTTTCTTGCTGGGATCACTCAGGTAGTAACAAACAGGTAACCGGACTTGGAATTCTCATTGCATCTTGCTAGTAACTAGGCCTGTGATAACCCTAGTTAGTTAAAGTAGTAAGCCGTAGTATCTGTTTGGCCGTGATTGATTGAATGAGGTATAACCAGTCTAGCCATGTCTTGATCCAGTACAAGATTGCTTCCTGTCTTGATTTCTTACATTATTATTTTGTCGATAAATGGTGGGAGAATCCAAGTTCCGTTAAGACGAAGGGTTACAACCCCGGTCCTTGTTTGGTTTACGGGTTGTAACCTGATTATCTGAATAGTCCCATGGTTATCTCATCGTATATCACCTGTTATGTTTTTCCTTAATTCATGTCTTTATTACCTTATTATTATTGTGCTAATTGCTGGCTTTTGTTCTTATTTCGTGGCCTCCTTTGTGGCACTTGTCCTTTCTGGGGTCTGACCCAGCTGGTTTTGTATGGCCAGATACCGGAGCAGCAGCAAAGGATCTACCTGCTTTCCAGCCAGATGGTGACCACTAGAGGAAATCCTGGCAACAAGTGGGTTTCTTTTGTACTCCTACTGTAATTGTACATTATTCTTTTGAGGTATTTAGCCGACGAGCACCTGTTAGCTCGATGCACTTTACTTTCTGTCTGCATACGGGCTGTAAACATGATTGGCAACTCGAGGTTGATCATGTATGACTTAACTCTTGCTAACCCTTACATTTTGTACGACTAGCTTCATGATCATCTGGATATGTAATATTCGGGATGCCTTACAATTGTATATTTGGTGATCTGATATCTTGTTACTATCATTACTTGTTGAGATTGGGACATTAGGCTTGATATTGACCCTAAGAGACTGATGGCTTGTAGATGAACCCTCATATTTCTAGACAGCCGTGACCGTATAGTGAGATGGATTCCATTTCATTATACGTAGCTGGCTATGTCCGCCCCCGCTCTCCAGTATTCTGGTTCTGAGGCGTGACATGGTTTAAGTGGTGGCCCATGCAGGTCTTGTCAATCAAGAAAGGTGAGGGTTTACCAGATAGATGTCTCAATCTGTACTCGCATTTGATCTCCACTCGTATCTTCTTATCTCCTTGGATCCCTGACTTGATAACATGCTTGCATTATTGTTCTATCCTGGTCCTTCCTTAATATTCCTAACGTCATTGCTTCAGTGGCATCATTCCTGTTGATCAGCCAGAAGAAGTTTGGCCGGCAGACCAAGAACAACAAGAAGATCAAGATCAGTCCTCCCCAGCCGCCTTCCGAGCCATGCCTTCTGGAGAACCAATGCCCCCAGTCCAGCCAATTCAGCCAGTAGGGTCAAAGGATGGGGTCTTGATAGGGCTCATCGGTGAGTTGCTTGCATCTCAGGACCGTCGAGGTGATGTCTTGCAGTAAGCAGTACAAGATGCTATGAGCGGAATTGGTCCTCGAGGGAACAGTGCGGTCAATAATTTCAAGATCCTGAACCCTCCCTTCTTCGATGGTAGCGAGGATGCTATTGCTGCAGATGCCTGGCTACAGGACATTGAAGTTATCTTAGAGGCAGCCAGGACTCCTGAAGCAGAGAAGGTGGCGGTGGTGCGCCTGCAGTTACTAGACCTAGCCCGCAGCTGGTGGGCTATGCAAGCAGCGAGTTTAGGTACGCCTGTCATGTGGGCGGTATTCAGTGATATGTTTCAGACCAAGTACTTTGACGCAGTGGCTAGATATGACCTACAGACCAGGTTTAGTAATCTCAGGCAGATGAACAGGACGGTCGACGGATATACGGTCGAGTTTTCAAGGTTGAGTCGGTTTGCTCCTACCTTGGTGGCAATCGAGCTAGACAGAGCACAGCGATTTCAGCAGGGGCTCCACTTGGAGATCATATTGGCAGTAGAGCAGTTCGAGCACAGAACTTTTGATGCCGTCTTGCGAGCAGCGAGGAGGCATGAGTACACTTCCCGAAGGA
Organism: Iris pallida; assembly: GCA_029216955.1. Lineage (NCBI taxonomy): Eukaryota > Viridiplantae > Streptophyta > Magnoliopsida > Asparagales > Iridaceae > Iris > Iris pallida. Next base: position 3,716,643 of record JANAVB010016797.1, on the reverse strand, counting down.
TAGCGGACCGGACCGGAGATCGAAAACAGTCTCACGACCAGATGAACCAATCCTCAGCACCGACCCCGACAGCTAGGGCCCTGACCATTGGAGCTACGAGGGCAGATTCGATTACCTTCTTACAGCATTCTGCCCTGACCTATCCTCAGCAGCAGAAGCAGAAGCGGCCTTTCGTAACGGGTTGTTCTCATTGCGAAAAGCAGGGGCATGTTGTTACTGAGTGCCACAGAGCACAGGGATTGTGCTTGGTTTGTGGTTTGCCGGACCACATGATGGGATCTTGTCCATTCAAAAATAGATCATCATCGGCAGTAACTAGTCCCTCGGTTATGGGACCAGCACCAGCACCAGCACCAGAATCAGCTCCAGTTCACCAACCACAGCAGCTCCCATTCCCGGGCCCATTGCCGTCTCAGGCCCAGGCCTTCCAGCAACAGAGGCCACAACAGTTCGCCCTGGCCCAAGCTCAGACTCAGAATCGGCAGAGAGGTATCTGTGTCCTATTGTCTTGCTTTCTACCGTCGTTATGCGGGACACATGTCATATTTCATATATCCTAATTACAACGGTATATCCCAGCCCGAGCCATGTCCTAGATCATTCAAAAATGGTTATTGGTACCAACCTTTTCGTATGAGGAGAGGCCCGTGTCCCTGTTTGACCAAAGAGAGAGACCTTAAGCGCAAGACTATCAGTTTAGTTCATGTTGCTTGAGTTCATCGCTCCTTGGGAGAGTCAAACGTGGGAGTGTGAGGATGATATACGATCACGTTATCCCAATCGATTTGGCTTGTGAGGTGTAATATCTTCCTTATGCCTTGCACTTTGATTCCTTGTTTGCATGTATGATTGTATGATTGATTGGTAGCATAGATTGCTTGCGATAGTATAAACTGTACCGACATCTCTAGCCTCTTGATTAAATTTCGAGGACGGAATTCTTTTAAGGTGGGTAGAGTTTTCACCCTCATTTCCCGTATTTTCTGTATTTCGTATTTATACTCGTATCTGGATTTTGGCATGTATTTTTATTTTTCTCAACTTGTGGAATTTCGGTATTTCTCGTATTTTGGGTTTTGTCATGGCTCAATTTTATTTGGATTGGGTTGGTTTGGTTTGGTTTAATGTGTATTGGAACACCTTAGCCTATACTCCCCCCTCAACACACCATATCCCACCCTCTTTAAAACTCTACCAACCTTTTCTCTCTCCTCATAAACCTCCATTAATTTCTTTTTTTCCTTCCTCAACACAACACTCTCCTCCTTCCTCTCCACAACACCAACCCATAGGCAAGTGCACCTTGCCACCACAGAAGAACCCCATTTTATTTGTCCATTTGCTAGTTTAGGACATGGTGATCAACATTAGAACTTGGTATTTTGTGATTTGGAGTCTCCATTGTTCTAGATCTAAGTTTTCCCTATTTTCAGTTTTGTATGGTTTTGATCTATTTAAGTTAGATTTTTATGGATTTTGATGTTTCCATGTGGAAGAGAGTTCAATTCCACCACAGATGGAACCTTGGAAATCTGGATTTGGAGTTCGGATGACCAAGTTATGAACTTTTGAAGCTTTGGGTTTAACTATGGAGTTCTTTCTGGTTTGGAGAAGACAGTGAGCAATGTGCAGAGCTTTTTAGCTTACGCCGCAGAGCTGCGCGCGCTCTTTAGCGCGCGTACGCAGACTTGAGTACGCTTCCTCTTGGAAGCGTGTCTCTTGCATACGCAGACTTGGGTACGCTTCCTGTTTGTCACTCTCCGTTCCCAGAATATGTATTTTTATACATGTACAACTCATGTGTATTTATTTAATATTTATCATGAATTATCTTGTATTTAAATTCCTTTAATTTCTTGTTAATCAATTAATCTGCTCTTTAAATTTTTATGTTAATTTATTTCTTGTAATTATATTTATGCAATTTTATTTCTGTACTTTAATTCCTGCTTTTATTCCCTGCTTTAGCTAGGCTTTGGGTTCGGGTTGGCTTTGGTTGGATCCCCATTGGACCCGGCCCAACTCCCACCTACCACCCCTTTTCTATTTAAAGCTTACATCTCTTTCTCTCTCCTCATAAACTCACATTCTCACCATTACTCCTCTTCTTCTTCTTCATTACTCTCTTCACCTACCAAACCGTAGGCAAGTACAACTTGCTCCCCATGAGAACCCATGTTTTTGTAGTTCATTTATCTTCCTCGCAAGATCCTAAGAAAGTTTAGAACTTGGCATTTTTCATTTCGAAGTCTTAATTTTTGTAGATCTAGAAATGAGTTATTTTCGGAGTTTGGTGGTTTTGATCTATCAAACTTCTTTGTTTTAAAGTTCTGATGGTTCCATGTTGTAGAGAAGTTTATTCTACCCAATTTTGACCTTTGTAAAGTTGGATTTGGACTTGTTTTGACCAAGTTATGGACTTTTGAAGCTTTGGGGTGCAACCATGGAGTTTTTGCTGTTTGGAGAAGACAGTGAGCAGTGTATGCTAGCTTTTTAGCTTGCGTCACTGAGCTGTACGCGCTCTTTAGCGCAGCGCAGTATGGAGTCCATACGCTACCTTTTTAGGTAGCGTGTGTCTTACATACACTACCTTTTGGAAGCGTATGTCGTATGGAGTTCATACGCTACCTTTTGGGAGCGTATGACTTGCATACGCTGACTTGAATGGTCAGGAGTCGTATGGAGTTCATATGCTACCTTTTGGGAGCGTATGACTTGCATACGCTGACTTGAATGGTCAGGAGTCGTATGGAGTCCATACGCTGCCTTTTGGGAGCGTATGACTTGCATACGCTTACTTGGATAGTGAGGAGTCGTATGGGGTTCATACGCTGCCTTTTTGGAGCGTATGTCTTGCATACGCTCACTTGGGTGACTAGGGGTCGTATGGAGTTCATACGCTAGCTTGACCTGAGCGTAGCATGACCTGAGCGTACGCTGACCTTGTGCGTACGCAGCTCCCTGGCGTGCGTGCTTTTGTGCGTACGTAGCTCCCTGGCGTGCGTGCTTTTGTGCGTACGTAGCTCCCTTGCGTACGTGCTTTTTGTGCGTACGCAGCTCCCTGGCGTGCGTGCTTTTGCGCGTACGCAGCTCCCTGGCGTGCGTGCTTTTGTGCATACGCAGCTCCCCTGCGTGCGTGCTCCTGTGCGTATGCTGCTCCCTGCGAGCGCGCCCTTGCACGTACGCTGCGTGACCCAGGCACCCTGACCCCCTTGCTTAACCCATTAGCTCTTGGAGTATTGGTTTTATTTCTCGACTTGGTTTCTCTTTTGTGGACTGGGTTTTCCTGAGATCTGTTCAACACAGCACGACTATCTTGACTCGACATGGCCTAACACGGTTTTCAAGTAATTGTTTATGACTAGTACGATTCTCAGGGTTTTCTGTGGATTATGATTTTGGTATTCTCTGATCTCCTTGCTAGTGACCCAGTGAGGTACACACCTAACTTGTAACTTGTAATTAATCCTTGTAACTTGATAACTTGATAGTGGCCCGTGGCGGCGCACTCCTGACTTGTAGTATGACTTGATAACTCAACGCTGTTGCGACGGCTAACTTGACATGCTAAGTGAATTCTTGACACCGTGGGTGATTGTATTGAATGTGCTTGTGTAAGCAACCAGTCTTGTCTCGCATCATGTCTAGGACATGAATCCCTGGTTTCCCGCGGTCAGGGATTCATACTAAATCTGGCTAGGTTAATGACTAGATGGATCAAATAGTTCATGGAGAAATCCCCTGTTACCTGTTGCCCCTTTGGTCCCGGCCTTATATATATATACATGGGATTTGTTGCTATCCGTTGAGATGAGCGCACTTCCAGCCCGCCGCCGAGTGTGGTACCTTAGGACACATGTATCTTACTACAGTGTGTCTGCTATATCCTGCTATCTTTTCCTTTTCTTGCTGGGTTCACTCAGGTAGTAACAAACAGGTAACCGGACTTAGAATTCTCATTGCATCTTGCTAGTAACTAGGCCTGTGATAACCCTAATAAGTTAATATAGTAAGCCGTATTATCTGTTTGGCCGTGATTGATTGAATGAGGTATAACCAGTCTAGCCATGTCTTGATCCAGTACAAGATTGCTTCCTGTCTTGATTTCTTACATTATTATTTTGCCGATAAATGGTGGAAGAATCCAAGTTCCGTTCAGACGAAGGATTACAACCCCGGTCCTTGTTTGGTTTACGGGTTGTAACCTGGTTATCTGAATAGTCCCATGGCTATCTCATCGTATATCTCCTGTTATGTTTTTCCTTAATTCCTGTCTTTATTACCTTATTATTATTGTGCTAATTGCTGGCTTTTGTTCTTATTTCGTGGCCTCCTTTGTGGCACTTGCTCTTTCTGGGGTCTGACCCAGCTGGTTTTGTATGGCCAGATACCGGAGCAGCAGCAAAGGATCTACCTGCTTTCCAGCCAGATGGTGACCACTAGAGGGAATCCTGGCAACGAGTAGATTTCTTTTGTTCTCCCACTGTAATTGTACATTATTCTTTTGAGGCATTTAGCCGACGAGCACCTGTTAGCTCGATGCACTTTACTTTCTGTCTGCCTACGGGCTGTAAACATGATTGGCAACTCGAGGTTGATCATGTATGACTTAACTCTTGCTAGCCCTTACATTTTGTACGACTAGCTTCATGATCATCTGGATATGTAATGTTTGGGACGCCTTACAATTGTATATTTGGTGATCTGATATCTTGTTACTATCATTACTTGTTGAGATTGGGACATTAGGCTTGATATTGACCCTAAGAGACTGATGGCTTGTAGATAAACCCTCATATTTCTAGACAGCCGTGACCGTATAGTGAGATGGATTCCATTTCATTATACGTAGCTGGCAATGTCCGCCCCCGCTCTCCAGTATTCTGGTTCTGGGACGTGACATTCCAATATCCAGCTTCAGGTCGTACCGCCTTCACCTGCTCCCAGCTCGATAGAAGACTTGGTCGAGATGGTCAGAGACCTGCACGAGCATTTTGAGGCCCGAAGTAGACAGGAGGATCGCCAGAAGATGAGACTCCCGCAACCTTACCCCTGCGAATGGAACAAAGTGGTATATCCTCCCAAGTATAAACCGAAAACACTGATACCATACAACGGGAAGGATTCTCCTCGCCGGTACCTGACCTACTTTCAGTCTCAAATAGGGCATCTTCCAAAAGAAGACGCCTTACTTACGAGCCTGTTTGTCGGGGCTTTGAAAGGGATTCGCCTACGACTGGTGCGGCAGTCTCCCTGACAACCCCATATCATCCTTCGATGACTTGACACGCCTCTTCCTTGATCGATTCTACGGTGGAAGGAGAGACATGACCATGTCGTCTCTCATAGAAGTGCGGAAGACTGAGAATGAGACCGTTCGAGTCTTCATAGCATTTCCGACACGCATGTCTAAAGTTGCCGCGGGGCATGCCAGAACATGCACTCGTCGGAACATACAACACGAACATGGTCCCTACAATCAAGCTCTGGCTCAACTCCACTCTCCCGCCTGATAGGTGCGCATTGATCATTGAAGCAGAAACTGCTGAAAAGAAGGCACATAATGCTCGCCTTCTGGGGTTTAACTTCCCCACCTTCGACGATAATGGAAAACGGCCTGCAACCAGCAGTAGCAACCGTGAAGCGGAAGGGAAGCAGGCATTGACTGTCAATGCGTCTAACAGCTTACAGGGTCATGTCCAGAGGCCTCCTACTGTACCACGATCGAAGATGGTCTACTCCTTCCACGATGATGATACCTTACAACTCTTCGAGATACTGAAGTAGGATAACAAAATCAAGTTGCCTGATCCCAAGTATCCTAACAAAGTAGACAGAATCGGTGACCCGAGGTACTGCCACTACCATCGGTTCGTTGGACACATAACTAAAGACTGCTGCATCCTCAAAGACTACATACAGCGCATGATCAATACGAATGTTATCTCAGTCAACTACGAGGAGAAGACAGTCTCGGCCAACATGGTGTCGCTCTAATTCGGCACTTTACCGCCTACCATAGCTCAAGATGGCGTCGTCCCCATCCCAAAGACGACAAAGTAGTCAACCTTCCACCAACCTGCGACAACATGGGTGGGATGACACCACTCACAACATCCAAGGGAGAGATCATGTTGGTTCACCCGGATCTCGTTCCAGAGCTAACTCAACCGGGGGTACCCCTACCTCCAAAAGCAACGACAAGAAGACCAAGTCTTGCCGAATGGTGACTTCCTCCCTTGAGGAAGCACTGCCCGTACAAACGTGTTCATAGCAGAATGCCCAGCCTGAGGAGGCCCCGTCCGAAGTGACACCTCCTATCATCACCACAGCTGTCCAAGGAAAAGATTCATTCCAACCTCCTGCAGTTGATAAACAAAAACAGAAGGAGGCCCGCTTCGACATGACTCTTCGAACAGACAACACTCCGGGGTTAGCCAAGTCCCACAACTTCGACATACTAGTACAACTCGCCAGTACTCCAGTACGAATTTCCCTGTTCGAGCTTCTCCGCATATCCAAAGATACTCGGGAGGCCCTTTGTGAAGCCCTGAAGGACGTCGAGTCTTTCATCAGTCAGGTCAAGCAGCCTGACAATGATCCTACAGTATGTCTATACTGCCACAATGTGGGGGAGATCATTCCGAATATCACATTCACTAAACAGGATATGTTGCTCAAGAACAACAGGCACAACAAACCCATGTATTATATAGAGTATGTCGTGCCATCAAGGTGGATCGAATGCAGATCGACCCTGGGCCTTCTCTCAGCGTCATCCCTCGAACTCTACTCCAGACGTTGGGGATCCCGATGCATCACCTAACAGCATCTTATGTAATGACCCGCTCCGCCTTAGCCGAACGCCGATTCAAACGGCAAGTGCAACGACTCAAACGAGCCGTCGACCCGAAGAATTGGCATCGACCTGATGAAGAATCGATACAAGGCTTACATTGGCCCGTCAAAGATGAATCCAGACTTAGACTTTCAAAGGCGCGCTCGGAGTATCGCTCAGCCGATGCGAACATCGCTAAGGTGGGTGGCTCCGATGAACCCGTCTTTGCTTAGCCTAGACATATAACAATACGGACACTATAGCTAGAATCGCTAGGCGATAACACCGAGCATGCTAGTAAAGGACTCAACGTACCTAGCTAAGGGAATAATCCCATCTTGTATGCTTGTATAGAATATAAGAAAGAACATAGAAAATGTGAGAACTCTCGTACCGCGCTCCACGTTCGTGCTAAGGCACAAGCTTACGTTCAAGTCCCTTATGCGTTCAACAATGAAACAATGAATGGTTTACAACAATGAAATGGAAAGGCTATCAACATAGTCGTTCCGAGTAGAGTATAGCAACATTGAAAGACTATGGGACCGAAGGGTCGCCAAGGCGACTCCTGTACTGGGAGTTGCATAATGTATGTATGAATGAATAAGTGAATGATTGAATCAACGAATGAATGAATGAATATGTGAATGAATCAATGAACAAACGAACAAGTAAAAGAAGGAAAGAAAGGAAAGAATAAATGAAAGATTAGAAAGGAAAGAATGCTTAGCGACAGGTGTGACGGACACGTGCAACGGGGCTCGCTACCCGCGCTGCACGGACGCCAACCTGGTCGATAACGCAATATGACTAAGGGTTAGCCTATAGCTCAAAGACAGCCGTTAAATTAAAAATGACAATAAAATACGAAATGGTCGTGGACGGCTCGTGCACGAGTGAAAAGGGATTCCAAGGGCAACGAACGACATTTTCGTGGCCGGCCTAGGCGGAATCATGGCCTACGGGCGGACAGGTGTGCGGGCTTGGGCACATAACCAAAAGTAGTCTAAAGTTAACTGAATGAAGCGCCTTATGAATAGGCTTGAAATGTAATCGCACCAAATGATACGGAGTACTTCGTGCTAATGAATTTGAAAACACGCCTACGATGCGTTAGAATCTAAGGCAGGAACACGTTCTTGGTACTGAATGTTTATGTGAATCGTGTTAAGTTGAAATATATAAATTGTTGACTAACTTGGTTTACATTGAACAGGAAAGGACGGACGGTAAGTATGGATAAGTTATGCATGTATTTCCATGCGACACTTAAAATTGGCAACACGAGATAGGCTATAAAATATGTCATAAAATTGATCCTAAGGCAAGATTAGAAAGACAATGTATGATAGAGATGCACAAAAGTAAACAGAACGTGTTTGGTAATGATAGCATTGCGGGCGAGCTAGCCTCCCCACTAGTGCATAACAATGTACTGATAACCCTACAGTCTGCTTGCAGGAAGCAAGAAACGTCGGCGGGTACGGAGCTTTTCTCGAACGTGCTAAGGCGCGGAGCTATCTCTGGAGCCTTGGAGCGTTGCAAGGAGCTGGAGCACCATATACTGGACATAATATATCGAAATATCACCATGAATCATTCTATCTTGTAAGCCACTTGGCATGCCTTTTATGTTTCAGAGAGAGAGAGCCTGAGAGATTTGTAAACTCGACCTAGCGCCGCTTGTAAACGTCTTGAATATCAATAAAGAGTTTGAAATCTCTTCAATTTGTGTTCATTTACTTTCCGCTGCAATGGGGACACTATGTGCGACTCTGTGGCCTAGCTCAAATTGGTCGTTTTTGGACTTGGCCTTGCACGGGCGCAACCTAGGCCCGTGCGGCATCACGCCTTAGCAAGGACGATCGCTCCTGCAGGAGCGAGGCATGACAGATTAGTATCAGAGCACGGCTTCACGTCCATGGACTTTATTTCGATTTTCTCAATTTTGAAACCTCGTTTTGAGACAAAAGAAGTATACGCCCTCTCTCGTTGTGCCTTGGGATGTTCCATACAATAAGTCTAATATTTTCAAAAGCTCGTACAATTACTCGGTTGAACGGGATCGATAGGCGAAGGCCTTTGTGCTAAACCATGAAGTACTTAAGTTGGAAGGAACCGATGCTAAGAGTTAGCAAACACAAGACGTGCTTGAATAACCTTATGCTGACAATAGAGAACGAGTACACGAGACCGAAGTATAGTTCGAACGGAATGGTTATGCACGCAGCCTTTTAGCTAAGTTGTACCGAGTATCGCGCACCTAGACCTTCTGGTGCGAACGAGTTTGCGAGCGAGATCGACTATCGCTCGGACGAGAATAAGTGAGACTTAGAATGTATGTTGATAGAGACGCTATTTGGCCAACGCCAAAACGAACGCAAGAATGATTCTTAGACTTTGAGGAATGGGCGAACGTGCGATTAAACACATCGATTGGGAATCGAATGATCTTTTGAGGATTTGTAGAATGACTTGACCCTGAGTGGTGTATGTGATAGCTTCGAAGAAGGAAAAGAACGAGTGTCGATGACTAGTCGAATGGCTCGAACCCTGAGTGGTGTATGGACGTTATAGAAATTGTTCGAGCGAGACTAAAGGATTTATGAATAGAACGAGTACGTCGGCAAGCGATGATATCGCGCAAGCCTTAGAATGAGTAACGCTTAGTTGGTTTCGACTTCGAGAGTCTCAAACGAGATATCTTTTGGATGAATTAAGAATGCGTAGTACGAATCATGAAACGAATGGAGGTCTTGGTCGAGGAAACATAGAAGATCGTGCGTGCGATTTTGAATTTAGTTAAATGGATTAAAACTTGAGTTAAGGTGAATTACTCATGGACGAGATCAGGAATAGCACGGTCGGAAGATAGCGTGCATAGAAAACATTGATTTGAAGATACGAGAATGACTAAGGAATTGAAATTGATGTTGCTCGATGAAGAGTTAGCACGCGACAATGTGAATTGTGGAAATTAAGTTGCACGACTTGGAATTCGTTGCAAAAGGAAGATTGTCAGGTTATGTACATCATCGATGGTATTGAGGCGTATCAAAGATCGATGTACGATAACTCGAGGGTACTCTGATTCGATGAACGATGATCGTGTTGGAAGTTATTGTTTTGAAGGATGCTATATTGGAAATGAATGTTTGGAATGAGGAAGGAAAGTGGCTTGATTGTTCGGTGATAACCACAACGACCACGATCTTGTCTTGTGCGAGCGCAACTCCAGCCTCGCATATGCGTCACGTCGGACTTCGGACGACCGTTCCGTGTGAGCGTTGGCATGGTGATTCATGTCCAGCGGGAATGATCAAACTCGAAATACCTTGACATGGCAATTCTGATTGCTTCGACTTGTGGTTTGAAGCGAAGATAAATTCGAGGATTGTTAGGACTTGCGATTGAAGAATAAGAAAACTTGAGGATTGAGTAGACCCATTTCGCGTATCGAAAACGAGTAAGTCTAGATTCAACGCAAGAGTTACATCCCAATAAGGACGATTATTCCGCGGGAACGTTGACGTGGTGATTCATGTCCGTCGTAGATAATCAGACTTGCATGAGATCGGGGCGTGACATATTGCAGGGCTAGACGACCTTGTGATCGACTACGTGAATTGGATAGGATGGATAGGTGGATTATATCAAACACACTTGAAGAGATGGACTACGATAATTGCTAGTGTGGACATACGATGTTGACATGTCGAGGATTCGGTTAAGGACAACCTATCATAGGATGACTTTCCTAAACGAAGATTGGACTTGAAGCGGAGAATGTGTTGATGCGAATAGGGTGAATGCTGCTTGATGTTTAAAAATTTGAGTGAAACGAACTTGGGTAGAAACTCCCGTACAAGCGAACAAACGGTTTGACCATAGGAATTGGGGCGAGCGTCGTGCAACGGCCTTGCACGATGAGCAACGGACTTGACGTGTAACTATGACCTTGTGAGCTGACCTAGCGGATAAGCAGGCGACCCTATGCCGAGTGATTGAACCTGTACGATGGCATTTACAGTATCGTCTGGACGGACGATAGACTTGGGGCAACAAGACTTAGAGTAGGACGGGGAACTGGGAGTGTGCGTGAACGACGACAAGATTGGCCCCAAATGAAGGAAAATATAGGAATGGATGATGCGCAAGTAAAGTTGGAACAACGAATTGAATTATTGATTGGAAGACGTACTCGATGATAGTACGATACTTAGTCTCGAATAGGACGGAAATTACTTAGACTTGGTCGACCCCGCTAAGAAGAAATTATACTGATTTCGTGGACAAGAACGCTTGAGTAGCTAATCGGATCATCTCGATGACCGAGATAAACGATAGTGAGATGCACACGAGTTCGATTTTAAAATCGAAGTTAGCAAAACGATCGACAAATCAAAACTATCACGAGTAGCTTGTCCGACTTTGTTAATCGCTAAGCCTGGTTGAAATGTACGTATTCGGTGGACCCCTTGAATATGTGCACAATCCCCACGTAGCGATATGATGAAGTCGAATGCAACTACAAGTGGGTGTTGAGATGCGCATGAACGACAATTGAATAAGTACCATCAAGTCTAAAATGAATGGACAGTCATTCCATAAAATTTACCAAACGCATGCAACATAAAACTTGAAAGGATAACCGAGCATAATTCGATGCCATCGAAGATAGAGCCGTTCGATAGAAATAGTATGATGACCTGCACTCAGGAAGTCTCGAGGACGAGACTTATTTTGAGTGGTGTATTATGTAATGACCCGCTCCGCCTTAGCCGAACGCCGATTCAAACGGCAAGTGCAACGACTCAAACGAGCCGTCGACCTGAAGAGTTGGCATCGACCTGATGAAGAATCGATGCAAGGCTTGCATTGGCCCGTCAAAGATGAATCCAAACTTAGACTTTCAAATACGCGCTCAGAGTATCGCTCGGCCGATGCGAACATCGCTAAGGTGGGTGGCTCCGATGAACCCGTCTTTGCTTAGCCTAGACACATAACAATACAGACACTATAGCTAGAATCGCTAGGCGATAACACCGAGCATGCTAATAAAGGACTCAACGCACCTAGCTAAGGGAATAATCCTATCTTGTATGCTTGTATAGAATATGGAAAAGAAAATAGAAAATGTGAGAACTCTCGCACCGAGCTCCACGCTCGTGCTAAGGCACAAGCTTACGTTCAAGTCCCTTATGCATTCAATAATGAAACAATGAATGGTTTACAACAATAAAATGGAAAGGCTATCAACATAGTCGTTCCGAGTAGAGTATAGCAACATTGAAAGACTATGGGACCGAAGGGTCGCCAAGGCAACTCCTGCACTGGAAGTTGCATAATGTATGAATGAAAGAATGAATGAATAAGTGAATGAATGAATCAACGAATGAATGAATGAATGAATATGTGAATGAATCAATGAACAAATGAACAAGTAAAAGAAGGAAAGAAAGGAAAGAATAAATGAAAGATTAGAAAGGAAAGAATGCTTAGCGACAGGTGTGACGGACACGTGCAACGGGGCTCGCTACCCGCGCTGTACGGATGCCAACCTGGTCGATAACGCATTATGGCTAAGGGTTAGCCTATGGCTCAAAGACATCCGTTAAGTTAAAAATGACAATACAACACGAAATGGTCGTAGACGGCTCGTGCACGAGTGAAAAGGGATTCCAAGGGCAACGAACGACATTTTCGTAGTCGGCTTAGGCGGAATCATGGCCTACGGGCGGACAGGTGTACGGGCTTGGGCACATAACCAAACATAGGGCCGGTTATTCAATAGTCTATCAAGGTGTACCAGCCATCGCGCTTGATAGATGAGAATGCTATAGGGGAAAATGTCCAAAATGGCTGACATACCAGCGACCGGTGCATATAGATTTAGGTGGGCTTTGCTGGTGGCAATCCACGTGCAAGTCCTTGCATTAAAATCAAAGTAGTCTAAAGTTAACTGAATGAAGCGCCTTATGAATAGGCTTGAAATGTAATCGCACCAAATGATAAGGAGTACTTCGTGCTAATGAATTTGAAAATACGCCTACGACGCGTTAGAATCTAAGGCAGGAGCACGTTCTTGGCACTGAATGTTTACGTGAATTATGTTAAGTTAAAATATATGAATTGTTGACTAACTTGGTTTACATTGAACAGGGAAGGCCGGACGGTAAGTATGGGTAAGTTATGCATGTATTTCCATGCGATACTTGAAATTGGCAATACGAGATAGGCTATGAAATATGCCATGAAATTGATTCTAAGGCAAGATTAGAAAGACAATGAATGATAGAGATGCACAAAAGTAAACAGAACGTGTTTGGTAATGATAGCATTGCGGGCGAGCTAGCCTCTCCACCAGTGCATAACAATGTACTGATAACCCCACAGTCTGTTTACAGGAAGCAGGAAACGTCGGCGGGTGCGGAGCTTTCTTCGAACGTGCTAAGGCGCGGAGCTATCTCTGGAGCCTTGGAGCGTTGCAAGAAGCTGGAGCACCGTATACTGGACATAATGTATCGAAACATCGCCATGAATCATTCCATCTTGTAAGCCACTTGGCACGCTTTTTATGTTTCAGAGAGAGAGAGCCTGAGAGATTTGTAAACTCGGCCTAGCGCCGCTTGTAAACTTCTTGAATATCAATAAAGAGTTTGAAATCGCTTCAATTTGTGTTCATTTACTTTCCGCTGCAATGGGGACACTCTGTGCGACTCTATGGCCTAGCTCAAATTGGCCGTTTCTGGACTTGGCCTTGCACGGGCGCAACCTAGGCCCGTGCGGCATCACGCCTTAGCGAGGATGATCGCTCATGCGGGAGCGGGGCGTGACATCTTACACTACCATCATTGGCTTCAATGCCAGTAAGATTGAGCCGCTGGGGAAGATCCACTTGAAGTGTCACATCGGCGATCTCCAGACCGAGGTGACTTGCTATATTGTGGATGCAGACATCAACTACAACATCCTATTGGGACGGTCGTGGATACATGAATACATGGTGGTGCCATCCACTCGCCATCAATATATGAAATACGTGTCCACCAGCGGCATCATCCGAACAGAGTTTGCTGATGTCAATCCCTTAAGAGGGATTGAAGCCTTCTTCACCAACGTTGATCTGTACAAATTAATTCATCTCGGAGATAAAGCCAATGATGCTAATAACGAGGCAGAAGATGAGGTTGAAGTTGACTTAAAGGCGAACATGATAATCAACACTCCCCTAAAAGTGCGACTTAAAGGGAGGTCACCTCAAACATCGGCCCCTGTGGTAGTCAAAATTTGCAGGAAGGTGCCAGCTTCTCCGGGCAGGACATCCAATAAAGCTCCGTTGAAGATACGCCTCAAAGTCAAGCCCCCTAAATTGGCAGCTCCTCTCGTAGCCAAGCTACGGGAAAAGGCTCCAGCTCCCGGCACACCAACTGGGGCTCCCCTCGAAGTGCGGCTCAAAGGCAAACCTTCTTAGTTGTTGGTACCTGTCAGGCCATAAGAGAAGACCTCGTCGTCCTTCTCAGCATAGTCCAGGAGCCAGCACGGGACAAGCTCCCAAAAAACTCTCCTGAACCTTCCAAGGCTGCTCCAGTTCTCACCGATGAAAAACTTGGAGAGTACATATCAGCTAATGTCAATGCTCCATCCCTCGATGATGTAATTCCTCGGGAAAAGATCCCGTATTTTATCAATAAGAGAGTGTCTTTCAATTATTCTGGTCTTCCATATTGGAATACCATGTACACTCTAGATAATGCTCTACAGTCATTGCAAACACAAATAACGACTGTGAGTCATATAAATTGAGTCATCCTGTACCAAGGAATCTGTTACATAGTCCTGCCTCGGAATAAGGACGAGAATCCTATTATCTTTGGCAAAGTCGAGCGTCACCAAGACCTCCCACCGATGGGGCCAGAACCCGACACCGGTAGAATACAAACCTATCGATACAACGATCGAGCCAAGTATCTCATCCAAAAGATAGGTTACAACTTAAAGGGCGACCAAGGTCTGAACTATTGCAAAGGTCAACGTCTTCCTCTACGACTTCCAGTGCCAAAAGGGAAGCCGCAAGATTACTATCACCGTACCCGACGGGGGGTAGCCTACATCACTCCTCCAACAACTCCAGAAGAATCAGATGTAGAGGATGTCATATATTCTCACTTATTTGAAACTTCAACTTAGGACTACGACACCAGCATTGGTTCAGTCTTCAGGAAGGTGCTGTCAGCCAAAATGACATCCATACACCCTTCAGAAGATAAATACGTCGATCAAACAGGAGAGTTCTTTGAAGAAGAACCCCGGGCTCAACGCCTAGGCGCACAATGGGAGTCTCGCTTTGAATTGCGAGAACACCCTACCGAAGAAAAAGTCGACCAGATCGACCTTGGGGATGGATCTTCATCCAAATCCATCTTCAGCAGCAAGAGCTTGGTGGAGGAGGACCGAGAATCCTTGATCCACCTGGTCAAAAAATATATTAACGTCTTCGCCTGGAGCTACGAAGACATGCCGGGACTCGACCCACATGTCGCAATGCACAAGCTTAACATCTTACCTGAAGCTAAGCCTGTTAAGCAGCAACAACGACGCTTTCGTCCTAACATCATGGACGCCATTGACAAAGAGATCGACAAGCTCTTGGATAGCGAGTTCATTCGTGAAGAAAACACCCCAACTAGGTAGCCAACATCGTTTCCGTTACAAAAAAAATAGGAAGATTCTAGTCTGCATTAATTTTTGGGACCTCAACTCTGTATGCCCAAAGGATGAGTTCCTACTCCCGATCACCGATGTAATGATCGATAACACATGTGGCTTCGAGCATATGTCCTTCATGGATGGCTACTCAGGCTCCAATCAGATCAAGATGTTCCCAAACTATAAGAAGCACACGTTGTTCAGAACTCCAAAGGGGGTTTACTGCTACATAGTAATGCCCTTTGTCTTGAAGAATACAGGTGCCACATACCAACGAGCTATGAGTACCATTTTCCGTCAATACCCTCGCAAGACAGTCGAGTGCTATGTTGATGATATCACTGTCAGGTGCCGTCTTAGGGACGATCACCTACGAGACCTGAAGACGGTCTTCGACCTCATGCGGGCGCATCAACTTAAAATGAACCCCGCTAAATCCTTCATTGGGGTTTCTAGTAGAAAGTTCTTGGACTTCATCATCACTGTGAAAGGCATTCATATCGATCCTGAGAAGACTAAAGCCATCCTTGATATGGACCCTCCGAAGAACCTCAGAGAACTTTGAGGCCTACAAGGACGACTCGCCTACATCCGAAGGTTTATCGCAAACCTTTTTGGAAAATGTCAACCCTTCACCAAGCTTATGAAGAAGGGAGTTTCTTACATCTGGACGAAAGAATGTCAGAAAGCTTTCAACGACATCAAAGCTTATCTGACAAGTCCCCCGGTCCTGGTGGCACCCGTCGCAGGCAAACCATTCTTGCTCTATGTTCGTGCAATGGACCATTCCCTTGGCGCTTTATTGACCCAGAACAACGAAGCAGGCCATCTACTACCTCAGTAGGATGATGGTCGGGGCCGAACACCGGTACAACCCTATGGAAAAAGAATGTCTAGCCCTGGTATTCGCTATCCAGAAGACTCGCCACTATGTCTCGGGACAGACGATCCATGTCATCTCCCGAGTCAATCTACTCAGAATTCTCATGACAAAACTGGGACCGCTAAACTCTCGATTGGCTATGTAGGCAATATTATTGACACCATATGACATGGTATTCGTACCATAAAAGGCTGTCATGGGACAAGCATTGGCCGACTACCTAGTTCTAGGCTCTATGAAGGTATTCCCGATGAGGTGCAAGAAGCAAACATTACCGAAGAAAGCGCAGTCTGGCGAATGTTCTTCGATGGTGCTTCCAGAATAGGCCCTAAAGGAGAAATTATCGCAGGAGTGGGGGTGGACTTAATTTCTTCCGACAAACTGGTCATCCAACGTGCCTATTCTCTGTCAGAGTCGTGCTCCAATAATGTTGCGGAGTACAAGGCCCTCATCATGGGGCTTCAGTTAGTAAGACAGCTGGGGGTGGACTACCTTCAATCTTACGACGACTCAAAGCTTGTCGTCAATCAAATTCGGGGACAATATGAGGTCTGCCATGAAGACCTCATCCCCTATCACAAAGCAGCGTTGGACGTCATCTCAACCTTCGAAGAATCCTTTATAGAGCATGTTCTTCAGCTGCAAAACTTAGAAGCTGATGCTCAGGCCGGCCTCGCAGCCTCATTGGCTGTACCCTCGGGACTCAACACTTCATTATGGTGACCGGTTAGGACTTGGCTTGCCCTAAAAATAATCTGTGCATGCGGACAACTCATGCCATGTCCACGGACCCTGGCATCAACGTCAGAGACTGGAAGTACCCATTCATCGAATTTGCTGTCTTCGAAATCCTTCTGGAAGACCCGAAGGAGGCCTTCTCAGTCAGAAGGCGCTCCCTCCAGTTTTATTACGATACATCCTCCAAAATACTGTACTGGCGCTCCTACGATAGACTTCTCCTCTGATGTCTGTCTAACGAAGAAGCCGCCGAAGCCCTTCGAAAAGCTCATGATGGAACGTGCGAAGCTCATCAACCAGGTCTTAAGCTACAGGACCGACTCTAACGTATGGGCTATTACTGGCCCACCATGATGGTCGATGCTGTCAAGTCTGCAAAGAAGTGTCAGACTTGTCAGCTGCACGTTGACTTCATCCACAGACGGTCGGACCCTCTACACCCGACGGTTGCCTCTTGGCCATTTGAAGCCTGGGGCATGGATATAGTGGGGCCTATCACTCCTCCTTCGTCAAGGGGACACCGCTTTATCCTGGCAATCACTGACTATTTCTCTAAATAGGCGGAAGCACTACCTCTCACAGAGGTGAAAAGAGGTAAAAAGCTCAAAAGTGATCAGCTTGATCAAGCATCACGTCATCTACAATTTTAGGTTACCTCTAAGGATTATCCACGACAATGGCCCGTAATTCATCATCCACGTGTTCAGTAGGTTCTGCGGCAAGAACCGTATTCAGAACGTGGCATCAACCGCTTACAATCCGACAGCGAATGGATTGGCTGAAGCTTTTAATAAGACCATCATCAAGCTACTCAAAATATTCGTGTCATCCAATAAGCGCGACTGGAATGAGAAGCTCGACGAAAGCCTTTGGGCCTATCGTACAACGGTACGGACCCCGACGGGCAACACACCATTCTTTTTGGTTTACGGAAGCAAAGCAGTGCTACCTCTGGAGATTCAAATACCATCCCTACGGGTGGCGATCACAAATCAGTTAACGGAAGAGGACAATCAACGTCGTCGTCTACAAGAGTTGGAAGCGCTGGACGAAAAATGCCTCTTGGCTCAACAGCGCATCAAACTTTATCAAGCCCGTATATCACATGCTTTCAACAAAAGAGTCCGACATAGGACTTTCCAAGTGGGCGACCTGGTTCTGGCAGTCAGGAGACCGATGGTGATGACTCACAAAATATCGAAAAAGTTCGAACCCAAATGGGAAGGACCCTTCATCATAGAGACGATATACTCAAACGGTGCTTATCGTCTCGCTCAAGCTAATGGGGACTTGTTCATGATGCACATCAACGGCAAGTTCCCAAAAAAGTACTATTCTTGACCTCCGTCGAGAACGTACTGTCTCTCCCCAGAGAGAGGATTGGTGAACTTGACCAAACTAAGTTCACACCCCTTCTTTGACAAATTATATGCTTCTGTAACCCAGCTGTTTTGTTGCATTCTATCCCCAGTAGAAGACCACTTCCATATTACCTCTGAGTTGCTTCTCTACACCCCATCAAGCAGGATCATGTACCGTGTAAGATCATGCTTAAGGCAATGTTTACCACGTCCACATCACATCTGAGTAAACATTTCGTACAACAATCCCTGTGTTGTTGCACCATAGAACATCCACGACACTACAAAAAAGTGGCCTTTTGGGACAACCAAAAACCATTTTTAAAAGAACTTTTATCGTCCTAAATATTATTTGGGATGGAAGTTGGGACGGATTCAAACGGTACTATTAGGGTGGCGTGGCAAAAGCTTATGGGACAGATTTTGCCGTCCTAATTATTGTTAAATGACGGATTGGAACCGTCATAATAATTTAGGATAATAGTCACGAAAGAATATAATTTACTTTTAGGACAGTTACAAAATTGTCCCAAAAACTTATAACAACTGTCCAATTATTTTAAAATTATTGTTTCCTTGTTCTGCATATAGAATGTACAATTAAAAGACATATATAACAAAAACAATATATAACTAACTATTTAAGTTCAAAAAATATTGTAAACTCTAAAGTACATCAACAAAGATTAATTTTATTAAATGTTATATCCCATCGTTTACAAAATAAACTCAAAGCGCTTTATATTATTGGACGTCTTCCCATCATTTACAAAAATGAACTCAAAATGCTTTACATTATTAAGTGTTCATCTACCATCATTTACAAAATAAATCTAAAATTGTTTACATTATTAAGCATAATTTGCAATCATTTAAAAAATGAACCCAAAATGCTTTTTCTTTAAGAAAATCTTCCATCATTTATAAAATCAGTCCAAACTCTTTTGAAGGACCTGCAAATAAAAAAATAACTAGTTAACAAATGACCATATTGTTTGCCATTAAAATTGTTTGATTGAAAACTTTAATACAAACAGAACCGTGTTACAATATAGGACTTGGATGTAGTCCTAGGAGTACACTTTTGTTTAATCTGGGTTCCTAGTGCCAATGGAGCGAGTGGTAATGCGTTGACTCCGTTGACGGGCTGACGACGGTTATCGGTTCTCTGAAGGTGTAGATTGCTCTGGATGCTGGAGCTTGCTGAGAGGAGGAAGACGTTGAATGTCTGTATCTGCCTCTCGGGTGGTATCTTTGTTCGTATCTGTCTGTTTCTGTCCGTCAGAAGGAAATGATCCCCTCTATTTATAGCTGGGCAGGTTGGCTGCTCATGCGCGCATGTGTATGATGCGCCGGTGCGTGGGGACGCCACGTAGAGATTGCTGATGGAGGCACATGGATGATGCGCCCTACTCGAGGGGTTGAATTCTTCATACTGCTGTTGTGAGCCGGCACGTAGCAGAGGAGAAGATCTTTCTGTTGCTGAAATCTTGGATGAGTTGAGTCAAAGGACACGTGTCATCGACCCATGGCTCAAAGATCTCGGATTTGATGGGAGGGAATGATTTGGTGGGATGCACCTTGGATTGGGCGCATGATGAAATTTTGGCTCGTGACCTTTAGGAGTCTCGAACCGTTCTGGGCGCATGGCTTTTGAGGCGCATGCGAGCGACTTTCCTTCTGTCTTTCGGGATCAGAGATCAGTCTGGGGCGCATGGCTTTTGAGGGGCATGCAAAGCTTCAACTGGAGACTCCTCTTCTGTCTTTAGGGATCAGAGAAGGGTCTGAGGCGCATGGCTTTTGAGGCACATACAGGTTTGGGTGCATGGCTGTGGAGGCGCATGCGGGCGGTTGAGTGGCCACGTGGCTGTAGCCGTCGAATTAAAGTCATGATGTTGCTGACGTTGTGGACGCTTCGTTTTCTGCAAAAGCTGTTAATCGTTCAGGCTTGGGGAGGCGTACTGCCAACTCTGTCAGTTCAGCATTTAATGTTGGTGACATTCGATGGACAGCTGAGTGGGCGCGTTGGTTGACGTTCCACTAGGTGTATAGGGACGTATGGGGGTGCATCCTCTGTGATGCGCTCGGTACAGGGCGCATCTGTGGGAGGCGCTTGGTGTTTGAAGGGGTGTGATGCGCTGTCTAGCCGACGCATCTGACACGTCTTTAATGATGCGGCTGTTTCGCTTCTCGAGTGCCTTTAAATAGTCGTTTGGCTAAAGTCGAGGCGTCCGGTTCATCCATTTAATGTGAGTTCATTGCACGAAATTCGGAGAGCCATCCACTTGGCGTATGGGTTTGATCTGCCCGGCCTATAAATAGTGGCATGGAGAGAAGGTTGGCCTCTCATTCTCTCACGTCTTTCCAACATGAACTCGGGTTCTCGGGTGCATTCTGTTGACGAAGTGCTCCCGAGGGTAAAAATGAGACGCCATGTCGTCGTTAATGCTCCTGAAGGTGACTGTTACATCCAAAAGACGGAGTCGAGGGCTTCCGAGGCGGGCGGAAGGTGCCTGTTGCATCCAAAGATAGGGATGCTCGGGCCTCGTCTCCGTTGTTCCGGAAGAGCCGTAGATCGGAATGGCGGTACTAGGCTCTTTCTTTCTTCAAAGTGGGTGTCGCCCACTCGGGTTGTGTTGAAAGCTGCTCCTTTAGCCGTATTTCGATTACGGTCTTCCTTGGTCTTTGGAGGCTCTTCCGAAGCCTCCTCTGGCCACAGATTTGCGGTGCTCTTCTCTTCCTTGGTTCCAGCCAGAGGGTTAAATGCTTTGTTTAGTCGAAGCACTTATCAGGTGAGCCTGGCTGGAAGAGCGGCACATAACTGGGCTGCTGAAGGGATGCACATAACTAAGCTGGATGCACATAACTGAGCTGCTGAAGAGATGGTGGGATGCACCTGAATGGAGGCGCATGGTATCCGCTACGCCTATCTGGTGGCGCATGGTGACTGCTGCGCCTAACTGGCGGTGCATGGTGACTGCTGCGCTTATCTGGAGGCGCATGGTGGCCGCTGGTTGTAGACTTAGGATCTTTCCTTTGTAGAAATTCTCCTTTGTACAACCTTTTCTAGACATGTAATAGACTTTTGTATATAAATAAAAAGTCCTTCTTCCAATGTCTATACTTATTGACTTTGCTGTGAAGTGTTCTGTCCGAGTTCTGGCGCATGTAGTGTCTGGCGCATGGGCTTTCTGGTTGTGAAATTCCATGCTTCTACACATATATACATCAAGAATTTATGCAGAGTATATGAGAATACCATGAACCTGTGTGTACAATGTTTAGGTAGAAATTAAAAAACTTATGTATACAATTTATGGCAATGCATATGAGAATACCATGACCATACATATGTTGGCCCATTCCATGGTCACACCCGATTTTGATAATCAACATGCACTTAAGTCAATACACAAAATATACAAACTGCTGCTAATCATTTCAGGGTATATGAAATCAATATCAACGGACGTTGTATTGCATCAACAAGCATAGATATCATCAATCTGAAGATGAATTTTAATGGGATTTAGATGGAGTCATTTTACATTTTATTCTATATTTCAATTTTATTGAGTCTGGGACTTATATTATAAAATCGACTAGGTAATACTAGCTTAGGTTTATCCCAATCCATATTTCTAAATTGCCTACCCATTTCTATTTCATCCTTACAAAATGTCCAAGATTATTTTTTACAAACTGTTTTTTGACAAATATTTCAAAATTTCCAAAGACATAACTCACAACCGAGTTCGGCCCGAGTTCGGTCCGAACTCTGTCCGAGTTTGGTCAGTTTGAATTCAAATATCAGTTGCCTCCAAATCTGCATGCAACATTTATATGTGAAATATTTGCATCAGAACTCTGCCAGAACTCTTCCCGAGTTTGGTCCCAGAAAACACCTATAAAAGGAAGAGAGTTTTTCATTTAAAATCTCTCATTCATTCTTCATCTTCTTTTCTCTACTCACTAAGTGGTTTCAAATGTTCTAAAGCTTTCAAATCACACCTATACATCTCTTAGCCAAAAGCCAGTAATATTTACGTTGATTTAGAGTCTTTTGGTGTCCAAGAGTTGTAAAGAGGTCGTTCCAAGTTCAGCAACTATCTTTGTTATGGAGCCGGTCGTGCGCTCGTCAGCAAGCACAGTGTTGTGAAGTTGGTCGTGCACTTGTCACCAAGCACGGTATTGTAAGAGACTGCAAGATCTCATTTAGCTTGTGCCATAGTGGATTAACATCGAGCAAGAGTACTCGAGACTGGATTAGTCCTCTCAGAGAGATACCAGTATACATTGCTGTATCACTGAGTTTGATCTCTCTATCTCTTGCTGTATTTATTTACTCTCTCTTATTTACTGCCATAGTTATTACTTAATTTTTTAATTGGTGATTATTTTCTGCTGCACATGCACACACTCTATTCACCCCCTCTAGAGGTACTCAACGGTCCTACAATTGGTATCAGAGCAGGTTATATTCTAATATAACAAACCTCAGAGAGTATATATGGCAGCCGTAAAATCAATATTCAACGATGAAGGACAATCCACAAATAGACCCCCCCTTTTTGATGGAACAAATTATACCTATTGGAAAACACGAATGACTTTCTTCTTAAAGTCTCTTGACTTTGATCTTTGGTCTATAGTCATTGATGGTTATAAGAAACCTTCTTCCATAGTGATTGAAGGCTATCTTATAGACAAGCCTCATGACAAATACACAGAAGCTAAAAAAGCTAAGGCTAGTCTAGATGCTCGTGCCATCAATGCACTATTCTGTGCAATTGACAAAACGGAGTTCAACAGAGTTTCAATCTGCAAAACGTCTCACAAAATTTGGAAACTTCTTGAGGTAACTCATGAAGGTACTTTCCAAGTGAAGGAATCCAAAATTAGTAGACTAACACAGGAATATGAATCTTTCAAGATGAAACCCGGTGAGTCAATTACACAGATGTTCACATGTTTCCTTGATATAACTAATCCTTTGTAATCACTTGGTAAGGATTACAGCAATCATGAGAAGATCAGAAAAGTGTTGCAGGCTCTAACCAAGAACTGGAATCCAAAAGCTACAGCAATCATTGAAGGAAATGATCTCACTACTATGTCCTTGGAAACACTGATGGGCAAGCTCATGACCCATGAACTTGATTTGCAAGAATTTGAAGAAGCAACTCCAAAAGAAAAATCGATCGCCTTTAAAGCTCAAGCAAGAAAATCAACATGCAATGATTCTGATGAAGAATCATCAAGTGGTGATGAACAAGCTCTACTTGTGAAGAACTTCAGAAAATTCCTAAAGTTTGAGAAATCAAACAGAAGGAAGAGAGATATCCAAGAAAGCAACGAAGATGAAACCATTTACTTTGGATGCAAGAAGACAGGGCATATGAAAAAGGACTATCCAACCTCAAAGAAAAGCAGTCCATATGACAGATCAAGATCAAGCAGAAAAGCAACAACCAGTCGAAAGTATGCAAACACAAGCATCTGGCATGAAAGTGATGCCAGTGACACAAAGAAAGAAGACAGACCCTGCGGAAATGCCAATGTATGTCTTATGGCATTTGATAAGGTATCCTCAAACCCTCTATATGATGATTTTACTTTCGATGAACTAGAAAATACCTTTAGCGAATTACTTGAAGATCACAAAACTGTGCTTGACAAGTATAAGCAATCTCGAAAAGAGATTAAGGCATACACAACCGAGATAGCTAGACTATCCAATCTTATTGAAGATACTAAAGAGACGTCTACTACCGACAACACAGAAGAGATAGCCAATCTCAAGGTAGACTATCATGAGGCTATCCTCAAGATTGAAAAGAAAGAAAGAGATTATGTCAAGATGCAAGAATTATATGACATAGAGAAGAAGAAGCACTTAGTCACAGAACAAAGACTCTCAGATATGACTGCTAGATATGAGAGTCTGTTGTGATTTCTAAAAAGTTAGAAATCAAGTTAGGCAAACAGGCAATACCTGTGACACATCCTAAGTTTAGTCCTAATGCTAAGCATACACCTAAGAGGACTAAAAATAAGAAAGCACAGAAGAAACACGACTATCATCATGCTTTCACTTATAGGTTCTCCAAGAAACCAAATAAGCATGTAAACACAATTTTAACCACATCTGGTTCTAAACTAACTTGCACTTATTGTGGTACGCACGGACACATATCACAGTATTGCTTGGCAAGGAAACTTGTTGACAATTACACTTTATTCTGGGGACCTAAAACTAACCATAATGGACCTTTCAGTAAATAGGTACCAAAGGATTCATCTACTTGTCTTGTAGGTGGATCCTCAACCCTCTTATGCTAAAAATAAATAGATCTTCGATAGCGGATGTTCGCGGCACATGACTGGTGATGCATCTTTGTTTGTTACGCTATCGATGAAGAAAGAATTATACGTCTCCTTCGGAAATAGTTTGAGAGGTGATATTATTGGTAATGGTACTGTAGGTATTTCTCCTTATCCACTAATAAAGGATGTTTGTTTAGTAACAGAATTGAAACATAACCTACTAAGCATAAGTCATTTGGCCGATAATGGTTATGGTATCAATTTTGTGAAAGACAAATGTACCATATATGATATTTCATCTGGTGATCCTGTATATAAAGGGATTAGAGAAGACAACATTTATGTTTTCTTTTTGGAGATTACTAATAATACAGGTAGATGCCTAGTAGCTAATCTAGATGAAAGCTGGCTTTGGCACATGAGAAATATTTGCATGCAACGTTTATATGCGAAATATTTGCATTCAAATATCAGTTGCCTCTAAATCTGCATACAACATTTATATGCGAAATATTTGCATCAGAACTCTGCCAGAACTCTGCCCGAGTTTGGTCCCAGAAAACACCTATAAAAAGAAGAGAGTTTTTTATTTCAAATCACTCATTCATTCTTCATCTTCTCTTCTCTACTCACCAAGTATTTTCAAATGTTCTAAAGCTTTCAAGTCACACCTATACATCTCTTAGCCAAAAGCCAGTAATATCTATGTTGATTTAGAGTCTTTTGGTGTCCAAGAGTTGTAAAGAGGTCGTTCCAAGTTCAGCAACTATCCTTGTTGTGGAGCCGGTCGTGCGCTCGTCACCAAGCACGGTGTTGTGAAGTTGGTCGTGCACTTGTCACCAAGCACGATTTTGTAAGGGACTGCAAGCTCTCATTTAGCTTGTGCCATCGTGGATTAACATCGAGCAAGAGTACTCGAGACTGGATTAGTCCTCTCAGAGGGATACCAATATACATCGCTGTGTCACTGAGTTTGATCTCTCTATCTCTTGCTGCATTTATTTACTGTCGCTTATTTACTGTCATAGTTATTACTTAATTTTTTAATTGGTGATTATTTTCTGCTACACACACACACTCTATTCACCCCCCTCTAGAGGTGCTCAACGGTACTACAACATACTACATTGTTTACAACTATGTTGTATAGAGATACGATAATTATAATTATCTTGCTTACTTTCTAGATTTTTGTTTGTTATAATCATCTACCAAGTAACTAGTGTGTAGATAAGCAGCATAGAAATTTCAGAAAGTAAGTAGGCATTGCATTTGTAAGCAAGCAGTGACCTATGAATTTGTACTGCTGTAAATTAGCTGGTGTAGGTAGGGATGGGCCCAAACCCAGTGGGAATATGCAGCTTCCATGAATTCATCAACGATCGATAAATATTTCTCCCCTTCTAACCTTGGTTGTCTTAACCCCAAACTAAAAAATCATCGCGAAAAGGAATAAGAAAACTCATTAATTCCACTTCAAAGTTCACAATTTTCTAACTCTCTATAAACTAGTCCAGACATGAATTTCACTTCAAGCATCACAATTTTCCAATTGATCCAAACATTGAATCCTAAGAATATAAGGGTTGGCTGATCCGAACTTCTTAGAGTTATGGTATCATGAGACAATCATAGTTTCCCTGGGCTTGGCATCCTAGAAGATAAGGGTTCAAGTCAAAGAAATAGCTCCCCATATATCTTGCCCCCAGGCCCAAGATTAAAAGGAAAATTGTGGCACTCAGGAAGTCCTATTTTTTGACATGATGAATCAGAATATGCCACTTGAGTGCAGAAAAACAATAATCATATTTTCAAATGATGCAAATATTTCAGTGTAGACATAAATACATGCATTCCTACAAATATTATATAATATTGTGTGGCAATTAATCACAAATTAAATATCTGCAAAATCATGTTTTTATTTGCTAAATTTTGCAAATTTTTTTTACAAGTCATAGAAATTCCATATGGCTGATAACGAAACATGTGCAAGGTAAAAGAAAGACTATACCTTTAGGTTACTGATAGCTCCATTTTTTGATCCCTCGGCATCTTTTTTATCACTCCAGGACAGCATGCTTTTGATTGTTGGCAAGCAGGAAACCAATAAATCAGAATCAGTAGATTCATTGGTCCCTTTAAATAACTTTCCTCCTTGTGCCTTTCCCACTGTGCCTTCAGCATTTTCAACATTTTTTCGAGAGGTACCTAATTACCATCCCCATCTTTCTCTTCTATATATCACCATCTCATCCTCTGCTTCGCCTGAGAGAATCTGAGTTCCAGAAGAGCAATGCCATAAGGAATAGAATATGCATTAAAAAAGTAAAATGTCACAAATATTTAAACATACCAATTCTTTATCTTCAAACATTAGTGCTTCGAAATGGGACATGATAGTCTCACCATCCAACAAAGTCTGCTTACCATTTTCCTACATGATATCAAAAGGTAGGATTTATCGATGAACTGCCATATGAGAGAAACCATTATGAAATACAAGAAGACTAAAACTTGAAATGAATATTGGAAAAGTCAATGTGTTATTAATCCTTTTGGTCGACTTTGAGGGACCAAATTAAGCTGAGAATTAAGAAGAAGAGAGACACCAAATTAATCAAAAGAATAAAGAAAATCAGTAATAAAACATTTTTATTAATTTCTTCAGAGTTTGTTGTACAATAATCTTAAGAGAAGAAACTTGAGGAGAGAAAACTTTACAAGTCTTATAAAAAAAGAGCAAAACTATCAATCAATACAAAAGCAAAACTATCAATCAATTACAGCTAAATGAAAATGTACATTCTATTACTAGCTGCTAGCTAGGAAGGAGACTTTTTTGGGTTAAACAAATCTTGGTTTTCGATGCTAAGTATGAAAAATAATCATTATCCCATCCATAAGTGATTGGAGGGTCATAGTACTTGTAAGTTAACCATGTAAAGACAATGTGGCTGACTACAAGAATAAAGGTAGCATCTTATAAATAATTCTAATGATGAAACTTATAATAAGCCAATAGTCTTCGGTCATGAAGCTTTTATTAGCCAATACTTCTAGTGGAACAAATTTTATACAAGCATTTTCTTCCATTATCAATGTATCATCATTAACAAGGTCAAAACACATGATATGGACTTGGCTGCATATAAACTTTCTAAACATAAACATATCCTTGAAGACTTTTCCAAACAACTATCATCCTATTACAACCTCCAATAAGATGATATAACTTCCTGGCCATCTAATTACAGACAAAGAAAATGCTTGGAGGAAACACCCTAAGAGAATGTTTGAAGTTATAGTCCTTTACTGCATTATTTATGCAACTTAAGCTCATGTTACCACGGAACAACTCTCCTTAGACTAACATATATTTCATATATGACAACGAAACATTTTTACTAAAAATGAACTTATCTATAAGAAAATATGAACATTAAAAAAGGTGCCAGGTAACTAGTTGACACGTGTAGAGCTTTTTGTAGCATATATCCAACCAGTACAATTTTTAAAGATGGAGAGTATATAGGTACTTTTGAGATTATTTAAAAGAAATTTCCAGGCCATAATTTTGTACTGTGCAGTTGGTTCTATTAATAAATTGCATATTGAGAACTTTCTGTACCATTTCATTTTTGGGGTTTTACCTCTACAGGGGAAAAGATGTGAAAAGTACAGAAGATACCTTAATATGTGGAATGATTCTTTTCAAGAAATCTAGTTCAGGCTGAAAGTCTGCATCAAAGATTGCAACAAATTTACAGTCCTTAACATAATCACAACTGATATCAGATTTTAAGTTCCCAGCTTTGTACCTTGCCCGGATAAGTCGGTGCATGTACTTCTTTTCTTAGATGCCCTTGCACAATTATTTTATTAACCTTATTACGTTAACTTTAGGTGACTTTTAAATTCCTTTTCCTATAAATTTGAGAAGTTAAATTTAAATATTGAAAAGTTAATCACTCCCCTAAATTGAGTCTTAATAGACTCCCTTCTTCCTACCCAACAATAACTCACTAACTACCAATTTATCAACTCGAGCAACATCTTGGACTAGTTGCAACACTTTCTTCTGTTCCATGTTTTTGTTATCTCCATTTCTCTAACCAACCTACTGCAGCTTCTTGCAGATAGCAACATACTGATCAGCATCACCTAGTCATGATGCCAGAATAATTGTCCCTAGTTGACATTTATATGCATCCAATGGAAAGATCAGGGGAATATAGAGGGACAGTGAGATGTGGGAATGGTAAGACAATGATAAAGAGAGGATGAGATGGCAAGTTATGGTTCCCTCTACCACTACCCAACATCCATGGTTGAATGAACTGACTTAAGCATGTTAGCTAAGGTTACCGTAATTCGTAGGCATTTTACCACTGCCTATAATGGTGTTAACAATAAATTCGACACCCTATCTTATTACAAGCTAAGGCAGGGCTTAGTAAAGCAAAGAAATGAATCTAGGACTTAAATGATTTGTCAGTAAAGCACAAAGGGTATAAAATTTAGCAATACCATAAATCATTTCTTAAATTATTATTAGCCCAACATGTCGGAGTTGAGCATAATATGATACTCATCATACATAATATAATAGTTATCCAAATAAAACAAGTATTTTATTATAATCCATTCCAGAACATAACTAATATTGTATTACTAAATCATGCACTAGCTAAAGGGCCTCTTTGCCTATGTATCAACTGATCCACGTAGATATCAGCATCAAGAACTCCATTCATCGAGTATTAGACTATAAAATAGTAATAAATATAAATAGACTGAATTAATCAATGGTTCATAGGAAAACAACTATGTTAATGACATAACATTTTAAAGTTATGAACAAAATTAACCAAAAACAAGGGAGTGGGGGGAAATTATAGTCTAAAACCTACATTAATAAACTAAAATGTTTGTGTATTTTAACTCACATCCTTCATTCCCTTTTAGTATACCAAGCAATATCAAAATAAATGCAACCAAGTCGCTAAACTGGTGTGCTACTTTTCCTTCATTACCCTTGGCTTCCTGGAGAAGGATCGCATCACTAGCTAATACATTGTTCCTCAAAATGAATTTTCTAGTGGACAACTATTTTCTAATGTAAAATGGTCGTAAACGAAGGAACTGCACGTGAAGCACATCCTAGGGCAACAATTCATTTCTTGCTAATATACAATTCCTTGAATTATGCTTTATAGCTCCAAATTCTTATCATATTTTAACTGCATTGAGAATTGCTTTCAATATGTGTATTATTTCATGTGTTCCTCATCCAAGATTGCATTTTTTTTATTGGGGAAATTTCACGAACAGGTGCCTAGCAAGTAGTAGAGTGTATAAACATTGATAGAGATAAGAGATGCTATAGGAACAAGCTAACACAAATATATAGATCTAAAGTAAAAAAAAAAAGAATTTCAACTCCTAACATAAACCTGCATACCATCTGGATCTAAAAAATAGAATACCAACCTTGACACAAATCTATATACCATTTAGCTCGACAGAGACAGAAGGGGGAGGCAGTAGGCAAAGAGGTCTAAAGGGGCTCATGGCTCGGCCAATGACGTCAGAGTTGTCGTGCTCGGCTATAGGAGCTCCTAGTCAGTCGATATATTGCTTGTCGACAAGATCTTGACGACATGGTAGTTTTCTAGAAGTGGAAGAGGAAGCTCGAAGGTTTGAGCGTTGAAGAGAAGGACGAGAAAGGAGGATCTGGAGGAGAACGAGGTAATGTACGATTCAAGCAGGAAGGTTAGGGTTGGGATTGGAATTTTTGGAGATGGAGAGAGAGGAGGTTGAAGAAGATGAATAAAAGAGGGTTTAATTTGGTTTTGGCTACAATTTTGACAAAGTGAAAAAGTATTAGGTTGTGAATTGTAGCAGGAATTTTGCCGCTCATTGCAATGAAAAAAAAACTTTTTGGGACAAAACTAAGGACGAAACTGATTATAGGTCTTAAATAATATACCTTATTATAATCTATTTATAAATATGTCATAAATAATATTATCTTTTATAACAAAATAAGTAATTGTCTCAAATATTAATCTTTTAGGACTCTTCAAAGTAGTGTATCCAATAATGCCGTCCCAAAAGCTCACTTTTTTTGTAGTGCACGTCCATATTATCTCTGATTTGTTCTATAAACCCCCCACAGAGTTCACTCCTACCTTGTTACTATTACCTCTGAGTAGGAAAACTCTACCATTTTAGCCCATATTTACCATATCCATATTACCTCTGAGTAAATATGTTGGCTCTCTCTTCCAAGTTATCATTGTACCTAAAACCAAGGTACGCCAAGGATGACAAGTCCACAAAATTTTAGTTCATCACAAGAAATAAATAAAGCAAGAGTTTATTTATTTCTTAATCCAACAAAGATTACATCAGCGTTGGAATGGAACAAAAGCAAAAGCTACAAAGATTAGAGACACTAAAAAGGAAAATCGACTTCGGCCTCAGCAAAGACAACAAGACAAACGATGAACCCCTACAGCCAGGGATCGTAGTTACGTTGAGGCATGTACCACTCCCGCAGCCATCGCGCATATGAAGGCTCGAACTGGTTGAGGTCCTCTTCAGAGACGGGAGTGTCAGAACTCCCGGTACTGCTACCTCCCGGTGCTAGTTCCTCCTTAACAATGACCTCGGCTTTCAGAATTACTTCCTCGTCAATAGTCGTCGGTTTGTCCTTAATTTTAACTTTGGGAGTCACCTCCTCCTTAATGTTCACCTCTCGTTTGATAAAAGGAAGCGGTGTCTCGTCCTTTACAAAGGTCTCTGTCTTCGGCATGGAACCTGCAAATAGGACCAAAGGGAGAAGTCAGCACGCACCAAAGGCGCATTAGCAACCTGACGCAATGTCGAGGTCGAAACCCATGCTCACAGATCAGATCCTAGCTTCGGCGTATCATCAGGACTTAAGTCCATACGTGTCAGCTGAAAGGGCTTTGGCGCATCATAAGGACAAAAGTCCATACGCCTCAGCCTAAGCACATCAACATGAGGCGACTCATCTACAGTCGGGCCACCTCAACATCACTGCAATAAATACCAAGGCAAGAGAACACCCATCGAACACCTCCGGGCGAACGTAGGTGTTTGTCGCCAAAATAATGGGGGCGTCCTCCATGTCGACCTCCATGGGCTCCTTGCCTCGGCCCCTTCGGCCAACAGCATCGCGGGGAGTCTTAGGAGCCATTTCTCGAAAGGACTAAAGGTTCTCGAAGAAAAAAGAAAAAAGAGCTCTGAGGAAGAAGAAAGCCTTGGCAGAAAGTAGAAGACTCTCTCTCCTCATAGCCGCCTATTTATAGGCTTGTCCTCGTGTGCAAATCGATGAGGTGTGACATCAGCAATTAGTCGCTTCGGTTCCCGTGACACCGACGACTGCTTATCTTCAAAAGATTATTCCTGAGATCGAGATGTTCTCTTCAGAAGAAGCATGCGTCCTAGCAGTATGCACCTAAGCAACAAGCTTCCCCACAGCGACGTGCAGAACGACTGTACGTCAAGAAGAGCCATGCGCCTAGGCGAAGGCCATGCGCCCCGAGTCGTTACTTTCCATGCTTCTTGTTCAAAGTCTTCCAAAACTTGACATAAAATTTTAAAAACTTTGACGGGGGTCTTGTAGAAGCATAGAATTTCAGGCGCATCTATAGGCCAGAATTCCTATGTGCTTAACACTATGCGACTGGACTCAAACATGCGTCAGGGAGTTCAAATAAAGTATTTGGCACAACAAAGGACAACAAAAGTATAGACATCAAAAGAAGGCTTTTATTTCATATAAAAGTCTATTACATGTCTTTTACAAAGGAGAATTCTTTTATAAAGAAAGGAAAGATCCTGAAAAGCTGCAGACGCATCCTGACAGCAACTGTCAGGCGCACCACTTAAAGCTACTACCGGGCGCATCACCCGCCAAGCGCTTCACCTTGGTGTCCCACTCAGGCGCATCAACTCATCATCTTATCGCAGGGGCACCCCGTGCATAGTCAGAGCCAACCACTTTCTTGCCAACGTGCAGGCACTCTAGCATGAGGAGTAGCTCTTCTAGCCTAACAAAGTTGGAGCATGATAGCCCCGACCTGCGACTCTTCTAGCATAACAAAAATCGAGGCATAACCGCCCTGATCTTTGGATGCAACAGGCTCCTTCAGCCTGTGTCGGGATACGATGATCCCGATATTTGGATGCAACAAGCACTTTTACAGGGCTGATGGTAAAAAAAAACCAAACTCGACACATCTTCGTCTTCAAAAGGAGTTCATCGACAACTCTCCAAGACAGGGGACCGATCGAGTTCATCTCCATGAAGGAAAGAAAAGTGAAACAAGAAACAAAACTTCTCTTCATGCAGCTACCTATAGGCCAGGGCAAATGAAACCCATGCGTCAAGTGGCAACTTTCTCGAAGTCAGTACAATGAACTTACATTTCTGGTAAAAAATCTGCCCCTTCAAATTCAACCAAGTCAAAACAGCTATTAACACCTCGAAGAACTCAACAGACGGGCCAAAAAGGATGTGACACCGGGCTGATACGCCATCAACATCATGCGCTCCTCAGGGATGTGTCCAAATAGGCCAGAGATCCATGCGTCCAAAAGGATACTGACCAATGAACCCTTTTCAAACTGATCACCATCAAGAACTTAATGCTGAATGACAAAGGCGGCGACGCATTCCAAGAGCCGTCCAATTTGTAGCCCTTTACAGAAAACAAAGAGCCGTTGATGTCAGCACCATTATTACACCTTCGATCGATAACAATTGCCGTATGGCCAATCAATCATTTGTATGCGCATCGTGGCTATGCGCCTAGAAGACTGCGTGCGCCCCAGGGGTCATACGCCCCCTCAGCTCACTTCTGATCACAAGCAATAGAAGACTAAGCTCTGCATGCATCTCAAAAGCTATGCGCCTGGACTTGCTCATGACTTCTAAAAATCATGAGAGCAAGTCGCATCCCCTGCACCAGATCCTAGGCACACCCTGATACGAAGCTCTATATGTGCCTTAAAAGTCGTGAGCCCAGACTTGTCTATGATGTCTAAAAATCATAAGACTAAGTCGGCTCCATGTGCCCGATCCTAGGCGCACCCCGACAGATCACTCTCCTCCAAAATCGAGATCTTCGAGCCACAGGCATACGCCACGCATCCTTTGACTCAGTTCTATTCAAAGAATGGGTGGTAACTGCCGAAGATCTCAGCAACAACCAAATCTTAGCAACTGCCACATGTCAGCTCCTTCGCAGTCCAATGAAGCAGTTCGAGCAGATTCTACTACAACTCGGGGCACATTGTCCATGCGGCCCCGCCAGCATCAGCCATATGGCATCCCTACGTCCAGGCACATCCGACATATATGCACGTGAGCAGCTAGCCTACTATCAATAAATAAAAGGATCACTCCTTCACCACACACACACACAGAAAGATATACAGATAAACTATTATATCCATATGTAGGGGCCAGAATAGACACTTAACGTCCACCTATCTTCGCAGCGCTCCGGCATCCAGGTCAACCCAGACCTTCAGAGAGTTCAAGATCATCGTTAGATCGTCAACGAAGTTAACGTATTACCACTCGCTCTATCGACACAGTGCCCAGATAAAAATAAAAGTGTACTCCTTGGACTACATCTAAGTCCTACATTGTACTCTGTTCTGTTTGTAATTAAAAACATCAATCCCA